>JAKXYG010001133.1:0-498059 GCA_025895645.1 Cardicola forsteri | reverse complement strand
AAATTAATTTATATTAATTTTTTTTCTGAATTTTTATCACTAATTTATTCAGTGGCTGTATATAATTTTTATTTTAAGTACTTTAAATATTTTGCGAAAAACAGTTTTCAATAGTAGCCATTTCAACAAGGCCGAATGTGGACTCGCATTTGGTGTTGGTGGTGGGATTCGAACCCATGCCTACCTAGGTCCAAGTTAAGCGCCATACCGCTAAACCACCCCGGTATTATGTATATATATATATACATTTAAATTATATCTTTGTAACTAAAGGATATTTAAAAAAATTATTTTACAGTTTACTTGTTTTTCTATTCTGGAATTAGAAAGGAATCTAATGCTTTAAAATATAATTTAGTCAGTGTTCATTGTGTTTAAAGAAAATATGTACTTTGTAAACATCGGTTAATTATTTATTTTGCTGAATTAAGTTTGTTCAATAGTATTTTATATTAAATTTTTGCCTCTGAAAATTGTGCATATCAAAGTTCAAAATGTTATTTTAATTTTGTCAAACTTTGTCATCGGAATTATTTTGCTTTTATTTCTTTGCTTCAGTTTAATAAAGTGGTGTCTTCTTTAGCATTATTCTTTTACTTTTGCCAACCTTTCGCTCCTTCTTTCTTGACGGGACTTGGAACCGATTTAATACCATATATTTAAACTTTTATTTGTTTTATAACATAAATTATACCAATCTAAATGCAAAACAATTGGAGTATTTTTTAGTATATAATTCCTTTATGTTTTATGTTTATAAAAACACTAATTTATGATTAAAACAATATAATCCCAACAAAGAATTGTTTGATTATATTTATTTTAATTTTAACTAAATTAATAAATTTAATCGTTTAATTCAATTATCTAAAATTTTATAAACTTAATGTTTTTGTCTTATAAAATTTAATAATAAAGTAACTTAATCATATTAATTGAATTTAATATAATAAAACAACAAAACAAGCATTCTTCTTTTTAACGTTTTCATAAGTTTTCAAAAAATAACTGACTATTTAGCAAATGGAATTACTATTAAAAACGGAATATGTTCCTTCTCCATCTTTTGGAAATTTTAGAGTGTAACTGTTTTGTAAAGTTTAATAGTTTTATTTATATTTGTCTACGTTGCTATAATTTAAAATTATTTTTAATTTAGTATTCTATTAAAAATATATACGCCATTAAATTATATTTATTTTGTATTATCTATATTTCAGATTTATTGTCCTATTGCTTAACAGATAACATGTTTCAGCAAGTAGACATTTACGAAAGTTGAACACGGGTGTCATCATCTTGACGCTCAAACCGATGTTTACTAAACCACAACTTTAGCGCTTAAACTGCATTTTAAACATCTTCATATTAATTTTAAATACTACCATTTCAAAAATTAACTGAAAAATTTTTAAGAGTGTCAAATCTTAATTTGTTTGTTATGTCCAATTGTTTTTTCGTAAAAATAAATATCGAGAATTAAAAATAATGTCAAGTAATTAATAGTTCCTTTATATATACTTAGAAATATTTATTTAAAAAGGCTGAGTCGGCCAAAATAGCATATTTAAAAGCTACTTCTATATAAACGTAGATAATAAGTTGAAATTATACAATGTCTTATAATAATTAGCTTATTATTTTGTGTGCTTAATTTTATTAAAAATGAACAATAACTAATCGTTAAAATTGATGTTAAATACGCATTCAACTCTGCATAATTGTGATGTGATAATAATTATCAAAATAAACATTTAATTATTCTAATCTATATAAATAAAAATAATAAAAAATATTTTAAAATGAATTTAAATAATTTTTTTTTAAACAAAATGAATAATTTATTATTTACGTTTAACCTTGAGATTCTGATCATCCGCTTCTTTTGCTTTTCCTTTGAGTTGTTTGTAAAATAGACAGTAGTGATAAAAAATGTTTTCATCTTACCGAAAATGAAATCGTGTTATTAAAGAATTAAAAAATAAGGGATTTTCACCGAAAGAATTGGCGAATTTATACAGAGTTAACCTTTCAACAATTTATCGGATTATTAATGGTTAAAAACTTCAAAATTACGACAATATTGGAAGAAAACGTGTAACAAGCACTACGGATGATTAGAAAATTGTTATAAAATTAAAAAATATAATGAACCTATATCAGAAACTAAAGGAAATAGTTTAAACAAGTTTACTTATTCCACGATTAGAAGAAGGGTAATAGAATTTGGTTTAACGCTTCAATCACAAAAAGTTAAGTCATTTATTATTAAAAAATAAAAGGATGATAGATTAACCTGTTGTAAACTAAGGAGTGAACGACTCCTTTGTTATTGGCGTTTCGTATACTTTACTAATGAAACAATGATTCGGGACGAACAATTTGGCTTTAAAAACAAAGTGTTGTGTGGGATGAGTTTAAAAAAATAGTTACTCCCAGTTGTTAGAAAGAAAGCCTATCAAATATGTTGTACCTTAAATAGTAAAAAGATTGTATCGGTTATAAAGAATGTTTTTATTATGAAATGGAGCACAGTTACACCAGGGTGACTACTGTTTTTCAGGACAATGCTCCATGTCATACGTCCAAAAAAGTAACGCCATATTTATCTAGGTTCATTTTATTTGTTTTATATTTACATATAGACGATAAATGGGCTAAAATTAAAAAAGCAATCTTTTACTCAATTACCATGTAATAGCCCGGATCTCAATGTTATTGAAAATATTTTCAGTATGCTAAAGCGCAACATTAATAAGCAAACTGAAATTGAGGATTTATGTGAACGTATTCGGTTTGATGTTCAATATGAGATGAAACAAGATGAAATAGAAATCTAAAACGTTGTTCAAAAGAAAGGCGATCACATAGATTATTCAATCTTTTAAACATTGTAATGTCTTTAATTATTTGGTAACTGAAAAAATTGCATGTAATTGGATTTTTATTAATACTTGACATTATAAATCATGTTAATCATTTTACTCCATTTTCGATTTAGCACCAGTTGATATTTTATACAATTTTTTTACTTACAATATATATGTTTATATAATTATAGTTTTTTTTAAATTATTATATAGTATTGTATATTTTATAATTAAAGTGACGTTTCTCTTGTACGTTATGTAATTGCGGTAATTGTTGTGGCAGTAGTAAATGATTTTATAAAAAATTAGGTTAATTTTTTTTTATTGCAAACATGTATTATTAATAATTGGATATAGATAATTTCACAAACGGCTACTAATGATAAACTTATAAACAAGAAAAACAAGAAAAATAATAATAAACTTTTGTCATAATACAAATATAAAGTATTTTGTAAACGTTTTTTATCTTGAAAACACGTGCAGACATTATGGTAACAACAAGCCTTTAATTATAAACATTAGAAAGACATAACTCGATATATTAATATTATCGTTTACAGAAAAAATTGTGTAAAATATTTTATATAGTTTTTGCTATTTAAGCACATATACTGAAAGGTACTTCTATTGTTACTCTTCCCAAAAAAGGAAGTCTGAATCATTGTAATGATTTGCGCTGAATAACCTTATTGCCTGTTCCTAGTAAGGTGTTTTGCAAAGTACTTTTAAATCGTTTAAGTAATGCGGTAGATAAACACCTTCGAGAACAACAAGCAGGTTTTCGGAATGGAAGAATCTGTATTGAACAAATAATCACCCTTTGTCACATTATTGAGCAAAGTCAAGAATTTAAGCAATCACTAACAATCAATTTTATTAATTTTATGAAAGCTTTTGACAGTGTTTATCGAGAATCTTTGTAGAAAATTGTTAAGTTTTACGGAATACCGTTAAAATATGTGAATATTATGCGTTCGCTATACCAAAATTCAAGTTGCTGTGTTCGAACAAAATGTGATCATACTGCTATGTTCGAAATTGTCACGGGAGTACGTCAAGGATGTATTTTGTCACCGTTTTTGTTTCTTCTGGTAATTGATTTTATTATGACTCAATCCATGAATAATTTGTTTTATGGTATCAAATGGAACTATGACAGATTAACGGATTTGGATTTTGCAAATGATATTGGTTTACTCAGTGAAACTCCAGAAATGATGCAAAATATGACAACACGACTCAGTGATGTCAGTTCTCGTATTGCCTTACGGATTAATTGTTTAAAGACAAAAGTGTTGTGCATCAAGTCAAACAATGATTTGCCTATCAAAATTAGTAGACAAAATATTGATCTATTGATTCCTTTACATATCTGGGAAGCATCATTGGTAAAGACGGAAAAACCGATATTGATGTTAAAGCCAGACTTGGAAAGACAATGTCAGTCTTCAATAGACTCAAATCAATATGGTCATGTTCTTCTATTCGCCTAAAGACAAAACTTCGTTTGTACGCATCGATAATTATTCCTACGGCAATATATGGGAGTGAAACGTGGAAACGCACGGACAAGATTGATAAGATGGTAGATGTTCATCATCGCCGGTATCTTAGAAGTATTTTAAAGATTACCTGGCGCAATCACATTTCTAATGATGAGATCATGAAAAGAACTGACTCTTATTCACTCCATGATATTATTACAATTAGACGAAGAAAATTGGTTGGTCAAATTCTACGTTTACCGCCCGAAAGACCAGCAAGAACGGTTTTGGAATGGACAATTGTAAATGGTAAAAAAGGTTGGCAGACTACAGAAAACTTGGCTAAGAACTATTCGGGATGATCTAATCAAAATGAATGTTTCATGGAATCAAGCAAAACGTTTAGCAGAATGTTAAAATACATGGAAACATTTTGTTGTCTCATGTTCTCTTTGAATAACGAGACTTTGATGTTATTTTTTGCTGTAATTGTTATCTTAGCTTATTTTTTCAAAGCAAAAGGGTTTTGCAATAATAATAATAATAATAATAATAATAACTTCTTTTAAAGTATTTAAGCCTATAACAATTAGATATATATATATATATATATATAAACGCAAAATTCAAAGTTTAAAAGTTTTTGTTACAGTTAAAATATTTTTAATTTTGATTATTTATAAGGTAATTATGCCATTTTTTTAACATATTTAATAGTTAGTATGTTTAACTCCAAAAATAAAATTTTAGTATGTTAAAACAGATGAAATATGTACTCCGAAAAATTAATTAACACAATAAATTTTATAAAAACAATTTTGAATATCGTAGACTGAATTAATTAATTGGCATTATTAACAACTGCTCTATAAAACGTATTTTATTATTAAAAAATGTTTTTTTAATTGTTGTTTTATAAATACTTTAATTATTTTTTATAATGTGTATAATGTATATAGGTAATATATTTTAATTGTTAAAAGTAATATTTTGTTTTTAATATAGTACTTTATATGCTATTTTCTAACAAATTATATAATTTCAAAGCCGTTTGTTTTGTAAAATCGTTTTCCTTTAAATGTTCCTATTTTCAATTGTAAAAACAATTTGTTAAATTAAACGAAATGCAATTTAAAAAGTTGTTTTAATTAGCAAATAAATATATTATTAGTTCCGATTAAAAATATGTTGATTAAAACTTTTTTGATTTTTATTTCCTTTTCTTTGAATTTTTCATTTTTGACGTCAAGGTTTGTCTAAAAGGGTTACTTTTTGTTAAAATTTTAAAACATTTTGCTAATTAATATAATATTTCTGCAAAACTATTAAATACCTAAATTATTAACTGTCTATTTTTACAACTTTATATAACAAACATGCAAATATTACACACAATCTAGTTTAAATATTTATTTTATTTTATTTATATTCTACTAATCATTTTAAGTATGTCTTTTTTTAAAAAGCACTTATATAAAAATAATTTTTAAATTTTCGTTTTTTGTTTTTAATAAAAGTTCTAAAATGTTTTATTTAATATGTATGCTTGTCAATTTATTAATGATCTATTATAAATATTGAACTCCAAAAAACTGTTTGCATTAATTTAAAAAATACTATTCACATAAATTTTTAATTAAAAATCTGTGTAGATCATTATTCATTGTATTTTCAAAACTTTACAGTTTGGGCTTAATGTATATTTATCTCATTTTGGACCAATAATTATACAAAACAGCATTTTGTTTTATAGTAATTAAAACAATTATAAACAAAAAGTATATTTAAACAAGTTTTTAATAAAATTGTAAATTTAACATATAATAAAAGCAAGTCCATAAAATTATATTTTTTTAATAAAAATGTTTTAATAAACATAATTAGCAAAATATAACAATTAGTTTTTTAAAATTTGAAAGTGATAAATGTTTATGTTATTTTCCATATTCTAATCTAAAAAAAAATTCTAGAATAATTTATATATATTTTTTAGTTTGGATCAGAAATGATTCAATCTAGCCAGTCCCAAGGCTGGATAAAAGAGGAGGTTTTGAGCTCAAGGTTAGCAACCTGGCTTCTGTAAAATATTTATACTGCCACGGAAACAATAAAAGGACGCCATTCCGGCAAACAACTGCAAAGAGGTGATCGCACGTATCTGAATGACAGAGTTACACAGATGACACAGTTGAGCCTAAAGGAAACTCAATCTTCGATTTGCAGAATCTGCAATGCCAACAAGACTTTGTTGTTGTTGTTGTTGTTGTTTTTCTGTAATTGTTGTCTTATTGCCCCATGCTTATTTTTAAAGCAAAATGGCTTTGTACAATACAAATGTGGTACAAAATATGTCAAATTCATGTACTATTGCACAAATAATGTATTATAATTTTTATTTGTAATTTTATCAGCAACATTTTTGTTTTTTTAAGTGCCAAATATCTAAGTAGTTCAAAATTTATAAATAATAAATATTTAATTATTTTTATGTATAACGTTTAAGAATACAAAAGCATAAAATTATTATTTTATTTTAAAAAATATGTTAATAATTGCATATAGAAAACATTCAGACTTACTATGTTTTTAATATTTGACTTTTCATTTACAGATTATACGTTTTAAACATTTGTTTTTTATTTAAAAAACGTTATATTAATTTAATTTTAATTTAATTTTTACTACTTTAAATGCTTTGAGAGAAATACATCTTTCAGCAGTGAACATTTGAGCAAAACTGAACGTGGACCTTCATTTGATGCCGGTAGTGGGATTCGAATCAATGCCTATCCAGGTTCGAGTTGAGTTCCGTAGCTCTGGATGACTCTGGAACTCATTTGGTTTATATGCATTTTATGAAAAATTGCTTTTACAACACGTAATTGCCTGCATCCATTATGTTTTAAAAAGAAAAACGTTTACACCTTAGTTGTAATAAATCAAAATTAACAGTTTTACAACATTTAGTACTATCTCCTTTTTTATTTTTACTGTATGTGAAAACTTAACAATTTTCATTGCTTTTACATTTGTAAGAATTTGCTAAGAATGTTTTTAAATGATAATCGGAGAGAAGTTAAAAATTTTATTCATAAAATTAAACAACGGTTTGCTAACTTTAAAGTGCAATGAGGTTAAATTTGCTACAATAATCAAAAAAGCATTTTAATTAAATCAAACAAATATAATATGTACTTGTAAAAAAATAAAATTCTTTGGGGTACACATAATTAGCAAACTTGCTTAGTCTAGTCATGCATATAGTTATGAAAACGAAATCCTTGCGGTAATAGATAAAAAGACTTAGGAAACTAAATTTTAATAACTACATTATTAACTTGTCCGTTACATCTATTTTTAATCTTTACTGTTATACCGCTTACCAGTAATTTTTAGGGTTTATTAAAACAATAGCGTTATTTAAAAAGATTATATTTTTGATGTCAAAATTGGTAAAAATCAAATATGCTGTATATATATATATATATATATATATATATATATATATATATATACATGGTCCAAAGTGGGACTTGTCAATAAACTCTTATTTTTCATTTTTTTGTGTTTTAACTTCAAAAATCTTTTTTCAACAAAGCAATTATTCTAAAATAATATGAGCTAGAAGTTAATTGTTTTTAAGATTTTATAATTATAAATATTTAAGTAACTTGTAATTTTTGGATAAATAGCATTTAAATGGGTAAATGATAAAAGCTAAACTTAAAAACTTAAACGAAAGTATTTGTTTACATTCACTAAATTGAAAAGAAACAGAATGAACTTTATTAAACAAATACAAAACGAAGAGTTAGCTAATTTTTCATAGTTGCTTATCCGCAATCGGATGAAATCGGTCAATTTGCATTTAAAGAAAACGTTAAAATAAAGTTCTGTTAACAGCACAACATAGAAATATACTTGCGGAATTTGAAAACATATATATGAAAACCGTTCAGTTTGTTTCTAAAAATTCAATTTTTATACTGACGAGTGTGCTTTGAAGTTCGAACCATGGATAGTGCAGTCCACGGTTATTTGTGGTCCCGATTTTTTTCAAAACTACAATTACATTGTTAAAAAGGTTGCCCATTCATCATGTCTTTGTAGATATTATGGAATTAAGTTTGAACAACTGTCAAAATTGAGTTAATCAAGTAGCTACTTAAACAACTCAGAATTCATAACCATTTTTGAAGAATTTTTTAAACTGAACTACGACAAAATGCATTAGGGCATTTAGTTGTTGCTCAATATAATGCTCCAGTGCATACGCCAAAAAAGGTAATATTTTTTTATCATGCTTTAAAATGTAACGCATTTTTTATTGTTTAGACTAAAGATTCTTTAAATAGCACAAACTTAGCTTCATTCAATTGCCTCCATACAGCCCGGACCTCAATGGAATTAAAAATCCTTTTAGTTATTTTAAACGTGAGGTGAACCGGATAGAAAATCAAGGCATACTCAAAGAAAAAATTGATTATGTGTGAAAATTCAATTTCAATCTGTTAATGTTGACAGAGCCCATTTTAGCCCATATATATATGTATATATAATTAATACAAACACTCATATCTATCATATTTATGCAGAGTATTAACTGATCCAGAATTAAACACAACTGATCTTCTAACTTACCTATTATTGTAGAATTAAGGTGCATATTCCCATCTACGCATTTGTTTAAACTAGTTTGTAAATTATACACCATAATGTAACTAACTCTATTGTATAATAACTCATTCAGTCAAAATATGAAGATTTTTTAGCTTTTACTAACGATAAGTTAATATACATAGGTACACGGTAGGTACACGGTTTTACGTTAAAATCAATTTAGTATCATGGATTAGCTACTGTATTATTACTTAATTATATTATTTTCATTTTACTAAAACCTTCTTCAAACATTACTTTAGCAGTATTATTTTAAAAATAAATAAAAATTAACATAATCTAATATTATTATATAATTTGAATGTAGAACAAAAACAAAAATTTAGACTTTTTTTAAAAAAGTAAAAAAGTGCAAATTTTTTGCTTATAGATACATTATTTTATACTTATATTAAATAAATATTAAAAGCTTTACATTTTTAATACTTTAATTAATATTCATTCCTTTCCATAAATTCTTCTAAACGTTTAAAATAGGGATTTTCAGTTTTTTAACATATTGTAAAATTTGATTTTGCATTACATATTTAATCTTATTAATAAAATGTTTTTATTTCTTAAGCCAACCAAACACTGCGTTATACTTAAAAAGAATTAAATAATTACAATTATATTAAGGTTTGTTTTGTCTGGAAGGTATTAACCAAATGTGACCTATTTCATAATTAAGAATTTTGAACCTTATAAGTAAAAAATATATTTATTTTAAAATTATCGTTCAAATTATAATATTTTTAAAATTTATAAACCAGACATTATTTTTATTAAATGTTGCAATTTGAAATTAAATAGTTTATTAAAACCTTCGCCAATTTTGGTGTTACCTAAACAATTACTAATTGCACCGTATATTTATACATTTTTGCATTAAATTGTATTAATATTCTTTAAAAAGAAACAGGTTTAAAAGTTTTCAATAAAAATATGTACTTTAAAAATGTTTACATTGAAAATAATATTAAAATGCACAATTCAATATTTATGAACTACGCATTACTATATACTGTTAACATTAAGTTAACAAAAATGTTATCAGGTTAATAAAACGAGGTATTATTACTATTATTATTATTATTACTATTATTATTATTGTTGTTAAATTAAGCTTTAATATCTCACTAAGGATACATTCAACGTAGAATACATTTTCACTATCAATAAAAATAAATAAATAACAACAATTTTTTTAAAAGTAGCAGTACAAATAATGGGAACAAAATGAAAAAGAATATCATATGGTAATGAATATAAATATAGGCACTACGGTAAACATATGGAAGTCAGATTTATTTAAAACTGTATGTAGTGGGTGAGTGTTATTACCTTCAATCCTTGATGCTAATTGTATACAGGATTTAAAATGTTTATTAACAATATCATTCAATAAGATAGAATATTTGATTCGTGCAGATTTTGATACAAATGATATGCATCCTTCAAATAACAAACAGTTTTGTTTATTTTTTTATGCAATGAATTATTTTAAATTTACGTCTTCTTATATTTTTATTTGGAATTTTATAGATAAGTCAATTTTAAAAACAAATTATTTTATAATATGTTTTATATGTTACCTGGCACACGTTTGTTTGTTTATGTACACAATTATATTTCATTAAAGAAATAATTAATTCTAAATAAAAATAATAGTAGACGTAAACTGTGAGATGAATTCATTCCGTATATTCTCTTTAGTCATACATATATACAGAATCAGTATATATGTAGAAAAAATATGGGATGTAATTAACTTAAGATTAATAACTACAGACATACACATACACACCATGCCTATGTTAAATCCAAACTAATAAAATTATAGATTGTTTTTGTGCATACAAAATGGGTTTTAATGTGTGAGCATAAACAAATTCAAGTATTTCTAACAGTTATCAGCACTTTAAACCAATCATTAAAAGTAACTCGGTGTTTCGTTTAAAATAAATGACGTTAATATTTTGTTTAAAGTTGTAGTCACATAAATATTTTTGTTTTTAACAAATTAATTATGATTAACAAAAGTGTAAGCTAGTACAAAATAATTACTTTGCTAAAATAACTTTATTACGCTTAATTACATTAAAAATAGAGCGTTTGAAATGTATTAACACCTGTGCGTACCCCAATTGTGACGGGGTGGTCTAGCGAGACAGCGTTCGACTTGAACCTGGGTGGACATGAGTTAGATCTCTGCGACCGGCACCAAATGCGGGGCCACGCAATGAGTTGCAATGAGTGCAACAATAAAAAATGTTCGAGTATTTTCAATAATAGAAGTTTAAGAAATTTATTTAGAATTTTTTTGCATTAGACGATGTGACAGAAAAAAGAGTATAATTTTTTACTTAAGTTTGACATTTATTATTACAATTAAAGATGTATTCTGTAGTCCGGTTAAATTTTACTAAATATTTAGTTTTAAAATAATTTGAAATAAATCAAAATATTTTAATTCTAATATCAAAAACCTGTCAGTATTACAATTTTGCATTAACAATAACCAGACATGATTAATGTTTTAGATTTTAATTGTATCAAAGGTTGTCTAATGCAAAACTGTATTTCAAAACTCCTATTAAAAAATCTTTATTAATAGAATTATTTGAGGATATATGTTTTTACAATTTGTGTTGTACTATAGATGTCAGATTTACCGAATAATAAATGTACTTGGTTTTAGCCAATCAGAAGCACTGTACAGTTTTTTATTGTTGTTAGGATGTATAATTAGCATAAGGCATAAGTAACAATTTGAATTTTTGTATTTTGTATTTGTTT
Organism: Cardicola forsteri; assembly: GCA_025895645.1. Classification (NCBI taxonomy): domain Eukaryota; kingdom Metazoa; phylum Platyhelminthes; class Trematoda; order Strigeidida; family Aporocotylidae; genus Cardicola; species Cardicola forsteri. The sequence goes on along the minus strand of JAKXYG010001133.1, from coordinate 486,244 downwards.
TTCACTGCTTGAATGTTTTTAAAGAGAAATGTTATTTAGAAAGTCGACATTTAACAAAACCAATTAGTATTTAGTGCCGGTGGTGGGACTCAAACTAATGCCTACTCAGTTTTAAATCTAGCGCCTCGCTTTACATTTCCTATAGAAACTATTTTGTTCAGCATAAATGAAAATACCAAAAAACTAACATTTTTTAACTTTATTTTTATAAAACATAACTTTTTGTTTTTTTGTTTTATAATAAAAAGGCAACTTAACTTTTAGTAATTAAAAAGACAAAATTTAAAGCATTCGGTTCCCTTTAAAGCATTCGGTTCCCTTTATAATTCCAAATGAGCCGGTGTAGCCTAGCGGTACAGCACTCAATCTGGATTTGGTTCGAATTTGTGTTCGAATCTCACCACCGGCACTCAATGCGGGCCCACGTTCGGCTTCGCTAAAATGCACACTGCTGAAATATTTTTTCCGTAAAACATTCAGAGTAGTAAAAATAAATAAATAATTAAATAGTAATAATAATAATAGATAAATTTATTTTATATGTATGTTTGTGACTGAAGAGAATATGCAAAATAAATTCATCTTACAGTTTACGTCTTTTACCATTTTTATTTTTAAAAATAATAAAACTTATTTTTTTATAGTACTGCTTACTAACAAATTACTAAATTATTGGAAATTAAATTTAAAAACTTAAGAAACCAGATTGTTTTAGTATTTTTACATTAATAATTTTAATAAAATCTATATTCACTAATTTACATTTAATTAAAAAATTTTAATCGAAATAATTAATTTACAATAATTTAAAATTATTTTATTTTTAATTATTCTAATTTATTAGTCCATTAATTGCTATAACAGTCAACAGATTTTTATAAAGTAAAACATTTCACTTTTTCATCGTAGTTTAAATGTTTTTAATTATTCACCAAAAACAAATTTTGTTATATATTTTTCACTTCATATTTTGTAATAGTAGATATAATTAAATAAAAAGTAAAACAAAATATCTCCTTTCTAACAAAATATTTTTAATATTTTAAAAATAATATTTTTTTGAAATATGATAAGCAAAGCTCATACATGCATTTTGCAACTGTTATCTACTTTAAGTTAATTTTTTTAAACATATGTTTCAGTGTTTTTTAAACACAATATAACAAATGCACAACCGTACTTTAGAAGTAAAATATATCTTAAAACTTAAAATATTAATAAACCACATTTCAGTTTTTAATATATATATATATATATATATATATATATATATATATATATATATATATATTAATATGTGTACGTGTGTATGTGTTAGAAACTGCATATTTAGTTTGCTAATACAAAAAATATTATGTATTAAAAATTAATAAAAAATAATGCTTTAAATTTTGTCTCCTTTTATAAATAATGCTGAATTTTAGTTTTTTTTAATGTTAGAAAATTACAGTTTATAATTAGATTTAATTTAAGTGTATTCTAAAATACAACTAACCCTCTTTTTTTTTATTTTAAATATATATCTATAAAATGTACAATTTTATTACAAACAAAAGTTAAATTTTATTTTATACATTTATTAACTAAATGCATATATTCACTTTTCTGTATTTACTTTATTAGAAATTAGAAATGATACTTTATAATTTGGATCAGAATTGTATTAAAGCAAATTTAAATAATCATTTTCAATTAATATATCTATATTTGAGATGGTCAAAAATATTTTAGAGTTTTTAGATTTTTGGTTAAATTTATTAATAATAGAATAAACCTTTTTTTAATTGTAATGTTAATAAATCATTTATGTTAGAAAACAAATGCAATTTTATGATATGTTTCAATTAACAAACAATAATAATGATGATAATGATAATGATTATTTTAAAGCATTGGGTTCCCTATATATTGTCAAATAACAATATAAGATGTAAACTGTGAGATGAATTCATTTCGTATATTCGCATGTTGGTTGGACATTGCTTAGCTAATCGGGTTAAAGAACACATTCCCAACTGGATTAATAAGAGGTCAAACAGAAGGGAACACTCCATATTACGTCAATTACTGCAAACCTAACATCAAATCGATTTCAAAAATTATCTTAAAGTTTTGATTACTTATATGTTAAAAATCCTTGAATCTGTTTATATTCACAGATTGAAACAGTTTGTCACTACATTGAACTTAGCTTAATCTTATGTTTGTGTTTGTGTATGCTTGTGAGTTGTACTAACTTAAATGTCATCTTTACCCGCCTTTTATATATATATTATATATATATATATATATATATATATGGTTGTGACTGACGAGAATATACGAAATGAATTCAACTCACAGTTTACGTCTTTTTATATTCTTATTTGGTATTCTTATTTTATTATTATTATTATTATTATTATTATTATTACAAAATTGGTTTACTGGGAAAAGCATGAGACAACAAAATAGTTTTATATACGTTAACTTTAAAACTTAAGTATTGAAAATTATTTATATAAAAGATTGAGTATTTTTGGTTTTTATTTAAAACTGTAATTAAAATTGTCTTTACTTATTTGCCATAGTTTAATAAAATAGTACTCTCTTTTTGTTTGCTAACAGTATTTATTTTTCAGTAAGAACAAACAGTTAACTTTACTCTTTAGCCTTCCTCCTGTTCAACCGTACTTGAAACCTGCTACAGTAAAATCGTTGCTGTATCATCATATTTTGGTAAAAAATTTAAAAAATGCTTAAGTAAAGCAAAATATAGAGAAAAAGGATAAAGTATAGTCTATCAATACACCATTATTGTTATTTTTAAAGGAAAATACATTTAATCCAAACTTTTTCTTGCCTAAAATGATTTAATAACTACTTGATAGGCGTGATTATAATAAACAAAAACCTGTATTAGCCTATTTTAAAAATATTACCAGACTCAGATTCATAATTTTAAAATAAACAGCAAACAAAAGATTTACCGTTATCTAATAATTTAACGATATTATGGGCTAAACTGACTGCACGATGTGGAGTACAGCGGTTACTTTTATTGTCATTGCATCGTCATAGTTTATTTCCAGTGTAAATTTAGACCTTGTTAATATTAAGTGTTTAGTTATTTTTAGAAGGACTGTAGTGTATACAATCGGTCTAAAATCTAATGCAAATGGTAGGAATTAAAATAATTCAGGAGTATGAAATAGTTATAATATTAATAGAATCAAAAATGAAAGAGTTGAGAAGCTGTCTAACTAATAGATAGCATTGTTTAAGCATTTTTAAAATTATTATTACAAAACCCTTTAAAAATGAGCATGGGGTAACAAGATAACAATTACAGTAAAAAACAACAACAAGGTCTCATAATTCATAAAGAACATAAGACAACAAAACTTTCCCACGTATTTTGCCAAACGTTTTGTTTGATCACATAAAACATTCAGTTTAATTAGATCTTCCCGAATAGTTCCTAGTCACGTTTTCTGTGGTTTACCAATTTTTCTTTCATTATTTTAACCGTCCATTCTAAAACCGTTCTTGCTGGTCTTTCGGGCGGTAAACGTAGAATTTGACCAAGTAATTTTCTTCGTCTAATTGTAGTGGTGTCATATAATAAACGAAAGACAGTTCTTCTCAAGATCTCATCATTTGGAAAGTGATCGTTTAAGTACTATTATATTTAATTTTTATATTAAATTTGAAAATAAAGTTATGCGGATTAAAGCTAATGTTTAAAGTCCTATTTAAAAAATTAGTAGCATGGGTATAAGTAATATGTGTAAGAAATATAAATAATAAGGTATTCATTTAAAAGACTTGTATTTATGTAATTTATTCTTTCATTTTTTTACACAGTTTGTTTACATGCTTTAAAATTATTTTTGGATTACTATTAAAGTATGATTTATTAGTAGATTAATTAACATACTTTCTTATTTTAATAAGTTTATCATACATTTTCATCTTATTGTACCACCTAAATTTCTATGCAGTTTTTTATTGTTACATTCTTTTTTATTTTACATCAGGTAATGTTGTTGTAAAAAATATTAGGTTTAAATTTTGAGCAGAATTTCTTAGATGTTTTATTCAAAATTATAACCGTAAGTTCTGTGGTTGTGTTTAAGTTAGTCAGTTTATTTGTGCTAATTTGTAAAATGTCCTGTGCAAACATATTTCATTTAGATGTAAGATTTAGATACCTAATGTAATTACATTTCAAATAGATTTTGGAAAAAATACGGTAATTATATGTTGATAAAAGCGTCATTCAATTTTTAAGCTATTAGTAAATGCACAGTCAAACTAAGATTTGCATTTACTTTCAAATTTCACAAAAGTAATTTAACCTAATAAAACATAACGTTGACAGTAATACGATTAGAATCGCCAATTAATAAAACCCGGTATTCATTAAAATTACTAAAAAATTCTAAACGTTTTTATAAAATCTATTGATTTAATGTAGCTAAAGGTGAATAACTAAAGCGCATGATTAACAGTATGGTTTTCTAAAAAAAATTAATATTGCTATTAAAGCAACAAAAGGAAGGTGCATTTTACTAAGCTACAACATATGAGCAAAATCATATTTCCAATAACGGGATTAAATAAAATCCAAAATAATTCCATTTTTGATGTGTATAATTTGAATAGCAAAACTTTAAAGTTTATTTACATGGAATAGTTGTTTTGTTTTACTCTTTTTAGAAACAAAAGATTTTGTAATAAATTATATATATATATATATATATATATATATATATATATATATATATATATATATTATATTAAGCTTTAATGCATCACTGTAGATTCATTTAGCATATTATATATATATATATATATATATATATATATATATATATATATATATATATATATATATATATATATAGACTTCTTAATACATGTCTTCATATTGCATTGACACATTCATATACATATTATGCCAAATCCGTGTTTATCCAATAAAACGGTTTTAAGTTTGAAACAGTCTAAATAACGATTCAGAAAATTAATGAAATTTACACATGAAGTAGATGAAAGAAAAATGTAATGTAAATGTGTTTAAGCTAATAACATTTCATTGGACTAACCATGACAACAATATAAATAAATTGATTCAACGCTATTTATCTATACTTAGTTGATGTTTAAATTTTAGTAATTCATTTTGCATGAGAAGTTTTAATGGTGTGTAAATTTATGTTATAACAATGTGTATGTATGTATGTATGTAAGTATGTATGTGTCTATGTAAGCCCAACATACAAAAATTTCCCAATTTTTAGGTAAAACAGTTAATCATTGTGTTTGTCATTAATCAGTCTGTCTCCATTATATTCAAAATAATATAAGTAAATTTATAATGCATTATTTTTCATAAATAATTGTTTACATAAACGCAAAAAATATTTTTATATGTAAGTGTAAATTTCTGTTACATTTGAGTTACAAAACAAAAAGTACAACTTTGTCAATTGTATTTAATGAACAACTTATTATTACATCCACATATTTTGGTGCCTGACACAGTTGAATTGTAATTGATTGACAAAAACAAATCAGAATGACTGATCAAATACACATTGAACGCGGATCAACGATTAGAAATAGATCTAGTCGTACTGGATCGACTGTTGTGGGCGAAAGTACAACAACTACTACCAATGTCAATGCAACCAATATATCGGGCAGTATCGTCAATTCGGGCGCGGGATTGCAACAACAAGCCAGCGTACGACGTCCGTCGGATATGCAAAAAATTATGGGCGAAATCGAATTTACCGGATTAAATCAAACAGCCAAAGTAAGTGGCGTACAAATGCAAAATGTGTTGCTTAAAGAACATTTTGATTATGAAATTAAGTATTCAATCTTCTATATATGTCTAACAGTCATTTTGTAGTGATGAGAACAAGTAAATTATGTAAATACATTTAAAATAAAAACACAAAAATATCATAATTTTTTAATAAATTTATATGTTACACTATTTCAAAATTTTACATATTTAATTTAATACTTTCAAAACGTTCATTTTTACAATTTACATAATTTAGTTTGCAAACATCATTTATTTATAATATTTTTTATTAGTTAGCTTTAATGTAATTTCATTGTAACAAATTGTAAATATTTACAAGCACATTTTTATTTTGATTTAGGTTTAAAATTAAAAACAATATTTTAAACATTAATTTTTATGTACTTAGGATTTATTTAATTACTTTAACTATTCTGTATTAAAATGTTTAGTGCATTTATATTATTCAAATTGATAATTCGATTAATATATTAAATTTTGTCGAGTATAGATTATAATTGAATTATTTAAAAGTTATATCAATATTAATCAAATTAAAGCACGTATTTATTTATGTTCAATATGTTTAACCACGTGTATTTTATATAATTTTAAAAAATACAATATTGCTTTAACTTTATTGAATTAGTTTTTTCTTAATTTTAAGGCGCGTTCTTTAAAAATTATACAAATAATAAGTGTTTTGTGTTAACTATATAATGATTAGTAAATTTTGTAAAGAACACTTTTCATTTGTAATTTGTTCAAATACTATTTATTAGTATTAAAGAAGTCAACTGTTTTTAATTAAATTTATATTTTACAAATATATATTTAAATCAAAATAATCAGTTAATTAATTAAATCACACTTTATATATTTAACTAAGTAATTTTGTATTAATAACTAATTTAGATCTTAAAATAAATAATAGAATAATTAACTTTAAAAGAATTTTAATAAATTTTATAATAAGTACAAATTATATATAAAATAGTTTTATTAGGAAAATATTGTACAAAATATTTTAAACTAAATTTAATTATGAATATTATTTAAACACTATAGGTTGTGTTCAATATTATTACCGACATTCTACTAAACGGTGTGCTAAGTACAATTGTACAAACATTCTGGTTTGAATGCTACTTTTTTATTAATTTACAAATTTATTTCTAGAAAATTTAAGAGTAACAACTATTTCGATTCACATATTTAATTATATTAGAAGCGTTATTTAAACTGATTATGGTTGAGAGTGTATTAAAAAATAGTTTGGATAACAATTTATTTAATGATACATTAAATTTAAACTTGTTTGGATAAAAATATTGCATTTGTTCCTAAAATTATTTCCTTTTATTAAAATTTCATTTTCTAGCTTTTTAAACGTTACATCTTTATTTAATTATTTTAGTATGTGCGTATTTAATAAAATGCCTATTTTAATTTACAATATTTTGTTTGTTTAAGGACAGTGCAATTCATCAGTACAAATTTTTAAATTATCTTCTATTGTTCATATTAATATTTTTTTAAAGTTTATTTTCACTACCTTCAATGTGTTGCAAGACATTTTAATAAAGCCCAACTTAGGCCTGCATTTAGCCGGGCCGGGTCCAAGTCTAGCCCGGCACAAAAAACATTATTTATATAAAACCTTAATTTAAATGCAATATCCAATAAATTGTTCTAATTATTATAACGCATTGAATCTCGGATAAACGTAATGCAACGATTTGAAAATTACAGAAGTATTAATTTTGTTTATTGTGTTGGCATACGTAGATTTTTATCCTTTAAAAAAAACTTTAAATATACTACACAAATATGGTTTTAAAAATGATGATTTATTAAAATACTAACAAGACCATTTTATATAAACTTAAATTATTTTTTCATTAAAAAAGGTTTGGTGTTTTTATGTGAAACAGTGCTTATCAAAAAATTAATCATATATTTTAAAATTATTAAATGTACTTGTTCTATTTCATTTCCAGTTTTATTGTTGTAAACATTTAATATTGTATACTTTCACTTATTGTATTTAATATTATACAATATTTAAAAATTTTGTTTCACATTTTATAATTTTCATATGATTTTTTTAATTGTACTGTAAATTTAACAATAACCATACATATTAATACTTCTAAAAATAATTTATTACAGTAAAAACAAAAAGGTTAAACTATTGTTAAGCAAAATTATTAAACTTGCTTTATTTTAATTTTTTAATAAAAAATAGATATATTTTTTTGTTTTATAATGTTCAACAGTTAATGTTTACTAAAAAACTATTAATAATTAACTTTATGAAGAAAATTCACTTTTTGATATACAGTGAGGCTACACGCAGCTGTCAATAAAATTCAAATCTTTTTAATGGACTGTAATGAATTTGTTTAGCAAATTATTTTGTTAATTATTATTATTTGTTGATTATAATTAATTAATTTGAGGTTGTCAAATATAAAAGTATTCAAATGAAAAATTAATCACAATTATAATTGAAATGAATAAAAATTAAATAAACTAAGTAAAATGATTATGGAACTATAACTTTAAAAAAAATTATTTCTTTATTAAAATATAACATTCGTGCCAGGTAACATACTAAAATAATTTGTTTTAAAAATTCTTTTATTTATGAAAATTTTAATTAATTTATTGTGTAAAAAATAAACAAAAACGGTTTGTAATTTAAAAATAATACCTTGTTTCATTTATCTAGTAAACTTTTGGTAACTTGATGTCAATAGTATATTTGAATGTTTTTTTAGTTATCGAGTTAAAATATAGAACAGCACTAATAATTAAAAATGACACACAAATAAAAAAATGTAATATATTTAACTAAATTAGTTTTAATGCATATCACTTTAAAATAAACACTTAAAATATCTATGGATTTTAAAAATAAAATAAATTTAAAACAATTACTACTTTATGTTGACTATCAACTAGTAAACGAAGCAATAGTTTTATTATTACAAAAAAATTTTTTAATGATTGTTGAATGTTGTATTAATATTTATTGCAATTTTTTTAAAATATTCCATTTGTACATATAAAAAAGAAAAAGATTAATTTGATTAATTTGAAGCTGGTAACAGCGTTTATAAAAGTTTTAATAACATTATAAATTAATAATTATTGTTGTGTCTAAGAATGGCTTTGCATGTTATGGGAGATAAGGTTTATTTACAAAATTGTGATGCGTAGTGCATAAATATTTTTAAATTATTTCTAATGCAAATATTATTTCAAAGTCATTTTTTATTAAAAAAATTTAAAACCTATTTTTTCTTAAAGAATATAAAATCTAATACATACATTTATAAAATTATAGTATAATTATCGGTTGTTTTGATAGCACTAAAATTGCCAAAAATGTTTGATACTTTGTTTAATCTCAAATTACAACGTGATGTTTTAAAGCATGTAACATTTAATAAAAACAATATCTGGTTTATATGTTTAAAAATATTGCGTGATTGTAATAATAATTTTAAAATAAATATATTGATTATTTATATAAAGCGATTTAAAAATTATTACTATTATTTTTAATTACATTTTATCTTTATTAGGTTAACTGTTTATTATTATTATTATTATTAATAATAATAATAATAATAATAATAATAAGAAGAAGAAGAAGAACAGTTATTAATGTTACGATTATTGATTTAGATACCGCAGTAGATGTTACGTTTAGCACACAACAATAGGTAATGTTTTTTTAAAAAAAACAATGTTTGAGTGATTAAATAAAACAAAAAATTAAAGTTGGTATACAATTTATCACATTATTTTAAAAAGTCTTCTCTTTGCGTACTGACCTGATATACTATGTAAGTTGTTAAAGTTGTACCTCAAATTAGGTTTTTGTTTGATTGGGTCAAATATCTATCTATTGACAATTATTTTAGTAAAAACATTTTTAAGAAAGAAATACATTTTACTTTTTTTAATTTTAACTAATATGAAATAAATTAAAGTATCACAAAGTATAACAAATTATATGAAATAATTTTTGTATCTCGATATATAACAATATGAACAGCAAAAAAATCATAAATCATATAATAAAATGATTCCAAATAAAAATAGAAAAAGACGTAAACTGTGAGATGGATGCATTTCGTATATTCTCGTCAGTCACAAACATATATTTTTATTTGGAATTATGAAGGAACTCAATGCTTTAATTAAAATGATTATGTTCATGTTTTGTAATTTTTGCATTTTCTTAATTAGAACCATTTAGTTTTAAACGTCAGTGATGATAAATGAGTCGAATTCATGAATAATGATCGTGCTTGATAAACCCAATTCCCGAAAAATCAAGAAAACAACTGTAACAATTATATATATATATATATATATATATATAATAAAATAGTCATGCAATGCAAAATAATAATAATAGAAGAATAAATGTAAAAGTAAAAAAGTCCATAGTTCAAAGTTAAAAAATCGACAAAATAATTTAAACAATTCGAAAAAATATAATAGTTAAAATTGAATAGTCGTTTCATTAAATATTTGAAAAAGTAATAATTTAATCAAATTGAAAAAAGGATGTTTTAATATTTAGAAATAAATAATTATTATTAAAATTAATTAGTTAGTTTAAATAATTTCTAAAGTTTTAATGCTGCTGTCTGACTCAACTTCTAAAACCCGTCGAAAAAGGACTATAATTTAAATTTGGTAGCCTTTATGTTTTGGAAAATAAATATGGAACAAAAGAATAAAAGCATGATTCCGATGATAGGGTTTTATAAATGCCCCTAAAAACTCAATGTTTGTTGTATAATTATTGTCGAAAATTAAAAGTGTGTTTGCATAGAACAATGTTGTTGTTTTATATTTTTCAGAGTAGAAAGGCTTTGTGTATTAGAGTAAAAATAATAAAAATGATAATGATAATAACAATAATAATAATAATAATAATAATAATAATAAATAAGTAAATAATACACATAAACGACATTAATGTTTATTAATTAAGCTTAAGTAAACTATAACTTAACCAAGCAAATTAAATTTAAATATTAATGCTGCATTACACGTTGTTTTTTTAAAAATAATACTGTTGTGTACATAATTATTAGGTTGGAACACATGAAATGCCCGATTTTCGCTAAGTTTTAAATGCTTCTCTATCGAATTCGTGTAAACAAAAGTACTTCACCTTTTGGTAATGCAAACTGAAATCTGACCTTGGCAAAGCCTCAAATTTCATTTACATCATTTACATCACGTGAGCATCGCTTTATCGATCTCAATAAACAGGGTGTCTGCTGAACAATTAAGAGTGATATTCTTGTATTAATTTAAATTGGGCTATAATCCATCACAAGCAGAAAAACATTAATATAGCATTTAGTAATAATTGTTGCAATCAGTGGACAATACGGTGGTGGTTTACGAAATTCCGTTTTGGTAATAAAAGCTAGAGGAAAACCACTCTGGGTTATACATATCGACTAACTAAGAAAATAAAACGTCGAATAACAATTTGATAAATCGCAGCAGAGTTGAATGTTTCCCACATGACTGTTTCTTGTCATCTTAAAGCCATTAGGAAAGTGAAATAGATAATGGTTAGATTCAAATGAGCGTGCCAGAAACTGTTCAAAACAACCTTTACAAGAAAGTAAACTCATAGTGACTGTATGGTGGAATGCTAAAGGAGTTATTCATTATATGTTTTTGCAACAAGAACAGCTACTGATGACATATACTGTGAGGAAGTAGATCATATGCATGAAAAGCTGCTCACCGGATCCGTATCCAACAGATTATTATTTTTTCAAACATTTAGATCTACTTTTAAAAAATGAAATGTTTTCAAACCGTGAAGCTGTGATTACAGCCTTTGAACACTTCATCATCACTTCAAAAGACAAAGAAATTGGTATTTATTCTTTGACATCTTGTTGGCAAATGGCTTTCGAAACCAATGGAGCCTTTTTTAATTCGAAGTTTTTAGAGTTTTTTATTTTTTCATTATGTTTTCTTCATTTCATAAAATTAGATATTTCATACTAGGTAGAATTAATTAATTTTTTGTCTAGCACAATATTTTTTAAAAATAAAAAATAATGGAATTTTTAAATTTTTTATTTCCAATATTTTTAATTAATATAAACAGTTTAAGTTTTCCAATATTTTGAATATATGGTATTATAAAAGGAACACAACGCTTTAGTATAAATTTAATGTTTCCTAAAATAAAAGAGTACATTTGTACATAAAACAGATATTGTATTTCTTTTTTAAATTGTTAAAATAGTGATTATCTATTATTTTAAAATTAATTTAGTTTTAACTTATTAATATATTTTTGTAATTAATTAATTTTTTATAAATATTTCTTAACTTAGACGTTTTAATTCACTGTAATAACCATTAAATTGAGTAAATGTTTAAATTAAACTTAATTTTTTTCATATTTTAAACTTAAATTAAATCAACTCAAATATGATACAATGTAAAAGTTTACCATTTTTATTAAATTAACCAAATAAAACCATTAATTTAAATTTGCTTTTAATAAATTGTCGTAGTTTAAAAACCGTAATAGAATATACACTACATTTTAAATTAAAAAGTATTGATAAGAACGATGTAGTTTTTAGTAGATGACTGACTGTCTCATAATTAATTGTCACTAATTTATTGAACTCCAATAATTGACTCAAATGCCATGTCAGTAACATGTTAGTAATCATTTTCAATCAGTCCGTGTCAAAAGGTTTATCAAAATGATAAACTCTGGACAAGGATGTCATTACACGATAAAATATGTACAATAGTCCGATTAACTGCAAATTATTTACGATTTTCCATAATTCAAGATTCCAACTTTTTCACCAAACATCATGAAGCATGTTAAATGTTAAAAAAATAGATTTTATTAAAAACATCAAAAAATTGTCAATTTTTTGCAAGCAACTATAACTCTTTTTTTCTTTATATATATACACAATTATTAAATAACATAAATTTTTACTGACATTTAGAATTACAGTAAAATTATTTTTTTGTTTGGCATATTTTTCATTTATTTCAGTTTTGTAAATTAAACGATGACACGGCGGATACAATATTACGAGATGTCCTTAAAAGAAAATGGAATTTAAAACCACCAACGTTGATTATAACCGTATTTGGGACTGATTTTGAAAAGAAAAGAAAATTGAAAATGATTTTTAAAAAAGGTTTATGGAAAGCAGCTGAAAGTGGTAAACTTATATTTATATTTTTATTATTTTTATTTTTATATTTGAGTTGTCATCCTACGTACTATATGTAGTTATTTAAATTTTACTTTGATAAGTATTACATTGACTCGGTGATAGGTAAATCTCAATTAATGCAATTACAATCAATTTATTTTAAAGTACCACGTAAATAATTTTAATTTATTTAATGTTACTAATGTAATAAGTAACGATAATTTTCATTAATCTTTTTGATACTTTACAATCTTTTTTTAAGGTTTTGTTGCATTGCAGAAACTTTGCTATTAGACTGAAATAGTGTTTCGTGTTAAAACCTGAATTTTATCTGCATAAAAAGAGTTTTTAAAAATATTTTAGTTATTTTTAGTTTATTAACACTACTTTATTTAATAGTTTTACGTGTATTGGTTTATAATTATTTTAGGATGCTGGATTGTGACTGGTGGTTTTCATTTAGGTATAATGAAATTGACCGGCGAAGCTGTACGCGATTATACCGACGCTTATGGTGGAAACCGGATGATGGCTTTTGGTGTCTGCAGTTGGGATTGTGTGACCAGAAATGAAATTCTCGAAGCCGCCCTAAACGAAGTAATTTAATTTTGACTTGTCATAAAAATGGGGATTGACAAACACTACATTTCTAATATTAACGTTTAAAACGTTTTCAACTAAAAATATAAATAATATTAGAAAAATATAGCCAAATGTCAATTTTACTGTTACATTTCATTATATTAATATTTCTTAAAAATATAAAATATAATAAAACCTTTGGTTTGAACAAAACCAAAAGTGTAATCTAGCCAATTAAGATTTAATGAATAAGCAAATACATTTTTATTTTTATTTTTTTTAAACGTGTTAAATTAAGTGTTACTGTGTTTCTTTACCCACCATGAGCTTTGATTTTGAGATTTTATAAGTTAATTTTAATTAATTAATTTTAAAGAATGTTTTTCAAATGCATGGCTACTTCAATCAAACACACAATTTAAAACAAATGTTTATGATTGAAATGATTTTGCAGTATATGCTAAGAATATTTAATAAATGTAAAATTAAATTAAATTTTAAAAGTAATTTAAATGCAAATGGTATTTTTTTTAGAAAACGTTTGGATGTGCAAATATATAATTATTCTTAATTATTTTATAAATTTTGTGTTATACTGTAATCTCAATAAGCGTTTATTTGGTTTATTTAGAATAAAATAAAAAATTAATAGGAATTTTAAAATTATTGATACGTATTAATTAAATCAGAATAAATAACATGAAATTGACTGAGATAAATATTTTTATCTTTAATAAAAAGCTTTCCTTACTTTATAATAAATTTGACATTAACAAACAAAATAATAATAATATGTGTACATTTTGTAGAACAATTAGTTACAAAGAGTTTTTTACAAACTCAATATATTGTTGTTTATTGCTAATAATAATACGGTTTACTGTAATTACAAAATCTGTTTTGTAATTGATTTTATTCTGTGACACTTTATGTGATACTAAACGTTTTCTAGCAATTCTCCAATTTATCAATAGAATTTTTAAGGGATTATTTGTTTTATAATTGTCAGATTTACTTGAATAATAAATTCACTAGGTTTTTATGTCAACCAGGAGCACTGTACAGTTGGTTCATCCTTATTTGGATTTAAATTGAGATGAAATTTAGTAGACCACTGTTCAATTTCATTAATAGAATTTTCAAATTTTTTTAGATTATTATTTGAAGAAATTTTTGTGCACATGACCATATCATAGGCAAATTTAAACAAATGTGATAATTGTGGAACTTGTAATGATTCAACGTACATTTAAAATAAAAACGGAGATTGTACTGCACCTTGGAAAACTCTATTATTATTTTCTGTTAACTCTGATTCATTACGACCAATTTGTGTAAACTGTTTTCTTTTTTAAGAAATATGTTTGTAGCCTGTTTAAAATGTGGTCGGGTGTTTCAAGTAGTTCAAGACGTTGAATTAATATTTCTCTTGATATACTATTGAAAGCAGATTTATAATCAAGAAACATGCAGTATATTGAATATTTTCCTTTGTCAAGGGATTCAGTAATTTAATGAACAAGACTGGGTACACAGTCTACACAGTCAGTCTACAGTAGAATAATTATTGTTGTAAGAAAATTGATAATGATAATTACTAATGTTCAATATAGGCTTAAGGTCGTTAAGTATTACCTTCTCAGTTAATTTTAAAAGCACGGGTGCAAGCAATTGGGCGATAGTGTTCTGGATTTGTTGATGGGACAAAATCTTTCGGAATAGGTGTAATTCATAAGATACGCCAAGTATCAGCTACTTCACAATTCATAATAGACTTGTTTATTATTCTAGATAATGATGGAGCAATTACTGGCATGCAGAGCTTTAATAAATTGCAACTTATTCCATCAGGTTTAAGTGATGTGCTTATTTTACAACTGTTAATTCATTTTTGAGTATTAAAGTTGATAATAGGTGTTGAATAATTTTTACCCTGTCATTTAAGTCGTATCGTTGTTTGCCGGAATGGCTTCCTCTTATTGTTTTTGTAGCAATATAGATTTTTTACAAAGGCCCAGTTGCCAACCCTGGGCTCAAACCCTCCTCTTTTATCCAGGCTTTGGGCTGACTAAATTTCTCTAACCGGAGTTGTATATTACAATAGTTCAAATTGTAAAATATGTTGATCAATAGCGGGAAAACGTACAAGTCAAATCATTTGATTTTAATTTTTGTTACGCTAACTTATATTATTGATTTATTGTAAGTTCAGTTTATTTTAAGTCAACATTTTTATCTCTTAGGAAAGATTGGGCAACAGGTAATTGAATGCGTGCAATTATTCGACCCTTTTGCATTGGAGTGCAATTATTTATTTACGGAGATTAACGTTACTTTTGTTGATATTTAAACGTTTTTCTTTGTTGTAAAATACTTACACATTGGTACAAGCCATAGAAATAATAATACATTTTTAAAATTTTGTTTAGAAATTACTCACAACGCTTATTTCTTCATTTTTTTTATTTAATTTTAGGGCACAGCTGTTTATCAATCAGAAGATGATAACGAAGACGAAGGCAAAGATAGCGAACCAATTCTTATGGAATCGACAAATCAGAATAATCAAAAACTAGTTCGAACTGATGTTGAAGAATGTGCCCTAGATCCGAACCACAACATTTTTGTTTTAGTCGATAGTGGATCCAACGATCAAATGAAAGGCAAGGTTGCCGAGTTTCGGGCTCGATTTGAACGTTGCATTAGTTTGTGGAGCTGTAAATCGCCTGTTACAGACCAAAACAAAAATGTTTCTGGTTCAACCCAACAAAATGGGGCTTTAAATTCGAATCCGCATTTGCAACAAAATGCAACAAACGAAAACACGGTGCTAATTCAGACCGAATTGTGTCAGTCGACAAACAGAATGGGGCAAACAAGTGCAGCCTCATTGGGTAAAAGTTCAGGAACCGGCGGGTCGTCTGCCGCATCCGGATATGGTCGTGATACTGCTGACCAAATTGCGTCAGGGGCCAGAATTACACGAGAAAAAAGCATTGTAGATTCAAACATTAAAGCTAAGAAAACGGGAAAGTCCGTTGGCAACGAAGAAGAAATATTAGTTCCAATGTGTGGACTAGTAGTAGGTGGAGATCGATATACTTTACGCCAAGTCTACTGTTCCATGATTCAAAATAAATGTCCCATTGTTGTAACAAAGGTATTATTATCATTATTTAAGGTGTTTTTTGTAATTATTCGTTTTCAATTTTTTATTGCATTGTTTAATGTTACGGTTTAATTATGTAAAATTTTAATTCTTTAAATCACGTATATACACATAATTTAGAAAACATAAATATAAAATTTTAATGTTTTCACCTTTCTAAAACGTTTGTAGCAATAAAAGAAATGTAAACAAAATTTCAAGTTGATAGTCTACAATTTTTAAGATATTTGTGTATTTAGCCATAAATAACAAATAAATTGCGCATTTAGTTTTACATTTATACATGATTCGCAATTATTAATTTTTTTTTTAAATTAATAGAACAACAAAAACATAAAATATAACAATATTAAAAAAAGTATTTATACTCATAGAAAACAAGTAATTTTGTAACAATGGTTATGAAATAAAGATTAACCTTTTTTATATATTATTTTTATTTCACATTTACAATGATTTGATTTAAATATTATTGCTGAAGATTTAAAATTATAAATAAAAGTACAACATAAACAATGTACTTCAATTTGTGACTGTATCATGTTTAAATGTAATTTCACTATTTTTGCTAAACAGTATCAATACATTTATTTAAAACATTGAGTTTCTTTTATAGTTCTAAATAGCAATATTGAAAGACAAGGTGTGAAAGAATTTTATTTCGTTTATACTCTGTAACTGACAGGTATATGTAAAATAGATTTATTTGACTGTTTACTTTTTAATATATAAAAATTATTTAACTAATACTTTGATTATTTGTCAGGGTACCTCCGGAGCAGCCGATGCAATTGCATTTGGATTAGATGCAGCAAGCAAGATGGCAGCTGAAGAAGTGGTAGATGACAAAGATCAGGTACCATTAGAAATAAGGTATGCGTTTACAATAATATTTCTATTTTATCGCTGCTCTTAGTAACAATTTTATCGATTTTATTATGTTTAAATGCATCAGCAGCTTTTTCTACTTTTTATTGAATGAAAAATATTAAGGAAACATCTTCCAGTAAGTGGATCTTTAGCAAAGCCCAATGTAGGTCCTTACTTAATGTAACAATGAACCAAAATGTTTTTGTTCAAACGTAAAATGTGTTGTGATAAATATATTGTTTAATTATATAAAAATTGTAAAAAAATGTTTCTCCAATTAGATTCTTCCATTTAATTTAACCTATTTTTAATTACAAAAGGCATTTTGCAAAACAAAAACAAGTTTAATGTTACAATAACTGCAAATTCTAATTTAAACATTTGTTGAAGAATATTTAATATTATTGTTTAATTTACTTAATTGTTTCTGTTTTACATTATGTAAACAATTTCGGATTACTAATTTGTACAAAATATTTTCAATTATGCTTTTATTAATGATACTCTTTTCAACTGCGAACACGCATTCTATGCCTAAAACAAAATAATTCCTATTTTTTCTATGGATTTTCAACATCTTGCAAAAATAACATTAGTGCTTCTTCTTTTTATTTTAGTTAATAAAATTTATTTTAATTATATTATTCATATCATGTTAAATCGCATTATTTTGCCTTCCTTGTTTTACCTTCTTATTTTTATTACTAGTGGACTAAATTAGTACGTGTTTATTTTTGCTTTTAACTTACAGAATCGAATCTGTTATAGAAGAATTTATTGGTCCTATGCACCCGGATGTGTCAAGTTTTACAGAGGATGTGAGCATGCTTTGTGAAATTATCAACGAGTACACAAATTTGGTTTCAGTTTTTGATATGGAAGAAGATTCGGATCTAGACGGTTACGTTATTTCGTCATTACTGGCGAGTGGTAAGTTGAGGAATTATGAACAGAACACTTTGAAATTGTTAAAATAATTTATGGGTTTATTATCTTTAGTAATAATATTATTATTATTTTCTGCAAATGTAAAATTCTATTGAAAATTTTAATTAATCACTAACATTTTAGAGTGCTAAATTTATATTAGATATGCATTTATCTGTATGTTTGAATTTGTAAATCAGTATATTATAGTCTTACGTACCGAAACTTAATAACTGCTTGTTCACTAACCCTCTAAAGTATGCGCCAAAAGTACAGTAAACCAAGTTTACCGTATTGCTGCATAAAGTATAAGTGAATTTGAAAGTATAATGTGTTTGTGTTAAATAAAATTGTTTTGTTAAAATTGTTTATTTTAGCTGGTACATCTGTTGCAGCCGATCAAATTAATTTGGAGCAGCTAGAAATTACGCTAACTTTAAATCGAGCTGATATTGCACGAGAAAAAATATTTTTGGAAAACAAAAAATGGAAGGTTAGTGACTAACTAATTTAACATATTTTGCGTCAATAAATGTATTCATGTAAAAAGTTTTTAATTTGTGCTCAAACAGTTTTACTCAATCTTTTCAACCGTCAATTATAAAAATTTTGTCAGTACAATAGTACATATACTTAGTAAATAAGGTAAAACTCTTATTTTGTTTCGTAACATTTTTTATTTAATTTATAAATTATTTGTTAATTCAGGTAATGATACAATTATTAATTTTATATAATTTTATTTAGATCCAATGTAATAAAAAAGAAAGCGAAAAATTGTTGTATTTATTTGCATATCCATCACGTTAATATCGCTAATTCAAAATGCTAAAAAATAGATTTGGCATGCCTAGATAAAGAATAAATTATTTATACAAACTCGATACATTAATTATTATATTATTATAACTTATGATTGTTTATGGTTTGTGCACAGAAAGGTCAGCTAAACGATTATATGTATCAAGCCCTGATGAGCGATCGCCACGACTTTGTCAAGTTGTTTTTAGAGCAAGGATTTAGTTTGGAGGAATTTCTGACTGTATATATGCTCGAAAAAATGTACACAGATCAGTTGAAAAATTTGGTTAGTCATTTTATTATTATTGTTGACAGTTTCCATTAATTGTAGATCTTATACACTTGGTGATTTTTGAATAGTTTAAAATCTTTTACGTTTTAATTGCAAAACACGATTGAATTATATATATATATATATATATATATATATATATATATATATATATATATATATATATATATATATATATTATAGCGGTATAGCGCTCGAATTTGGACCTCGGTGAGCATGGGTTCAAATCCCACTACCGGCACTAAAATGCGGGCCCACGTTTGGCTTCGCTAAAATGCCCACTGCTGAAAGATGTTTCTAGTAAAACATTCAAAGTAGCAAACATTTAAAAAAAAGAAATAAAAAGTCACTTTATTGTAGATAAATATGAATATAATGGGATAAATATATTTAAGGTCTAACTAAGCTGACAATATATATTGTTATTTTAATTTGAAGTACTATTTAAACAGTTTTTATTAAAAAATAAATTAAAACACACCTAATTACTTTATGTGTACTATATACCAAATTTATATGCATTATGTAAAATACAATTTGTACTTTTGTTATGTGTTTGTTTGTTTTCTTTATTTATCCATCCAGAATTCCAAAGTTGCTATTTTCAACAAATTATGGGAATACAATCGTTCCCATCGAGTATGTTATATGGTTAACTGTATTATATTAATAAGTTGATAATTAATTGATTTGCCGATCACACAATTCCTTTTTCACTGTACTTGTTACACTTTGTTTGTATCACAATAATTCATTTTTGTCCAATTTAATTTTTTTTCTAATTTATTTGTAACTTTTTCCCAACTAAATTCTTTAAAAATGTTAATCTTAACGCATTTTAATTAATTTAGAAGATAATTTACACTTTTTAAAAATGTTGTTACATTTGGTACATTACTATCTAATGGTTTTTCAATATATATATATATATATATATATATATATATATATAAATTAAGTAAAAGATTGTTTTTTTACATGTCTTAATGTTCTAAATTTTTATTCTAAGCAAAAGTTGATTACCACTTGTCAAATAATCAATGATGCATTAAAAGTAATTGATTTTAACCAAAAAATTATGATCAGTAATAAATTCATGAGATCACGCAAAGGATTTGTATAGAATCCGTGCAATTGGTTTTAAAAAAGTTAATACAAAAACAAACTGTACAAATTTTAAATATAGAAACTGTTGTGTATAGTTTGTTTAAAAATTTATTAGAATTAAGCATTTTTAGAACTAACAGTATTGATTACAACCATAAAGCAAATTTAATGGTTCATTTGTTCAATTATGCTTTTAATATGATGGTGCCGTTTCTACAATATACATTTTTAAATACTATTATCCTCTTTGCAGAAAAACAATTACTTTTCGACAAGCTATAATCCTATGTGACTAGACACACTTTGTTTATTTGATTATCGGCATAACAATAATTGACAAAATACATGTGACATGGTTAAATCTTAAATTATCTCTCTTTAATCTTTATATATATATATATATATATATAAGGATTAAAGAAAAATAAGTAAATAATATAAAATAATCCATATTTTGTGGTAAATTATAAAACCCACCTTGGAAAAAAATTAAAAATTAATATATTATTTTAGTCACGTTGGTGCATTTTTCATTTTTAATTAGATATATGAATACAAATAATTTTATAAATATATTTATATAACTTTTAGAAATTAGGGCGTGCAGTATCTAAAGAACACAAGGTAAACAGTAGCAAACATCGTAGTAATATTATATACATTTGTATCTATATAGCATTTGTGTTTGAAATATATATATAACTTGCTTGTATTATTAGTAGATAAATGTTTATTAATATTTAATTAACCAATTTTAACGTGTTACATATATACATATATAATTATAATTTTATTTAGTTTTACAATATTTGTTTATATCAATGTTAAAAAATTATTTGTTTAATTTAAAAGTTATTTTTATATAATTGTAACGTAATGCAGAATGTTTTTGCACTTTACTATATCATTCATTAGAATTTATAAATGATTTGCACGTTTATAAAATATTTTGGAATGTATATAGTTATTTAATGTGAATGCATTAAACTAAAAATACTGTATTAGTTTTTGTTTTTGTTTTATCTATTGCTATAAATTGCAACACATGAAATTATATCAGTATACACCCAAACACATAATTGTATTAGTCATTATTCATTAAACATTTTAGCAATGGTAAAAGAACAGTCAATATTAAATAAAAAATATTTTTGTTAACTAAAGTTTAAAAATGTATTATATATATATATATATATAATGAACTATTGCTAGAAAATTATTTTGTAACATTTTATAATTTTACCTTAACGGTTACCTCGATCTGATTTATTGTATATATTATGATGCATTTCAATATTTTAATTATAAAATTAACATTTAGAAAAAAGTTATTATGTTATTAACGTGTAGCTTAGTTATTTTTAATGTGAAAATGTCAGTCATTATTTTAGCTTCTACTATTGATTACAAACCTTATTTACTCTAAAAAGCACGGGGTTAAAAAAAGTTTTACATAATTATAACTTTTCTAAAGTGCCAATTTAATCCAACAAAAAATGTTTTGGCATTTTAAGAACTTTAATTTTCAAAATAAAAATATAAGAAGACGTAAACTGTGAGATGAATTCATTTCGCATATTCTCGTCAGTCATAAACATATAACATTTTAGTATATATATATACAAAAAGGGGGGTACAGATAACATTTGAATTAGTACAACTCAAACATTTACACACAATTATTACGACCAAGCTAAGTTCAATATAGTGACAAACTGTTTTTGTGCACACAAATCAGGTTTCAATGTGTGAATATAAACAGATTCGAGAATTTTCAACATATTCGAGAATATACGAAATGAATTCATCTCACAGTTTACGTCTTCTTATATTTTTATTTGGAATTATAGAGGAAACCCAATGTTTTAACAACTTTAAGTTTACCTGCTTTACCTGTTTATTCGAAAGCGGATGTTTTGGATGGTAGACTTAAAACGCGACCAAATAATTTTTGTCCTTCAATTATGATGGCATCATATAATGGTTAAAAGTTGATCCTTTTCATAATCCTATTGTGCAAATTGTGATTATACTTGGTAATTTTCACAATGTTCCTAAAACGCTGGCAATAAACTACTCATTTTATACATTTTTCTTGTTCACTATCAAATTTCATACCTGTATAAAACTGTACAAATAATAATAGATGTGTACAAATAAAGTTTTGTTTTTAAATGATTGAAAAAACATAATTATATTGTTTTCAGTCTATAAAAGATTGTCACCGCTTTTTTAAAGTCTGACTTTAACATTGATTCCAATTTTTACATTTTCACTAATATTATAAATGCATTTTCTAAGATATTATTACTTCTATTAAAACATAACACGTGTATATTTGTCTGATCAATTATTTAAAGTTATTTATTATTAAATAAAAGTTTATAACATTTTATAGTTACATTTGTGAAAGGATTTAGTTGAAATATATATTAAATATTTTGTATATATATATATTGCACTTGATTGTTGTAATTTATATGCATGTATATATATATATATATATATATATATATATATATATAATATAAATTGAGTATTAATAGAATGTACAAATTTCTTTAACTAATTTATTAATAATGAATTAAAGGATAATGAATAACTACTGCTTGATTATTAAAATATGCATGTATAATAATAATTATTATTACTAATGTGTACATAAATAATTTATATATATATATATATATATTGTTTTCAAATTATTCTGATATTAAAATAAATGAATTAATTAATATAACTATTATAAATATTTAAAAATTAAATTATTAAAAATTACTTATTTATGTTTTTATTCAATTTTTAATTAAAACAGTCTTCTAAAGTAGCTTTACGTGATGTTGGAAAGGTAATCAAAGCTATAGTTGGTGACTTTTATCATCCACTGTACTTGAGTAAAGAGTTTCAAGCTAAATTATTGAACGAAAAACGTTTGGATGGAACAACAGGTACGTTTTATTTAAAAAAATAATGATACGTTAAATTTGTTTGTATTTAAAAACCGTAAGCAATATAATTTAAAATTTTATTTTATTATATTTTGTTGCTAAAGTTGTTAATAATTTTTAAAAACTAATATACGTTATCAATAATTTTTATTATTATTAACTACCTTAAATCACAAAAAAATCAATATTATTTAAAAAAATGTTAATTACGGTTGGCAAGCTAAAAATATTTTATCTGTTTTTATAATTTATAAATTGTTTTAAGTAAAGGTAATAATAATAAATATTTTTAAAATTAATAAATTTTTAATTCATAATTATTGTATCTCAATTTACGTAAGACAAAATGTTCTACTATTACCTATTTCTTTTAACAAATTACATTAAAGAATGTCAGGATTAAACAATTAATTTTTCGTTAAAACAATTAAATTAGTTTATAAATAGTAAATAATAAAACCTGGTTTTTAATAGGCTGTTTGCATACATTTAAATGTTAATATGTTTAACATTTATTAACTTTTCTTTATCATATTAGCCATTTTATTTTTGAATGTTGTATGAGAAACAGATTTCAGTGGACAAACATTTAGTAAAGCCAATGGTGGCCCATGGTGACCATCAAACGCACACCCACTCATCATTTTTTACGTTTTCTATTTTGAATGTTTTACGGGAAACATCTTTCAGCAGTGGACATTTTAGTCAAACCGAACGTGGGCCCGCATTTAGTGGGCCGGTGGTGGGATTCGAACCCATGTCTATCCAGATCCAAATCGAGCGTTGTATCGCGAGACCACCCCGTCTTGGCCATCGTTAACATTCCGGTACCAAACTGGATAATCATAATTACAACATTAATTTATTATTACGTTCAATATCTAGTTAACTTTTAGTTATCAGTCTAAAAATAATAATAAACTGGACACAGTTAAGCAGAAAATTGCGTGTTTGTTAAACAAGTGTTTTTTGTATTTAAAAATAAACTTTGCTGTACGTTCAGATTATAACAATTAAGTAAGATTAAGAAATATTAAAATCAAAAACTAATGTTATAAACCAGGACCCCACCCAAATCAATTTTCTTAGTTTGGTCGGTGTTTGGTAAAGCCAACTAAGTTTCTTGCTGGTTGCATAATGTTAACTTTTTCCAGAAACATAAAATAAAACAAATAATTGTATAATACTTTAAATTTAAATTTGATAATTTATTCAATAAGAACTATATATTTATGTACTATTAACCATTAAACCTTTAGTTGTATAAATTACTTTACTAAAGAAAAAGATTTATTTAACAATAATAGTAATTGTAAGAAATGTAAAATAGGATGAGCATTAATTATTAAAAACTATATATAAAATATATATATATATATATATATATATATATATATATATATATATATATATATATATATATATATATATATATATCCTTACATCACTTAAGCATATATAGGCACATCAACATTTATACTAAACAACCCTCACAACAATTACTGCAAAAAAGTGATTACTTAACTAAAACCTCTCTAGCATCTACATAGCATACAAGAGAAACGTCACTTCAATTATAAAATATACAATACTATATAATAATTGAAAAAAAACTATAATTGTATATACATATATATTGTAAGTAAAAAATTATATAAAATATCAACGGGTGCAAAATCGGAAATGGAGTAAAATGATTAACATGATTTATAACGTCAACTATTAATAAAAATACAGATTGCACGCAATTTTTTCAGTTACCAAATGATTAAGGACATTACAACGTTCAAAAAATTCAATAATTTATGTGATCGCCTTTCTTTTGAACAACCTGATCCAGGCGTTTTGGAATGCTATTTCTTTTAGTTTCTGAAATAGGTTTATTATAATTTTTTTTAACTCTATAATAATTTTTTGATCATCTGTACTTGTTGTTGCACGTTTTCTTCCAACATTATCATAATTTCAGGGTTTTTGACCGTTGATAATCCGATAAATTGTTGAAAGGTTAACTCTATATAAATCTGCTAATCTTTTTGGTGAAAATCCTTCATTTTTTAATTCTTTAATAACAGGGTGTTCATTTTCAGTAAGATGAAAGCATTTTTTATCACTATTCTCCATTTCAAAAACAATGCAATCAGTAAGCAGAATTAGCGGCTGAGCGGAATCTCAAGGTTAAACGTAAATAATAAATTATTAGATTTATTTTAAAATTTTTATTTAAAATTAAGAAAAAAATTTCTATTATTTTTATTTATATAGATTAGAATAATTAAATGTTTATTTTGATAATTATTATGACATCACAATCAGAGCAGATTTGAATGTGTGTTTAACATCAATTTTAAGAATTAGTTATTATTCATTTTTAATGAAATTAAGCACACAAAAATAATAATAGGCTAATTATTATAAAAATTATGTAATTTTAACTTATTATCCACGTTAATATAGAAGTAGCTTTTAAAATATGCTATTTTGGCCGACTCAGCCTTCTTAAATAAATATTTCTAAGTATATATAAAGGATCTATTAAGCACTAGACATTATTTTTAATTCCCGATATTTGTTTTTATGAAAAAACAATTGGACATAACAAATTAATTAGATTTAATACCTTTGTAATTTTTTGCGGCATTGTAGGTAGCATTTAAAAAGAGTGATTCCAATAATTAAGTCATTCAGTGTGTAAATTTTCCAAAACAGTCACACTTTATGCTTTTTTTCTCATAGTCGAAACCTCCTGACAAATTTCTTACCAGGTTTATTGTTGTCAATTTTGATTTTTACGGTAACGCATTACAATTATTATTGTAATTCTTTTGTCCACTTTGTCGTAGAAATTTGTAATTTTTTAAACATTTGCATTTGTCTTAATTCTTAATACATTAATTTGCTAATCTACATGATTATATTCCAAAACAGATTTTGAAGTTGCCTTATCAGTCATAAAGCCAGTACCACTACGTTTTGGTTTTGATTTTTATCTAAGTAGAAAAGGAAACTGTGTTTTTAGGTATGAAATTTCCCAATTAGACATTTAGTGTTTAAACATCTTCACACATTTATATAATATGATTTTTTTTTCTAAATGTAACTGCATTTTTGGCCAATAATCCTTTTATGCCAAGTGATACAATTGGTGGTGTAGCTAAGAGATACGCCTCACTCTTCTGTTGATATATGAAACATATAACTTTTCCTTACATGTTTTGGTTTTGTGTTTTTGTAATGTCCAGTGTTTCCATGTACATTATTTTTTTATGTTTCTATCTTGGCAAGTTTTAAAGTATCATCTAGTCTGGGGCTCCCGTTTTTGAAAAATAATTAGTATTATATGCTCCCAGTAATTTTAAGTCATGCTTAAAAGGAACCCTAATAGTTTTTGACAAATTTGTTTATGATCGGAGTGGTCGTTCTCTTAGATAAATTACCAGCTTTATCTGCCAAAAAAAACATTAGTGAGGGCATTTAACAACAGTTGCTGTTTTGGAGTTAGCTACTGTTAGTCTTTTCTTAAATAGGTTTAACCTGCAAGGCAGAATGTAGATGCTGTCAGTTAAAATTCTATTTTTTGACGTGCTTAGTGTCATTAATAATAGCAGAAAATAAGCTACTGATAGCATAATTATCAGAATCTGTAAAACGCAAAAGCTTTCAATATACAAAAAAAATCGTGATTTTATAAATTAATTATTGATATGAATTCTAATTAACAGAATATTGTACTTATGAAAAATATTAATTTTTTTAAACAAATACATCCACTGTTTATATGGTGTTACTAATTATGAATAAAATAACAAAAATGATTTGATTTCTAACTAACAATCAAAAAAGGAACGATATCTACATAAAAATAGTTAAAATAGTGCACTGATACTTTTTAAACATTTTGATATACTTTTGCTCAAAAATATGATTTATGGTAAATATTAACTAGTAATCATAAAAATAAAGTGTAATAATGTTGTGACTAAACTTATTGATTTCATTTAAAATGATCCAAATGATACATTTTTTTAAAAATTACTTACATATACACGTGTATGTACCTATACTTTTGTGGCCAGATAAATTTCAACCACTTATATTATGCTTAAGCAAACCACACCCACAGATACCTATGAGTCATTTACAATTGTTATTTTTAAGTTCAATTAGTAGAACTAGTTGTAATATATATATATATATATATATATATATATATATATATATATATATATATATATATAAATGTTTAAATTATTGAAAATATATAAATCATTTAATTAAACAGGCGTACAATATATGTTACTTACTATTTATTTGTTAGATGTAAAATATTTTTAATGAGAGTACTACAACTTTTACTTTATTTAAATCAATTCATTATAACTTAGTTGATAAAATATTTAAAGTAATAAAAAATATTAAGCGTATGTATGCTAACCATGAATTTCAGTAAAATATAAATTGTTTCAATAGAAACACCGAAAAGTGTAAATTAATATTTGAAACATTAAGCGTTAACCATATTGTTTTGGATTGAGTATTAATATTTGGTTGGAACAGATAAAATGTTCGATTTTATGAATAAGAAAATGTAATAAAAAAGTAAACAAATTTTAAGAATGTTCAGTTAAAATATGCACAATTGACTTTAAAAGTTACTTACCAACGATAACCAAAGAATAGATACCATTTCTGATAAACTTTTTGTTTTTGAAGTAATGAAATGCTCAAAGGTTGCAACCACAGCTGGACAGTTTAAAAATTTTTATTCCTTCAAAGTAACTCTAAATATCTGAAAAAGCGATAATCTGTTAGAAACAGATTCGGTGAGTAAAGTTTAGGTAATCAATCTGTTGGCGTAGTCTTATGTAATCTAAGTTTTAACAAAAATGGTTTGTTAATTGATACAGGCTTTAAAAATTTTGCTTTTAATTTATGATTTATTTAATATAAAACAAAGCGCCAAACATGTAAAAATTATTTAATTCAATTTTTATAAAACATAACTCTAATTTTTCGTTCTGTTACAGGAAATGAATGATTTGATAAAGCATTTTTTGTTCTGCTCCTTACTAACAAATAATTGAATTTTTGTTAATTATGTGTTATTATGTAAAAGCTTTTTGCATTTTTAAATAAATAATTTACACAATTTTAAGAAAATATATTATTCTAACCTTGTTGTAAATGTTGCAATCATTTAGACTTCCTTTTTTAAGATGAGTAACAATTACTCCTTGCTTCCAATTATTTGAAACTTGTTTATTACGCTATATAATACTAAATAAATTAACAAACTCGCATGCCAATAAGTCACTTCCTTACGAAGTGCATTACTTTATTATTTATCAACGTTTAAATTGTATAGATCACCTCAGTTACAGAAATGTCATCCGTTAGGACGACACCAAATCACGATCGATAAGTGACTCATCGGACGAATCATAATGAAGTCTGATTGTGTGATGGACAGTGGAATGGATAACAAGCCCACTCCTATATATATGTTATTTGTAATTTGGAATATTTGATTCTGGTCTAAACCTTGTGTTCTGTTCTTGTTTTGAACCCTGGGATTAGTGGGTTATTCAGATAGTAAGTAGCTCACTTAAACGCTAATTCGCCCAACACCCAAGCATAGCATCATCAATTCATATTTCCAGCGTTTGCATCATATTTATATCTTCATCGTTATCAAAATTTACGAGGATATTTGGTGTAGGCTCGTTAAGTACTTTTTTTAATGTTCTACCCATCTGGATGATTGCTCATTATCTGTTACAAGTAAACGACCGTCCTTTCCTTTGATTGAAATATAGGGGTTTCTTCTAACTCCCGACAGTTGTTTTGCAATTTTATACAGGCTTATAATCATTTTTGCTGCTGCTGTAAATACTTCTTTGCATTTGATTTCGAACCAATTATTCTTGTTTGCTGCAAAAAGGTTTTATATTTGTCATTTGCAAATATTAGGATCATTATATTGATCTCTTTTTAATTTACTTTTCTTTCTGAGATCAATTACATTTTACATGATTATTGAAATCTACTGCTTCTTGGTAGAGTCACTTTGGCTACCCAGTACGTTTACTGCACAGCCTGTAATTGTATTTTGAAACAATTCCATTCTTATTAGATTTTCTACTCGTTGCATATCTTAAAATTTATTTCTTAACGAATCGTAAAATTGATCTGAGATATTTGACTTTTTCAGTTTCTCACACAAAGATGGAAATAATGTGTTGTGGTTTCTATTTTCTTTTATTCTGAACAAAAGTTTCCCACAACAAAATTGTGATCAGAATCAACATCTTCACCGTGATATGCACGAACATCTTGCAAAGAATATCGCCATTTTGTACTAATACAAGTGTAGTCAATCTCCTTTTCTGTTTCCATCTGGAGGAACCCACGTTGCCTTGTGTATATTTTTGTAAGTGATAAATGTGTTACTAACACTCATTCCACAATGACCGCTTAGCGTTAACAACCTATAACCATTATTATTTATGCTACTATAATAGTCATGTGGTTCAACATTTGAGAACTATCCTGTTCCGTTTTTGTTTAATTTCGCATTGTAATCCCTAATCAATATTTTAATGTTGCATCTAGAAACATCATGTAACAAATTTTGTAATTGCTCGTAAAATAAATCTTTTTGGTTCTCCTCAGTAGCCTCAGTAGGGGTATATATTTGCACAACTCTTAATTTTTAAAATTTGGCAAAAATTATATCGTTACTCACGGGCTCCTATCCAATCAGAGTTTTGGTACTGTTTTTATTCAACATAATACCAACTCCATGGATATAATGGACTTCATATCCAGAATATAAGATTGATGTATTTCCATTTGTGAAATATCCTTGACCTGTCTATCGCATTTTATCCAAAATATATAAATTGTCTTTTTATTTCTCGCAAAAGTTGATTTAATTGTCCATTATAGAAATGTGTGTGCACGTTCCATCTTTCTTTTCTGGTTAACAAAGATTATGCAAATTGAAAACTAAGCGTTTTTTTGGCTTTTACTTAATACTGTCATCTAAATTATGCGATCACTTCTTTGCCGTTGTTTACCGAAATGGCGTCCTCTGATTGTTTCAATAGCAATATACAATTTTTACTAACAATTAGTAGGCTGCTAACCTCTTTCTTTTGCAATCGGCTATGGTAGAAATAGATTTATGTGAATTGTTTATAAAAATAGCGACTTTTAACTTAATTTTAAATAGATGTCAATATTTTTAGTAAATTACGAATTATTATTTATTTTGTCTGTATTATTTAAATAAACGCAGATCAACGAACATAACGGCAACTATGATAATGACGCATTAAAACAAATAAATTGAAAAAAACATTAAGAAAATTATTGCAAAAAAAATTAATTAATTATTTGACATATTTCTTTCTTATTTTTGACTCTTTATTATGAGATGGTTGCAACCTTAAATAAATATTAATGTAGAGTATTAACAAAAGCTTTTTAAAGAATGATTGTAAGCCCATAAATTAATGACATTTAGTTATTCTGTTTATATGGATGGTATTTTTAAAATATAACTTTTTATTGTTTTTATACTTTTAACTATATTTTTTTAATTAAGTACAGATTCAAATGTAGGGTACTATAAATTATCTATTAAAATTTTTAGTTTTATTATTTGTTATTTATTTTGAATAAAATCAATTAGAAATAAAGAATGATTTGAAATCAATATCCTTTCAATTTTATTGTAATATTTGTTTTAGGGGTTGTTAAAGCTCCAGTTTACCAATTATACGACGTAGGATTTAAATTTCAATACAATATTGTTTTACGCTCATACCGTTATAAATGTTTGGAATAAATGATTATAAATAAATTAACCATAATACTTTTTGTCCACAAATTATTTTCAAGGTCTATTTTAATATTGACTACAAGAATTTTAAAATATACTAATTGTTGAGCATAAATATACTAAACGTTTTGATAATAAATTACAAATGCACAATATGCAGACCCTTTTAATATATGCATAATTTTGTCTATGTTTTAGCATAATTTATAAAATAGTTTTAAAAGCTTCTAAAAAGCATACTTTGTTTTTATCATAATTATTATTGGATAGTTATCGTTGTTGCTTTCAATGTTTTAAACTAAATAATATATTTTTGCTCTATGATTTTTAAATGTAGTAAATTTGACACATAGGTACATAAATGTATAATTTTAAAATATATTTGTTTAGAGCAATAAAAATACTAATGACAATGTGATTTTTAATAATCATTTTAATATTCATCTCTCAATGCGGTTTATTTCATATATATTAATTATGTGGCACATAAATATAATTTTTAATTTTTTTGGTAATTTAAAATATATATATTTCAATAAAGATTTTTAAACATTTTAAATATTAATGATTATAAATTGGTTTTAAATAGAAGCGCTTGTACAAGTGCTTGTAATATTAAAATTTAATTAGTTTAATAATTATTGAATTATAGTATGATATTTTGTATTTGTTAATTTATGTAATTTATATATGCTAAGTAATATATTTATATTTTTTTATTTGCTTCCATTATCAAAAACCGCATTTACTATTAACAATTACTTATTTATCTACGCATGCTTATACTGCATATCTATATCTTTTGCATGCATAAATAATTATATCCAACGTTTATAACACCGTTTATATTTTTTATGTACCTATAATTCGCAATTATATATATGTATATATATATATATATATATATATTTTGTATGCAATTCTGCACGTTATTTATATTATAACGTTGTTTCAACATATTGAAAACAATCAATCGTACATTATGCTACCTTTGAAAAATATTTTTCTTGGTTGACAAACTGTTTATTTTATTTATATTTCAAATTGAAATAATAAAAACAGAGTTAAAAAAGTATGTATGTAAAAATTATGGTTCAAATAAAGTTGACAACAGGGATTTGCTTAGTTTGTACACAAACGCCAGTTTGTCTGATGACGGTGCTATTAATCCCCATTCCCTTGGCGTAAAGGAACGAGTTAATTTTATAGATTATGGAGAGGAATTGGAATATGCATGCAATTGTAATACTTATCCAACTGATACGGGATTTCAAAATCCGGGTTTTTTGGAACTTAAAGATATGCGTAAGATTAACCTATTTTCAATTTTAAAACTCCCAAAACACAATAGAAATGTATAATATTATATAACCATATATTTTATAAGGGCAAAATTGTTTATTTTTAAGAAAATTCATACTAATTTCTATAATAATGTTTCCTTAATTATTTAATTTTTAATAAATATAAATTAAATTTTAGTAATTGCTTTTACTAAATTTTAATAAAATTTAAAATATCGCTAATACTTCAAGTACTCTCTCAGATTTATGCTAAAAATGGATAGATTACGTCACGGTTGCAAATTTCCCAATTAACGATAAATATAAAATGTTATCTATCACATTAATGTATATAATAAAGATACATTTTTAATCTTTGACACATATTGAAATTAAAAATAGTGTAAGCTGATATTAATCAGTTACTATTGTTGATTATTATAACTATACACGATATATGTTTTAAATATTTTTATAGTGACTGCTATTTAAGGAAAAACTGAATATTTTCATTATTCCTTTACAATAAATGCACTTTTTACAAGATCTACTACAATTTTTAAAAAATATTCCAATTTTAATATTAATTTTAAATGTTACTTATATTTTTTGTTCAAAAGCATTTAGGTTTTGATTGTTCAATTTTATTTTTATTTAATGAATAATTGTTTATACCATAATAATATAATAATGTAAATTAATAAATTTTATAATAAATTAAAACGGGTATATTAATATTTTAGTAGTTTATAAAATATTATTGTTACTTGCAAGAAAACTTTTAAGATAAGATAAGATAAGTTTAACGTTTAAAATATTTTTACAATAATTTAATTTAATTTATAACAAATGGATAAATAATTAATTTGTGAAATAAAATTTTCTTATTTGTGAAAACTTATCACAATAAATTATAATTTATTTAGACTTTTTGTATTTTGTTTTACAAATATTCAATAAACACCAACTAACTTGCATTTGATGGCATGTAAAATAACATAGATTTTTGGGTAGAATGCCACTTTCATTATTCAATTAGATTTTTTATTATACGCAAATTAAAGCATGGTTTTGGTTTGCTTAATTGTACGTTTACATATATACAATTTTCTAAGTGTATTCCAACATATTCATGTCATTTTAAAATTACATAAATTAGTATAATCATTTTGTGTCATTTAAACTAATAAAAATGATTGCTTTTGCTTGTCAATTTAGTAATGTTCATCAACTAAACCGTTTCACACATGTTCCGCGTTGAACAATTATATTTACTAGTTTTCAATTTGATGCATTTTATTGTGCTTAAAATTATTTGATTGTTCACAAAAGGAACGAGAGCGATTTTGCGCAGACCAGCTACTTGGGCTGAAACCGACAATTATCCCACACGGGACGACGAAGATGATGATGATGACGATGGCGATGAGGAGGATGATGGTCGGAACAAAGACTATCCAACCAATCGAGGACTGCCAAGAAGTTTTACTACAATGACGACGGTAAGTGGAGAGTTGGAATCTTATGGGTTTGACAAACATGAAATGGAAAAAGCCGCTCAGAAAAGATACATAAAGCAGACAAATAATTGTTCGAATAAAACAACTGCAACAAACAATGAAAAATTAAGCAAACGAACGAGTCTATTGTTGGCGACCCAAATTGGATCCAAATTGAATAAATCTGATAATGGTAAGTTGAACAACTTATTTTGTGTTAAATAATGTATTAATAATATTATTAATAAATATTATTAATAATATTAATAATTTTTACAGGTTTAATGTTAATCTTTAATTAATTAAATAATTAATTCATTAATTAAACCATTACTTTAAACACAAGAATTTGTAACAGTGAGAATAATCGATGTTTATACAGGTTTGAATAGTGATGATGATTATTGTTATTATTAATAATAATATTATTACAAAGCCCTTTTGTTTTAAAAATAAGCATGGAACAATAAGATAACAATTACAGCAAAAAACAACAACAAAGTCCCTTAATTGAAACAGAACATGAGAACATAAAAAATTTTCCATGTATTACAACATTTTGCCAAACGTTTTCTTTGATCCCATGAATTATTCATCTCAATTGGACCTTCCCGAATAGTTCTTAGTCAAGTTTTCTTTGGTTCACCAACCTTTCTTTTACAATTTTTTAAAGGTTTATTACAAAACCGTTTATGCTGATCTTTCGGGCGGTAAACGTAGAATTTGACCAAGTAATTTTCTTTTTCTAATTATAATGATGTCATCTAATGAACGAGAGTCAGTTCTTCGCACGATCCCATTATTTGAAACGCGATTGAGCCAGGTAATTTTTAAAATACTCCTACAACACCGGCGATGAAAAGCATTCACCATTTTGTCAATCTTGTCTGTTGTATTTCATGTTTTACTCCTATATATTTTCGTAGAAATTATTATTGATGCGTAAAAACAACGTTTTGTCTTCAAGTAAATGGAAGAACATGACTGTATTGATTTGACTTTATGGAAGACAGACATTTCCTTTCCAAGTCTGGCTTTAACATCAATTTCGGTTTTTCCATCTTTACCAATGATGCTTCCCAGATATGCAAAGAAATCAACAGCATCAATATTTTGTGCACTAATTTTGATGGGCAAATAATCGTTTGACATTGTACAAAACACTTTTCTTTTGAACAATTAATCCGTAAGCCAATAGAAGAATTAACATCACTGAGACGTGTTGTATCATTTCTAGAGTTTCACTGAGTAGACTAATATCATCTGCATAATCCAAAATATGTTAATCTGTCATAGTTCCATTTGATACCATGAGACAAATTATTTATGGACAGAGTCATAATGAAATCAATTACCAGAAGAAACAAAAACGGTGACGATATACATCCTTGATGTACTCCCGTGACAATTTCGAACATAGCAGTATGACCACTTTTTGTTCGAACAGAGCAACTTGAATTTTGGTATAGCGAACGCATAATATTCACATATTTTAACGGTATTCCTTAAAAATTAACGATTTTCCACAAAGATTTTCAATAAACACTGTCAAAAGCTTTCATAAAATCAATAAAATTAATTGTAAGTGATTGCTGAAATTCTTGACTTTGCTCAATAATGTTACGGAGGGTGAGTATTTATTCAATGCAACTTCTTCCTTTCCGAAAACCTGCTTGTTGTTCTCGAAAATGTTTATCTACCACATTGCTTAAACAATTTAAAATTACTTTGCAAAACACCTTACCAGGAACAGACAATAAGGTTATTCTGCGCCAATTATTGCAATCATTCAGACTTCCTTTTTTGGGAAAAGCAACAATTACTCCTTGCCGCCAATCATTTGGGACTTGTTCATTATGTCATATAAGAACTTTGCGTGCTACAACGTCACTTCCATGTTTGAGCATCTCTGCAGTTACCTTGTCAAGTCCTCCTGTTTTATTGTTTTTCAACTTTTGAATTGCATAGATACTTTAATTACAAAAATGTCATCAATAGATATTTCCAGATTTTAAATCACATTTATGTCTTTATCGTTATCAAAATCTAAGAGGGTATTTGGCATGAACTGATAAAATACTTCTTTAAAATCCTCTACCTATCTAGATGATTGCTCATTACCTGTTAGAAGTAAACGACTATCTTTTCCTTTGATTGGAATTTTGGTGTTCTTTTTAGATACCGACAGTTGTTTCACAATTTTATACAGAGTCTTGGAATCATTTTTTGTTGCTGTTTTATCTGATTCTTTGCATTTGCTTTCTAACCAATCATTCTTATCTTTGCGATAGCTTTTTTAACTTGTTTAACTAAAGTTCTAAATTTATCATCAAATATTTTCCAGATTACAGGATCGTTATATTGATCTCTCTCTCTAATTTTGCTTTCTTTCTGAGATCAATTAGATTTCAAGAAACTGATGAAATCCATTGTTTCTTTGTAGAGCGACATCTTCTACCTAGCACATTTGCGCACAGTTTGTAATTGTTTTATGAAACAATTTCCATTAATCATCAGACTTTTCTACCTTTTTCAGATTTTTAAATGTATTTTTTAAGGAATTGTAAAATTGATTTGTGATATTTGACTGTTTAAGCTTCCCACACAAAAATGGATGTAATTTTTTTGTGGTTTCTATTGTCTTTAATTTTAAACGAAAATTTCCAACAACAAGATTGTGAACCAACATCTGCACCGCGATATGCACGTACATCTTGCAATGAAGATCGCCATTTTGTGCTAATACAAATGTAGTTAATCTCGTTTGTTGTTTTTCCGTCTGGAGAAACCTACGTTGTCTTGTGTATATTTTTGTGATCGAAAAAAGTGTTGCCAACACTCATTCCACAATGACTGTTTAGCGTCAACAATCTATAACCATTATCATTTATGCTATCAGCATAGCCATGTGGTCCAACATTTGAGAAGTGCCCAGATCTGTCTTTGTTCAATTTCGCATTAAAATCACCGATAAAAATTTTGATGTCTCTTCTTGGCACATCATCCAACAAACTTTGTAATTGATCATAAAAATATCTTTTTGATTCTCCTCAGTAGCCTCAGTAGGGGTATAGTCTTGCACAATTGTTATTTTTGCAAATCTGGTGTTGAATCTAGCTGAAATAATACGGTCGCTCACAGGTTTCCATCCAATTATAGCTTTAGCAGCATTTTTACTCAACATAATACCAACTCCATTAAAATGATATTCTTCATGTCCAGAATATAAAATTGATGTATCTCCACTCTTGAAATGACCTTGGCCTTTCCATCGCATTTCGCTAATACCCAAAATATTCAAATTGTACTTTTTCACTTCTCGAAGTACTTGTTCTAACTGTTGAAAAAAGTGTGCGCACATTCCATGTCCCAACACTGGTTATGGTTTTGGCATTGAAGATTCTGCAAATCGAAGATTGATCTTTCTTTCGACTTTCACTCAACCCTGTCATCTGGGAATGTGCGATCATTTCTTAGCTGATATTTGTCGTAATGGCGTCCTCTTATTGTTTCAGTAGCGGTATAATTTTTTTACAGAGGCCAGGTTGCTAACGTTGCGCTCAAATCCTCCTCCTTTATCCAGGCTTAGAATTGGCTACATTGAATTATTTCTGGTCCAAACAAGGCAGCTTTAGTGTAAATACAATACTTACATTATTAATATTTTTTAAACTATAATATATAATAAATCCGAATACACAAAACTTTAAATTTTAAATTTTGTTTTTGAAATACATAAATTTGTATTTTTAAATAATAAAAAATTTACACTTCAGAAAGATTTATTTTTCACCAAATTTTATTTTTAATTTTCTATAATAAAAAACGCAGACTTTATGCAATACTCATACTTTCATTATTTTGATATTAAAATTTTTAGTTGTTTAAGACTTTAATTTCATTATAAAATTAAATAATAAAAAAATTATGTAATTAATTTTTTAGTTATATTTTGTAATAAGTAATTACGTAAACATCTAATTTTACATCATACGTTTAACTGTCAAATAATTATTCCATTTTTAATAATTATTTAGTATAAACCTCGGTTTAAAAATTGCACAAAAAACTGAGTAATTTAAACATAAAATTAATTTTTTTATCTAGTTGCCTTGCTCCAAATTTTTATCTTTTAACCCTTATAATCGTGCAGTTAATCCTGTTTAATAAATGTCAAAGTTTTCATTTAATCTCTAATCAATACAAAAAATTTGGAATTTTATTTAAAAACGGCTTAAAGGTAAATATAATTTTGGAAACATATAAAATAAATGTTTTTAGTATGTAAAACATTTGTGAATAAAAAATCTTCCATAAAAGTATAATCATTTTATTATTGTAATATTCGAAAATGAATAATAAATTTAAAAGAAATTTTTTAAATTTACAATATTGGATTATAGTAAAATGCATAAATTTTCCAAATTTGGTTTAAAAATCTGCCACAATAAATATTCTATTCAGATACACGTAAAGATTGAAACCACTGGAGTTTTCTAAAACGCATAAGTTATTTTTTATGATTTAGGAAAAAGGTAACTTTAAAAATGTGTGTGGTATTATTTATTTATTTATTTTTATTTTATTTTATGTTTGTTACTTTGAATGTTTTACTCAGAATTCCAAAATCATGGGTAGTGTGGATTTGGTAAGAAGGGTTGCTTATATATTTATTATGCTAACAAGGATTTAGAGTAACAAAACTGGATTAGCACTAACATATTATCAATAAGCTTAACAAATTTTTCTAGTTACTTCTGTAGCAAGATGTCTCAAATCATATTTTAAATGTTTAGAATTATTCTAAAGTATATGCTCTAGAGTTGGTAATATGTTTTTAGTGTAGCTTACAATTTACTATTTGTTTAATTTAGTTAAACTATAAAAACCTAGAGAAGCAAACAATAGATTTACTGTAGCCCGGATTTAAACGTTACTTATTTTTTAGTTTTTTCAAACGGTAGGTTAACGGCTTGTAAAATGACGTATTACTTATAAAGAAAATTATTTGTTACAAAGAATTACACTTCATAGAATTATATTAATAAGTCGATAGACTGATATTAAAAGCGTCTAAAAGAAGTTATAAAATATTTTACACATAATAAAATTTTCGGGTTCAGAGTGATCACAGGTAGAGGCTCGCTATTGCACTTCGGCGGGTTGAAGCTCACGACAATCCCTAATCGGGTTCGATCAGGCGCGCATTACCAGGGTAGTCTAGTGGTACAGCGCTCGACTTGGACCTGGGTGGGCATGGGTTTGTATCCCACCAGGGGCACTAAAATGTGGGCCCACATTCGGCTTTGCTAAAATGTCCACTGTTGAAAGATGTTTCTCGTAAAACATTCAAAGTAATAAACGTTAAAAAATATCATAAAGCTTGTTACCCTTGTTTTATATATTTATGTATTTTTGTCAATATACTTAATTATTTTTTAACTGTGATTCTTTATAACGTGGAAGTAAGTGGTAGTATAATGCTTTATTGCTAAAAAGAATGTTGTTGCCTATTATAATAAAAAATATATTTGTGGGAAAAATATATTTTATGAATATTACTCAAGTATTATCTTAGCCATGCATCAGTACGAGTTAGATGTAGTTAAAGCAAAAAGCAAGTACGGAATGCCTTAAAAATAGAGTGCGTTCATTTTTTATTTAGTTTTGTCAATTACAGTAAAAATGGTCTCAAAATAAAATCTTGTGTTTTAATAGAGCTGCCAATTAAATGCTTTTGTTTGCATTGTCATAGTTACTATTTATTTTAAAAAATCCATTCGTTTTCGGCATTGGTAATTGGATTATTAAGGGGCATAACAGAAGTACATCTACTACAAATTAATTATCGAATTCGGTTTAATAATTGTTAATATCTCAAATCTGTTATCATAGACACAACAAAACCTATTTTGTCGGCACAAAAATTGTTTTCGAACTTGACTCAGTTATAACCCCTTTTGTGTATGTTTGTGTTTGTTTATGTAAGTGCATATGTTTATTAATAGACAATCAACTAACTGACTGCACATTTGTTAAATTATATTGCAATTATTTTTAATTTTTTGTGCATATATTCCAAATGTTGTTTATGGTTAAAAATAATTTAATCAAAAGTTTAATATTTTTAATTTTAATTCAAAAGAGGCATCTAGTATCTTAAATTAATTAATTAATTCCTTTTAATTTTTAAAAATCTAAGTCTTGTTTTGAAATTTTATTAAATTATAAATTAAATGTAAAATATTTAATAAATATTTAATAAACTAAATTTTATTTGAGCGTCTTAAAATTATTAAGAATAAATAATACTTATAATAATATGATGGTGTACGTGAATTAGTAATATACATCATTTTACTATAAAGTAAATAATAATAATTTAGTTTCATTTTAAAGCTCTTTTATAGACAATTGTACTTTATACTTTATTGTTTATTATTATTATTACACACATTTTCTAAATCATTTTGACGAATAATTAACCTTAATTTTATATGTATGTTTTATATGTATGTTTTGTATTTTTATCCCTAAACACCAATTTCCTAAATTATTCCGCTCTTTAGTATGTTGAGACAGTTTTGTAAAGTATAGATTTATGCAATTGATGGAGATAATAATTTGAAAAAAGTTATGAAAAAATACAGTTAGTAGTGTGAATTGTAGTTTTTAAACATTTAATAAAATATAAAATATAAAATTTTATTTAAGGACTTAATCGACATGCCTATTTACAATCGTGTCAAATGAACGAAAATGACATTTTACTTCCTGGTCAGCCATTGATCTATACAACAAATATTAAAACAGCAAATCGAAGCAAATCGAACATTCAATACAACGCCAGACAAGCCGGTCAAATACGGGTAGCTGGCAGAGCACCTTTGGCATACGACGCTACGTCGATTGGCAGCATCAGTTCGAGACATTCGCCAAAGGTATCTGGAGGCGACGATTGTCGGTTGTCGTTTGACAATGAATTGATGCAGCAAAGTTCACTCATTTTGCAATCGCGGGAAGACGGTGTTGACAAAACGAACACTTTGAAAGCGATCAACTATTCTCGAATGCAACGCACAAGGTCAAGTCGCAATTGTTTCAAAATACTTTTACAGTGGATTTGTAAACATATTTTGCGACTATTTGGCTGCTTAAATCGTAACGATAATTTTGAAAAACAAGCGGAAAATGTACCGAAAGATATTAAAGGACCGAAAGAATTTGCCACTTTGAAAGCTATGGCTGCCTTGGCTGCTGCTACAGCAGTAACTGCAGTTGCTAATCCGGATAGGTTAAATCAAGGAGGCAAGTTACTCGAATAATATTTTT
Organism: Cardicola forsteri; assembly: GCA_025895645.1. Taxonomy (NCBI): domain Eukaryota; kingdom Metazoa; phylum Platyhelminthes; class Trematoda; order Strigeidida; family Aporocotylidae; genus Cardicola; species Cardicola forsteri. The sequence goes on along the minus strand of JAKXYG010001133.1, from coordinate 444,535 downwards.
ATCTATTTGTAATAATCAGTAATAGATATTTTTTGTTAAAGCACTAACCACTTTACCGTGTAACAAATAATTAAAGTGAAACTTTTAATTTTCTTAAAATATACTTTTTATATTTATTTGCATTAAATTCTACTTTATTTATTCTATATTTATAACTATTTTTATAACTAACTATTTTATAAAAATTTGTAATATTTATAAACAATATATGTACTAGTAACAATTACCATGTTTAACTTAAATAAATGTTAAATTTTATATATTTATAGCACAAACATTCTCAGATCTTAAAATGCTTGCTCAGAATGTAATTAGTAAAATGATAAAAAGTATTTAATAAATAATAACTTTATTTCATTCTTTTTTAACTATTAATTTTAATTTTAATTATCTTTTCATTAATATATATGCAAATTATTCCTTTAAATGTTATTCTAGTAAATGTAACATAATTCTCGTATTTTTAAAAATATTGTAAACATCGGTTTTAAAGACATATGATACATTTATTTTTATGTATATATAGAATATTTTAACCAGTAATTTTATTAGTTTTAAATTTTTAAAATAATAATGTTAATTAAAAAATTCTACTACTTTTCCTAACTTTGGTACAATCTTAAACTATAAATTTTTATTCCAAACTAATTATGAATAAATTCCTTTTTAGTTAAACAGCAAAGTAAAATAATGGTTTGTAGATTGTATTTTATAAAACATTTTAAGCTTTAAAAATAATTTAAATTTATTGAAAACCGATAAACATAAATCATTATTTAAAACAAGTTTTTCTGTATAAAAATTATTATTTATTATTAATATTTACAATTTATTTTGTGTTGATTGTGATAAACTTATAAATTTCCTAAGATACACTCGTAAATTTAATTATTTCTTTTCTGTTGTGTAAAATTCAGATATTAATAATTTTATAAAAATCTATTTAAATTTTTAGAATTGTATGTATGCTAATAAAAAATGAGAAAGTAATTGGTAAACAAAACTAATGATTTTGATAACAATGACAGTTTAAATACCATTAAGAGTATAAAAAACATTGTTAAATGCATTTTTGTACATATTGTGTAATGTTATATAATAAATACACTTGGAAAAAACATATTTAATTAAAATAATATTGTTAATCTTAAAAGAAAGTTGTTTTTATTAAATTGTATTAACGAATGTTAATAATATTATTTTATTCACTTTTTTAATAACTTGTAAATTTTAGATTTTTATGATCAAATTTACATTGAACCAGGTAGTATATATTATTTTAAAAGATTTTGGTAATCATTTTCGTTTTATTTGTTAATATAATTACCAAGTAATCAAAAATCTTTGTTAATGTTATTTATTATTTAATTTAACGAACATATAATTTTAACTTTTTTCTTATATTGTCTAGTTACTGTTGTTTATAGTAATTTGAGATCAATTATTTTAATAAATTTTATTAGTTGCATCTAAATTAAAGTTGATTGTTAATGTACTCTACTAACATTGCATATTTAGTAATATTTGCTTTTGCATACATTAATGTACATTTCTGCTTTGTTAACACGCTTGGCTTATTTTCATTATATATATATATATATATATATATATATATATATATATATATATATATATATATATATATATATATATTGTTAACGTTTGACTTAATAATCAAATTGTCTAAACCGCGATTTGTTCCATTTTATTACTACATGTATGTGCCTTTTGTACTGCTGATTTTGTGCAATGCTAAATTATTTGCTAATTCCAGCATGATTTTTAACAAAAAATAATTTATTCATTTCTGTTTTTCTTTTCATGAAATGATAGTCTGTTATTTGGAGTTATTTTGCTTGTTGTACAATTTTACGAAAGTGGTATTAAACGTTTGTACTTTGATAACGTATTTGGAATTATATTTTTCTAAGTTTACTGTTTCCCATATTGTATTGACCAGTTATTGTTATAATTAACTTGACTGGTTAAATACATTGAATATACTAATTATATATTTAGCCTAAATACTGTACGTGTATTTTTAACAATTGAAATATCTTCTATTTTTAAAATATAAATGTAATACAAATAAAAATGTAATATGTTTATTAATTACCACCTGTTATCAAATCTCACACCTATTAGCTTAAATTTATTTATTTGATGCTATTTAGATGAACAACAAACTAAATCTATTCAATTGGACAGGCCCGCAAGAGAACTGCTTTTGTGGTCTATCCTAGTCGGAAAATTACGAATGGCAGAGTTATTTTGGACAATGGAAAAGGTCAATATTACCATTTATTATGCAAATTCAATTTAGTTATTTATTATTATTGTATATTTATTGAATGTTTGAAGAAAAGCATTTTATAGCCAATAGATATTTGGCAAAAAAACGTATTTAATGTGGGCGGTAGAACTCAAATTTATATTTACCCCCATTTTAAGTATACCCTAGCCACCTTTGTCATTTCTGAAATACTTTTTTAAAGATTAATTTAAAATGAATTTTGCTACAAAACATTATCTTTTATTTTAAAATTAATAAAATTTATCAACAAAAATTGTGCATATAACTTTAGATGGATAAAAATGTTTTTAGTCATTAGTTTGTATTTAATTTATTAACCTACTTACCAGAAAATAACATGAGTTGCATTTGAATTAGTAACTAAAACTTTGGTAACCCGTGTTTGTTTTTTAGTTTAAATCTTTATTATTGTAATTGTTATTATTGTTATTATTAATGTTAATAATAATAATAATAATTATTATTATTATTATTATTATTTCGACTTTAATACTATAGTAATTGTAAATATCAGAATAACTGAAGCGTAGCTGTTTATCTAAATTTATACATTTAAATATTAAACAGGTTAAAATAAAAATAGCATTTCCATAATTATTGCACATTAATTTAATTAATTTTTCTTTAATATTATATCGAAGTTCAAAAATTATTTGGTTGAATCCAACTTTTATTTAAAATAAGTTTATCTGAGATTATATTAGCATAACTAGGAGATGAGATTACATTTATTATTATGTACTTTGTAGAATTTTATACAAAAAATTAATTAGTAGCCAAAACGTTTCAGATACTTTTTATCTTTTTTATATTTGAGGTCATATTTTATATTAACAATTTTATTGAACTTATAACAAAATATATTTAATAGTTTTTGTTATTAAAAATGTATATTGACAAAGTTATATTGGCATTTTATATAAAATATAGTATTGAATATTGTACAATAAATATCCTTTTAAGTTAAAATATGTGGTCATTAGAAACATTTGAGTTAGAAAACTACGTTAACTGCAGGAATCCCTTAGAGACTTTAGTAAATTATTTCGATCCATTTACTGAAATTATGCTATATAGTGTGTTTCCTGTTTTATTATATACTTAGTGGTTTTTGGTACAAAACAAGAATAATTGTTTATTATGATGACAGTGATTGTGTTATTTAAATAAATTGTGCTTTATTATTATTTTAAATATTTCGGTTCATATAAACAACATGTGCTATGAATAAGAAACAAAATGTAATCTACAATAAATTTAAGTTTCTTATACATAAACATTGTATGAATAATATTACATATTTGAACAAAATTATGACAAAATTATCAGTATTGTGATTAATATACATTATATAAGATGTGGATATAAATGTCAAATGTAGGTAAATTTAATTGTGTATACCTTGTTAGCTATGTGCATACATTTTTAAGTAATAATCCTTTTGTCGTAGGTAAATCAATATTTTTGGTAGAAATTTAAAAAAAAAAATTTTTTCTGTTTTATTTAAAAGTTATTATACAAAGATTAACAAATTTAAATTTAATAATTAATACTAATTAATCTTTTGCTACTTAAATGAATATGTAAAAAGGTTTTAAACTCACATTTTTCTGGTATTTATCTTTATAGGAACCCATTGCTGCAGCTCTTTTATCGTCAATTTTGCTTTCATCTTTGTGTAATAAAACCGATGACTTTACGGATAAAGAAGATTATCGAAGTTTTGGCAAGTAAGTATTAGTATTTTCTTACTTTTATTTTTTTGTCAATTAAAAAAAAATGGTTAATAGTAAATTATATTTTATGTCAAATTTGTTTTGGTTCTTTGTAAGGTGATGTTCTTATATACGTATAGAAAAAGTACACAAAAGTTAAAACGTTTGATCGAAAACAAAAAATTCAAAGTTTAATCTTTTGATTATGTTTGGGAAGCCATAAAGACAATTATAATAGACTATAGGTATATTGTGAGCTAATACTTGGCTTTATTATAAGAGATTTAATAAAAGTATTTTAAGAAATATTCGGTTATTTTGAATGTATAAACTACACTATTCTTGGCCAATAATAATAATAATAATAATAATAACAATAACAATAACAATAATAATAATAATTGTTATTATTATACCTCTTTAAAAGTGGTTAAGTTATTTAAATTGTAAATTGGTAAAAAATATGTTTACACAAGACAGCTAAAGGCTACGTTTTTATTAGTTTGAAATTTAAATAACATTTTAAACAATTTTTTCCATTGTTTAATTTTAATGTTTATTATTTTATTATTTTATTGTTTAATTGTATAATTTTGGGAGATGTCTAAAGGTAGTTTGGTCCATTGACTATGCCACTATTTCTCCGACAAAATAACATAAAAATAAACTGGAACAGCTTTCATCTAGTTTCTGATCAATTTTCCTTTTCTTTTATTCAGTATAGAGAAGCCAAAATAACGATATGTAAAATTACATCATAACATCTGTAAAAACGTTTCCAAACCACTGCAAACTTCATGCTTAAGTCATTGCTGACGAAAGATCATAAAGTTGAAAATCATCAGGAATTTGTTGTTTGTTAATGTTTCTTGTCCTGTCACCTTATACGGAGAATGTAACTGTGCAAAGTAAACTGTTGTTCTTTCAGTTTGTTGGAATTTATTAATTCCCCTTGTTATAAAAAGAAAAAATGGTAGTTGAGTGCCAGTTTTTGTAATATCGTTTGTTTGTCTATAATTTGGCTATAATATTACAAAGATTGTTAATAAACTTCATGAATTACATTCAAAGATACATGGAGTATTCCGTCAAAAACAGCGGTCTTTCAAGCTATATTCAGCCATTTCAAAAATTAACGCAAAAAATTACAAGAGTATTAAATCTAAATTAACTTGTTGTGTCCAACTGTTTCTTTGTAAAAATAAATATTGAGAATTAAAAATAATGTCAAGTAATTAATAGTTCCTTTATATATACTTAGAAATATTCATTTAAAAAGGCTGAGTCGGCCAAATAGCATATTTTAAAAGCTACTTCTATATTAACGTGGATAATAAGTTGAAGTTACATATTTTTTATAATAATTAGCTTATTATTATTTTATGAGCTTAATTTTATTAAAAATGAACAATAACTAATCGTTACAATTGATGTTAAATGCACATTCAAATCTGCCCTCATAGTGATGTCATAATAATTATCAAAATAAACTTTTAATTATTCTAGATTGCATTGTTTGTAAAATGGACAGTAGTAATAAAACATATTTTCATCTTACCGAAAATAAATAACGTGTCACTAAATAATTAAAAAATGAAGGATTTTTACCCAAAAAATTGGTAAATTTATACAGAGTTAACCTTTCAACAATTTATCGGATTTTTAATGGTTAAAAACCACGAAATTATGATAATGTTGGAAAAAAATATGTAACATGCAATACGGATGATCAAAAAATTGTTATAGAATTAAAAATATATAATAAACCTATTTCAGAAACCCAAAAAAATAGTTTAAAAAATTTTACTTATTCCACAATAAGAAACAAAGCAATTGAACCTGGTTTAACGCTTCAATCACCAAAGGTTAAGCCATTTATTAGTAAAAGAACAAAAGGATGATAGAACAACCTTTTGTAAACAATGGAGTGAACGACACTTGTGTTAGTGGCCTTCCGTATAATTTGCCGATGAAACAATGATTCGGGACGAACCATTTGCCTACAAATGCAAAGTGTTGTGTGCGTCTAGTTTTCAAAAATATGTACTCCCAGTTGTTAGAAAGGAAGCCCACCCTCGACAAGTAATGTGATGGTTTGGTATTAAGTATAATCAACCTACCAAATGGAGCATTATATCTGGTACCTCAAATAGTGAAAAATTTATTTCAGTTATGAAGGATGGTTTTCATTATGAAATGCAGCACACTTACACGGGGGTTACTACTGTTTTTCAAAACAATACTCCATGTCATACGTCCAAAAAGGTAACGTCATATTTATCTAAGTTCAGTTTATTTGTTTTATATTTACATCTAGATAGTAAGGGGGCTAATATCGAAAAAAAGATCTTTTACTCAATTGACACCTAACCGGACATTAATTTTATTAAAAATGTTTTCAGTATGCTAAAGCACAACATCAATAAGCATACTGAAATTGAGGATTTATGTAAACGCATTCGGTTTGTTGTTCAATATGAGATAAAACAAGAATATATTAACACTCTCATCGATAGCATTCCAAAACGCCTGAATTAGGTTGTTCAGAAGAATGGCGATCACATAGACTATTGAATTTTTAGAACTTTGTAATGTCTTTAATCATTTGGTAACTGAAAAATTTTTATGAAATCCGTATTTTTATCAATAGTTGACGCTATAAATCATGTTAATTATTTTACTCTATTTTTAATTTTGCACCAGTTGATATTTTATACAATTTTTTATTACTTACAACATATATGTATATATAATTATAGATTTTTTCCAATTATTATATAGTATTGTACATTTTATAATCGAACTGACGTTTCTCTTGTATGCTATGTAGTTGCTAGAGAGGTTTTAGTTAAATAATCACGTGCAGAATTGCATACAAACATATATATATATATATATATATATACTTTAAACGTTCTACAAAAAACATCTTTCAGCAGTGGACATTTTACTGAAGCCGAACATGGGCCTGGATTTAGTGCCAGTAGTGGGATTCGAATTCATGCCCACCCAGGTCCAAATCAGCGATTTACCGGTAGACCACCCCGGTATATATAATGACGTTCTATGGAATACTTAATGCTATTAGAAAAATATTACACACTTATATAAACCAAAACTTTACTAAATGGCGCATTATTGAATTTAAGTATTAGGTGGGGCTTAGTTGTTTGAACGATTGTATCTACGACTATCAACTAAAGATAGATATAACAATTGTAATAAAATTAAAGAAATAAAACCATTTTTATACTTGAAAATACTAATACGAGTTTTTCACAAATAATTGCTGTTTACGCTTTTATAGTAATGTATGTACATCAATACAATCAATTTTGTCATGCAACTAATTGTAAGTACAATCAAAATGTCATAAATTTAAAATGTTAATTTGCCGACAAAAGTTTGCAATTTAAAACGAGTGTAAACTAATTAATAATTAGATTAAATTTTGGTTATTAATTTTAAAATGTTTTAGATGCTTGTTAAGTTTTAATTTTTGTTTTTATAAGAATACAAACCTTTTATTTAATTGTTTTGGTTTTCAATACTAAGTTAACATTCTTATTGAATAACATAACTATTTAATATTGGGTAAAAGTTTTGACACTTTTATAAGCAAAAAGGTAAATTATGCAAAAAAGTTTAATATTTATTTAAATATTCTTTAAATTATTCAGTTATTTCAATAAGGTATGGTGTTCAACTTATATACTTAAAAAACGGCATTGTATTATTTGTATAAAATTGTGTACTACACAACTGTTTTTATTTTTAAAATATTATATCTAAAAACATTGTTTCTAAAAGTTGCCAAATCATTAAATGTATTAATGTATTAAATGTTCGTTTTTTATTTTACTTTTAAAACTCTATCTATTATCATTCTTTTTACAATTTTTGCTTTTTAACATATATTAAATTGCATTAAATCACCAAAATATTAAAATAAACAAAAGTTAAACTACGTTCACCTTTTTAAAAAATAACTAATAAATGAAGAAAAATGATATTTTAAAATTTACATTCAATATTTTTTTTGTGCTATGTGCTATTTTTACATGTCATTGAAAAATAAAATTTACACTATTTGAATGAAAAATATATAAACAAAAATTGCATTTTTCAAAAGTAGTTTTCGTTTTAAAGTGATATGTAGACTGCAGCTAATAGGTTTGGTTTATTTATTTTTATTTAAAAGTAAAAAGCTTTTTATTATTTTGATTATGTCCAGGCAAATTTAGTACGTGGAAGAATAGCAGTTTGTGTTGCATTTTTAATATTTAAATGTCACATCAGAATTTTGTTGACACTCAGTTATGAAGAGTTTGACAAAAAATTTATTCAGTAAAATTGTAAACGTAAATTATATATTTTTGTTATTTATTGTATAGGCCATTTTATTTAAATCACAACAATAAATAAAACAAATTATAATGTATTTATCATATTAACAAAAAATTCATTACTATTAATAATAATAATAATAATAATAATAATAATAAATTTAATAATAATAATAATAATATAATAATAATAATAATAATAATAATAATAATAATAACAATATAATAGTAATAATAATAATAGTAATAATAATAATAATAATAATAATAATAATAATAATAATAATAATAATAAATAATAATAATAACAGTAATAGTGTTAATGGTAGTGCTGGTAGTAGTAGTAGTAGTAGTAGTAGTAGTAGTAATAGTAGTAGAGAATCACAAATTATTATCAATATATAGCAATTTACGAATTGATTTTATTTGTATTAGTAATAAACAAATCACTTTTTATTAACCATATAGTAAATTTTGGAACAACTGGAAATGACTTTTAATTATTTTTAAAGCATTGGGTTCATAATTCCAAGTAAAAATAATAGAAGACGTAACCTGTAAGATAAATTCATTTCGTATATTCACTGTAGTCATAGTCACAGTCAGTACATATATGCATATATATGCAATTAACTGAACACTAATAACTACACAGACATACACACATACCTATATTAAGTCCAAGCTGAATTTAATAAGCTACACATTGTTTATGTGCACACAAAATGGGTTTTAATGTGTGAATGTAAACCAATCAATTGTTTTCAACATATTAGAGGCTTGAGCAGTCAGTAAAATTAACTTAAATAACGTAATATTGACAAACGTTTGCTTGAGCTGGACTCATTATTGATCCAATTAGAAACGTGTTTATTGGCTCGTTCAGCTAACCGACGAGTTGTCCGATCAAATGAATTCAACTTACAGTTTTCTATTATTTTTATTTAGAATTATTTTTTAATTATGTTTCTAACTTTTAAAGTAGTATAATCCGACCATTACTAGTACAGTACAGATCACAATTAATGTTTAATAAAAATGTTTTATAAAACGTTTAGATTATTTTTATAGTAAATATCCTTAAATCAAAAAATAGTTATCTTTAATATTTAACTTTCTAAAATTAAATTATATTGCTAAATTGTTTAATTAAAATAAAATTAAGTGATATTTTTAATAAATTATTTTTAGTTAATAATATTTTTGTAATGTATTTTTGTATTTTGAATGTCTTTTTAAGAACAATTTATTAAAAATACGGATAAAATTTAATATTAATATTATTTTAAATTGTTCTTCCAAGAAATTTTCAAGAAAAAGCAGAAGGAGTTTTGAACGAGTGTTATCGAGAAGATGAACACCGAACTCAATTAATTATTAATCATGAACTTATTTATTACGGACGAAGCTCCGTGATCAAATTAGCTGCTGAAGGTCAAAGCATTAAGTTTATGGCTCATCCATGTTGTCAGGACTTCTTGACCAATACATGGAATGGAAATCTTTCAACCAAAAACAGTGTGTTTCGAGTAAGTAACATAATGGATTCTGTTGTTTTATTTTACATTCTGATCTGCACATTGTTTAGATAATGTTGTTATAGTTGAACAAATGTTTTTGGCTAAAATAAAAGCCGCATAATTTGAGTATGCGTATTACTGTTAATGTTTACTTAAATGTTCGAACAGTGCAGTATGAACGGTTCAGTACACGACTCGAACCTGGGTGAAGATGGGTTCAATTCTCACCACAGGTGGAACCACGTTTAACTTAGCTAAAATGACCACATTCAAAGTACTAAAATCAAAAAAAAATTTAAAAACATTACCACTACAAATACTATTTTTATCATTATTAACAACTGGAATAGTATCAGATACTCCAAACTTAACAAAAATGCATCAATTTGATTTGATTTCAAATATCTTGTTTGAAACAATGCTAAATTAAATTTTGCAACCTCAAATAAACAATGAAGCAAAAATATAGCCTTTATTTTACTCTAGATTAGAATTTAATATTATCCTTTTTATAGTCTAAAATAAAAAGAGCATTTTATGATACATACGTTTTTAATGTGGTTATTTAACAAAGATCAATAGTTAAAAATATCTTATTATAAAATCAATTTCAAGCAATTGTTATTTTAATTATTTATAAACTTTTAAACTTTACACTTTGATTTTACTATTTAGTATTTTACTGGAATTGTGTGTGGTCTTACCATGCCATTTCTAATTCCCAAAGTTATTTTGCCTAAAGTTAAAAGCCAACAAACAAACGAAAATGATGTAAGTTGATTTTATGTACACGTAATCAGGTAATTGTTTATCTTAAAAGCATAATAAATGTAAACTATATTTAATATTTAAATAATTTTACAGCTTTTTTTCAAGTTACATTTATTACCAACAATCTAAGTAAAAATTAACCTTTAATTAAAATTAATAAGTGGAAATAAATTTTATTGCTATTGACCTCTAAAACAAATATTGTAACACATTTTTATTTTTAGTCGATTTTCTTAAAAATAAAATAAAAATTGAAAATTATAATAAATGATTTAAGGCACTCCACATTTGATTCTGTACTTATTAAAAATCATTTGTTTCAAAATTTAAAAACAACGAAAAAATCTTTATTAATTTGTACACTTAAAATATTTTTAATATTCTACATTTATATTTACTTTACATAAAATGTAACGTCGCGTTTACCCCATAATACAAATAACAATCAAACGAAAAAAAAATTAATTACTTAAAAATACGTCATTAATTTTTTTTAATTCTTTGTTTTTATCTGTTATTATTGTATTTATAACTGTGTTCGTGACTTACACTTATCCATAAAACAGTACAGATAAAAAATTAAGTAGAATTTTATTTTAAAATATTGACATTTATTTAAGATTAAATTAAAAATCAACATTTATATAAACATTTACAATAAAACATTATTAAAATAATTTTACATTCTGATAACATAATGTGAATTTTTGTTGCAAATTCAAAAAGCTTTTGACTTGTTAAAAAATTACTTTGCCACCTAAATAAATGAAATGCACACATTTTTTAAATTGTATAATATAGTTCACAAAAAGTACTAATTTGTCATACAAGAACAAAGCAAAAATTGCGTTCTCTTTTAATTAGTAGAAATTTGCTCATTTTTTATCATAAAAACAAAGTGCAAATTAGTCATTTTTTAAACTTTTGGAACTTTGTTTTATAACAAATTAAACAATGATTTTAAAAATATTACATTTTACACACCAAAAACAGGTAGTTTGTATAACTTTATAAAAACTTAACTTTGAGCAGTTAAAATGGCCTATATGTGACAAATATCGCATGGGTGTTCTAAAAAATATAAAAAAACATTTTGTGGTAAATTATATCAATCATTTTAAACAGTAGTTTTTAAAGCATAATGATATTTTTAAGCTAAAATGCGATTTATATATGCCATAATCGCAGTTGTTCGAAAAGTAATGTCCTATTTTGGATTTTTACAAAATTGATTTCAACTGTATTTAAGTTTATTTTACTTACGTAAGAATTATAATTTAAATACTGATTAGGATAGAAATAGTTATATATTTGAAAATTGCCATCTAATAGTTTTAACATTAATGTCATTTATTTTGTTTTTTGTATAATAAAACAAAACATCTGTTTTAACCAATTTTTAAGTAAAACTTAGATTACATAAAACTACATCATCTTAATTACCTAAGCCAAGTGGTTACAAAATAAGCGATTACAATTTAATATTTTGTAGCTTATTGTATTAGTAACCAAAAAATTAGATATACGTTCTGTTTAATTTAATATCTGACGTTATATTCTGTGCTAATAATTTTATTCAACTTTCGATTATAAAGCGATTCACGTCTAATGTAAATTGTTTTATTATTAATAATAAATATTAATGAGATTATATCTTTGTGTTTTACATAATGTAGTATTCCGTTTTCAAATTATGTAACTGCTAGTAAAGTTTAACTTTGTCAACGACAATATTCATAGCAATTTCTTTGCTTTATATAGTTCTTTAAATTAGATCAATTGTAATAATATTTTTCTTAATTAATTTATTTATAATTTGATTAATTTAAATTATTATTACTAGTCTGGTATTTATTAATCATACCTGAATGCGTCAGAAGAAATTTTAGTTATAATTGTAATGTAGTGGTTTTAAACTTACTTGTATTTAAATTTTAAAAATTATAATACCTTTAAATCGTTTAATTTTCGACAAGATGTGCATTTTAAAGTTCGTACAGCTTAATAGAAAACACCAGAACTCTCTTTATGGTGAAATAATTATTAACTAGTTTATACATAACTAATTGGTCTTAATTATAACCTAAAATGTAACCTTTCAAAGCTATGCTTTATTTTTTTTTAATTAAACACTACAAAAATGATAGTTTAATTGGTTATGTGAGTTTATGCATGTAATTTAATGCAATTGATAATTTTTAATTTTATTAACTACACACATAAATAGTATACATTTTAATTTGATTTTGTTAAAGTTCTTTGCATGAATTCACAAAATCTTTTTTATATCTTTCAAATATTAAAAATAATTATTTTTATTGTTATTATTGTCATTATAATTAAACATATTGAACATATTATTAAACATGTAATTTGTTTATATAAGACATGACTAATTATTCTGAATAAACATGCCTTAAAAAACTTAAATAATTAAATGATCAATACCTTTGTATTAAAAAAAATTATTTATAGCTACAATTAAAATAACAATTTTTTTAGAAATATGTAATTGTAATTAATATGGACTATAAGTACTGTGCAAATAAATGTTTTTAATATTAAAAACATAGAAAAGTATCTTGTATGCTATTATCTTAACATGTATGACATTAAATGCACATTAAAGTAAAATAATTGTTTTCAATTTTTTTTAAAGGTGATTTTAAAATTTTTTTATGCTATAGATTATTAGTATTGTGCATATTTTAAACACTGATTAAAATATTTTATTTACAATACACTAATTGTACAATTTAATCCTTCCATTAAGGTTGCTGTAATCAATAAAATTTTCTGTTTTATTAGTAGCAAGTAAAGTCAGTGTTTTATGCATTAAAAATAAATTAAAGCATTATTCTTTTAGACTCTTATTAAAGTACAATTTATTTTTTTTAAATCTAAAGCATAATTTTTTTTTCAACCAAATATTAGTTTTATTTAAACTATAAATAAATAATTTCTTTTAATTCAAGGATAGTACAAATCAAAATGATCAAAATGGTAATGTACGAGAAGATCAAGCCACAGCTCTGGCTTCAATTGAAGAGGCGGATAAGAAAAGGTAAACAGTACACATACGGTGTTTTTTGTTAATAACAATAATAAATATTGCTTGAAAAATGTTTTTTCCACAATTAATCTTGTTTTATTGCAAACTTCTAAATTATACAAAAAAATCATTTAAAACAATTTTAATGTTAATTTTTCAGATATTAAAAACATAAAATGTTTTTTAATTTTATAAAATACACACTGCCTTCTTTATTTTAGTATAAGAAGAACATTGCATTCCGCAACCAAACAATATATTTCTCAAATCCGAGATTTTTATATGGCACCGGTAATTCGTTTCGTTTATAATACTGTGAGTGGACCTGCATTCTCAATGCACTTATTATCTAATAAATCATTTTTATTGCAAAAATATTTCTATTAAACTGAAATACAAATATTTAAGCAGAATATTCTTGCTTTTATAAACAATAATGTAATTCGAGGAATTTATTAGATCATTATAAAATTAATATTATATATATATATATATATATATATATATATATATATTCTGTTTATTACTTTAAATGTTTTACAAGAAACATCTTTCAGCAGTAGACATTTTAGTAAAACCGAACGTGGGCCTGCATTTTAATGCTGGTGGTGGGATTTGAACTCATGCCCACCAAAGTCCAAACTCGAGCGCTGTACCGGTAGATAACCCCGGCATATATATATATATATATATATATATGTATATATATATATATATACCATTGTAATTCAAATATTAAAAAACGCTTTTGTATGTTAGTGTAACATATTACTTATTTTTCTTTTAAAATTATTTAAAGGTCTATTCTCTTATATACTATTTTTTTGGTAATCCAAATGTGATGTATTATAATTAATGTAATAAATGAGTAATTGATATTAATGAATATAATTAAAAAACATAATCACAATTTTTTACCATGAATTTTAATTTTGTTTTACGATATGTTTGCGTTTTTGTAACTATCTTGTTTTCTGTTGTTTTTGACATATAATTTATAAATTGAAAAATTGAACTAAAGTTGTCCTACGTTACTTTCCTGATGTTGTTCAGTTACCTATTGTTAGTTGATTTTAAAATTAAAATTACCGTTGTGGAATACATCGTCATAGCATGGGTTATTACGTTGTTTATTGAAGAAATTAAACAAGTAAGAAATTTTTATTAAATCAATTTTTTTTATATTTTATTTAAGACAAAATACATCTAATTTCAAAATTTTAAAAACATTTTATGTAAATATGTGAAACACGAAATATAATAAATTTACTTCAAAACTTTATTCAATGTTTTGTCGGTTCAAATCAAAATGAATGTTTATTGCATGTTATAAATTTAGTTTAAGAAATTAGTCGTTTTTTAATTAAAACATTTTTGGTGTGGGTCTTTGCTTTGGTTATTTGGTTCAACCCTTATTAACATATCAAAAGTTTAGTTTTTGATGAAATGGAATTATATATGCTGGTGGATGTTTAGCGTTCCAGTTTCTGCATCAAATGATTTAGAAACCAAACATGGACATTGCTTTTTGTTTACGTATGACCAAATTGATGGTTTTATAGTTAGTTCGCTTTTTGAGTAATTAATATAAAATTATGCCGACTGTTGCAAAATTGCTGTAATGCTAATTAACCGTAGTTTAATTAAATAAACAATTTGTTAAAAAATAAACCTTTGATCACTTAAATAGACTTTTTTATGTTAAAATAAATTTAGCTAATCCTTGTTAATAAAATTGTAAATTAAAATTTGTAAACTACTTTTAAATTATTTCAAATATATTAATTAAAACTTTTATTTAGAGCATAAAATACTTTTTAAAATGATTAAAAAATAAGACGCAAACCATAAAATGCTTTTTATAAAAATGTGTTTTAACTAAACAAAAATTTTAGTTTTTATACTATTATTTTAAAAACCTACGATGCAATGTTTACTGAGTATGGATTATTAAAGAAAGATATTGTTTTTTAAACTAAATTTCTAGCCAATATGATTTGCACATAAAACTTACTAATATGCTTTTATGCATCCGCAATAAAAATATATAATAATGAATATGAGTAGCCTAACTGTAAATACTTACCTAATAACACCAAACCAAAAATTTGTTCATGGAAATAAATACGAGTAACATATTTTTAAATTACAATTACTTATGCAACATGCTTTAAAAATAAAAATAATAAAACAATGTACAAAAATTTACAAAATAACACCAATGAACTTAAACGCATATCTAATACAATATTTTTATTTTTTGCTGTACAATTCTTATTTTTAGATTGGATGGGTAAGCTAATTGTTTAAAATTGTATTAATAATATTTTTATAGTTTATTCCGTAAAAATATTAAAGTATTAAATAAACTTTTAATGTAAAACTTTATGCTTCTAAACTTTTGTGATAATTTATTTTTTTTAGTTGAATAAAACCTAAAAAACATTTTTAAAGATTTAAATGTATAAATATATATATATATATACTTTTATAATCACCATGTTCTGAATTTAAAATTAATAATATTTACAAATAATATATATTTATTTAACAAATGTTTATTTCCACTGTTATTTTAAGCACATTATATTAGATATAAAAATATGAGCATCCAAGTTTTACACTAAAGTAAAATTTACAACATTAATTCAAATTTTGTTTGAAGGCCATTCTTTCGGGAATTAGTTTTCGAACTTACATATCTGACGGCTGGAACAAATTAGACTGTGCCGCTTTGACGTTGTTTATTGTCGGATTCATTTTGCGTTTGATTGTTCTGTTTCGGCTGGATAAAGACGGCAAATTGGATTCCGAACATGAACGATTTTACATCGTCACCGATCCAATTTTGGATCCTTCCCGAATTTGTTTATCGATCAGTTTGTTTACATTCTACATTCGACTCATGTATACATTTAGTTTTCACATCGCTCTTGGACCCAAACTTATTATGATCGGTAAAATGGTACGTATAAGCTGATTAGTTTATTGTAAAATATTGTTTAAACAACGTTCATTTATTTATTCCATTAAGCACTGCAATAATAATAATAATTTTTTAATTAAATATTTGGGATAAATTGTACCAAATACTAATAGCTGTTAATTCTAACAAATAAATTACCTATTTGTATTGCTGCAACAGTTTTTGACAATTTAGTACATTAAATTAACATTATAAATTACAAACCAGGTATAAATGTGCATTTATATATTTTCTAATTTTTTTAAAATTGTAATTCATTAAAAGAATATTATTATTACAAAATATTTGAATGAGATTTACATGTAATTTAAAATGTCAAAAATAGAAAATAGAACAATATAGAATAATTTTTGCTTACCTTTCCATTTCTAGATTTTAAAAATTGCATTGAAAACAAACTAGACTTTTTTTTTAATTTTAAAATTAAAACTATACATATTTAAGAAGTTTTAATCGTACTATTTTGCAAATCGTTTGATTAGTTTGACAGTTTGTGCACTTAAAAACTAGTACTTACTACTTTTAATATAGAATTCAAAATAAGCAAGATAACTAATTTATTTAACAAAGGCAAAAATAAAACAATACAAGTTAATTGTTAAAAAGGGTATTTACATAAACCTTTACATTTTCATTCCTTTGATACTGTTTTTTACAACCGTGTAAAACATGAGTCACCATCAGTGTTATATTAAATTATATGTATTTACTTTCAACCTATTATATATATATATATATATACATATATATATATATATATATATATACATATATAATAGATTGAAAATAAATAAAACGTTGATATTGCTAAATTTATAATAATAATAATAATTATTATTATTGCAAAACCCTTTTGCTTTAAAAATAAGGATGAAGCAAAAAGACAACAACAACAAAGTCTGGTAATTCAAAGAGAGCATAAGACAACAAAGTGTTTCCATGTATTTTAACATTTTGCTAAACGTTTTGCTTTATCCCATGAAACATTCACTTCAATTAAATCCTCCCGAATAGTTCTTAGCCAACCTTTCTTTCACCATTTTCTATCTTCCATTCCATAACCGTTCTTGCTGGTCTTTTGGGCGGTAAACGCAGAATTTGGTCTAATGAAAACTAACATTGGCTTTTCAAGTCTGACTTTAACATCAATTTTGGTTTTTTTTAAATCAAAAGTGTTGTGCACAAAGTCAAATGATTGTATGCTGATTAAAATTGGTAGACAAAATATTGATTTCCTTGATTTTTTTTACATATCTTGGAAGGATTATTTGGTAAAGACAGAAAAAACAAAATTGGTGTCAAAGGAAGACTGGGAAAGGCAATGTCAGTCTTCCACAGACTCAAATCAATATGGTCATGTTCTTCCATTCGCCTAAAAACGAAACTTTGTTTGTGCACAAAAATAATCATTTCTACAGCAGTATATGGAAGTAAAACGTAGAAGTGAACAGATAATATTAATAAGATGGTGGATGTTTTTAACGTTTTAGAAGTATTTTAGAGATTATCAGGCGTGATTATATTCCAAACAATGAGTTTATGAAAAGAACTGACTTTCATCCACTGCATAACATTATTACAATTAGACAAAAAATATTACTTGGTCAAATTCTACGTCTACTGCTCGATAGATCAGCAAAAACATATTTTGAATGGACAATTGAAAATGGCAAAAGAAAGGTTGGCAAATCACACGAAACTTGGCCAACAACCATTAGGGAAGATCTAATTGAAACGAATGTCATAAAATCAAACAGAAATGTTGGCAAAATATTTGAACACAGAATTATTTTGTTGTCCCATGTTTTTTTTAATTATGCGACCTGGTTTGTGTTTTTGCTGTTACTGTTATCTTGTTATCTGACACATGAAAAACATTCACTATTTTATTAATTTTGTCCAGTTACTTTCAAATTTCACTTCTTTACAACGCTGTAGAAATAACAAATGATGCATGTAAACAAGGTTTTGTTTTTAAAGTAAACACTATTCTATTGGTTTCAGTGTCTATACAAAACTGGCAATCTTTTTCACAAGTCTGACTCCAATACTAGTTTCAGTTTTTTATGTCTTTACCAACAATACTTGCCAGATATGTCCTTAGTATAAACGTAACATTTTGTTGATACACCAAATGTCTGAATTATGTATTTTGTTTTTCTTAAAAATTGTTTTCCAACTGTTTACTTCAAAAATGTATGTGCATATTTTAACTACACAGTTTAAATTTTTGACATTAAAAATACTGAAACTCAAACAACATTTTTTCAGCTTTTACTTAACCCTGTTACCAAAATCATGCTTTTACATTTTTGACATAATTTATTGAAATAGCGTCCTTATATATATATATATATATGTTAATTGTTAACTCTTTGTTTCCTCCTTTCTCAACCATATTTGGAACTGACTGTGGTAAAGTAAAAAGATAAACATTAAAAACTACATTAATAGAGCATTGTACAGCTTTTTGTATTGTTATGGGATCACTGAATATGTTAATTAAAAATATGAACATTTTGATTGTTAATTATTAAAATATATTTCAATTTGAATTCCATATATATATAATATAAAATTCAATATATTTTTAACAATTATTAATAGGTAACAAACGATTTGATTCCGTTTATGATTATTTTAACTGTCATTATGGTTGGTTATGCTGTGGCAGCTCAATCGATAGCCTATCCAAACGGATTGTTTACTAGAGAAAATATGACATTAGGTAAATTTGCTAAATTGATCAAATGTTTTTATTTTTATGTTTATTGATCGTTCTTAAATTGTTTATATTAGTTAAAGGCACATTTATTTAGTAGATAATGTTGTTTTATTTAACTATTTTTCCATTGTTACTGCTTTAAATGCTTTACCAAAAACATCTTTTAGCAAGTATGTCTACGGACGGAGGCCCGAACGGAAGCCCACATTTAGTATCGTCGGTAGACCATTCCAGCTACGTCTTTTATTTACTTTTATTTACTTTTTTAACGCATTTTAATAAAAAATAAATTATAATATATATTTACATTGAGTACGTATTGCAAAATTTAAATTAATTCTACTAAATATTTAGTAGAACAGATAGAAAAAGATATTTATTTATTTTAAAAATAAATTAATGTCTGACGCTGGTTAAGCTAGTTAAGATTAAATTAATCAAAACAAAAATCTTGTTTTTGTAAGTTAAATAAATTGAAAGTTTAATTTTCTACATACATAATTTATTTATATAGTCTGTTCATACAGAAATAACAAAACTTATAAATAACATTTAAGTCGTAAATTTTACACTTGGATTTCTTGTTGCAATTTGTACCAAATTGTAAGCAATAAGCTAAATGTTTTTCAACAACCAGATCATAAATTATTACTTTAATTTATTATTTAAATATATTTGGCAATTTGTATAATAACGTTTAATAATAAATATGCACAAAAAATTTATTTACATAAATATTTTTGTTTATATTTTTCTATATATAAAATATATTATAAATAATTAACAGGCTCAGAAATCAAACATATGACATTTGCTGACATTATATTTGCCATGTATACGACTGCTTACTTCCAAATGTTTGGTGATTTCAGTTTAGATGCATTGCAAGGAGATGGTAAGTTTTTAGTGTACCAATTAGTTTTCATTTATTCTGTCTGTTTACAAAATATTCGGTTTTATTTATTGACAGGAGTTTTTAAATATTCAATTTAATTTAGAAATTAAAAATGGAAGTAGTATGCGTTTTGTTTAAAGCAAAGTATTTATTAAAAAGTGCGTTTAATTTATGGACAATTGGCACTTACAAATACGTTGTGCCAACATATGTTTAGTTTATCAACGTTTATCAACCCGCAACGGGTTTGGGGGACCATCAATAAAAGATTTGAACCACATAAATGTGCTTTATTAAGATGACAATATAAATTTAATCTGAAATGTCAACTAACAATTTTTGTTAAAATTTATAAAGACCGTACTTGTCAAAATCACATGTGTCCGACAAAAACTTCAAGATGGCTGGTACCTATTATGCTCGGATTTTATGTTTTGTTGACAAACATCCTCATGTTCAATTTGCTCATTGCTATGTTTTCGTAAGTAGAACATCAATTTTATGTGAAATATAGTTTTTGAATAAAACTTTTATTTTTAAGCATAAATAATTATTGTTTGTAACCTTTATAATGTTGAAAACATGTAAGCATATATATATATATATGGTTGTATTAGGTCACTAAAACAAACCATATTTACCGATAACGTGCTTTTATAAATAACTACAGATATTTAATTTAAATTCATGTTTATTAAATTACAAAACAAAACCTTTTATAACTTTAGCTAATTAAATAAATTGATTTTTATTATCTATTTCTTATTATAAGCAATGTTT
This sequence comes from Cardicola forsteri, assembly GCA_025895645.1. Lineage (NCBI taxonomy): Eukaryota > Metazoa > Platyhelminthes > Trematoda > Strigeidida > Aporocotylidae > Cardicola > Cardicola forsteri. Next base: position 423,431 of record JAKXYG010001133.1, on the reverse strand, counting down.
TATAATAAATGTTTCTTTATAAATATTTTAACAAGAACATAAAAAAACATTATTCTATATAAATAACAAGTTCTTTTCAATTATATAGAAATTATGATTTAGCTTTTTTATGATAAGACAATTCCAAGTTTGGGAGTGTGTTAGATTGGTACATTTTTGTTTCTCTCAAATTAGCAATTTGGCATTTGTAAAAAATCTACATTGCTTTAGAAACAACGATAAAAACGTCATAGCATAACCCAGATGACAGGGTTGAGTGAAAGCCAAAAGGAATTTTAGTTTTTAATTTGCATAATCTTTGATACCAAGAAAGGCAGAAAGGAAACTCAAAACGTATGCGCCGCTGATGATTTCTAGTAATATTGAAACAGATGTACGGTGTTTTTGGTTGACTCAAACCAAATATGTTTAGTATTTGGTAAATTTGACAATTCTAATATCGCCCTCAAACAATCCCATTATAAACATTATAGTGTTTTTAATTAAAATGTTAAATAATATTTATTTAACATGCAATAAAGTTACCTACATGCATTGTTAGCGTTATTTTGAATATTTTAAAACATTAGGTTGTCCAAATATAAATGTGAAACAGAATTTGGGTTTTTACTTTGTTGTACAATTACTTTATTACATTAATTCCATTTATTGTTGCATTGTAATAATTACTAGTGGTATAGTAGGACTAAAATTCATCAAAACAATTATCTAATTTTAATATGGGAATATTTTTAAAAAGCATTTGTTAGGAAATAAGAATTTAACTCACCTAAGGATAAAGACTCTTATTCGGCATCGGATTCGAACTCCTACCTACTTGAATACAAGTTTGGTCACTTAATGACCATTTAACGTACGTCTTATAAAAATTAATTGACTATGGAATAAATAACAACGAACTTTTGACAACAATTTCAATAGACATTTATTTATCATATTACAAATTAATTTTTAACAGTAAGACATATGAAGAAATTGAAAGTGCATCTACATATTATTGGAATTATCAACGCTATCAAATGATCAATGACTATGTCCATCGTTCTCCATTAGCCCCACCCATCATTATTGTTTGGCACTTTTATGAAGTCTACAAGGCCATTGGAAATCAGTGTGCTAGCTTGAGCAATCGCGAAACCATAAAAAACAATCCATTCTGTAAAAAAGAGTTTTTATTTACTTTTTTGTTTTTATGTTTAAACAAAAATTCTATTGGTTAATTTTTTTTTTTTTATTTACATTAAATTTGTAAATTTGTAATAAAATATCGAATAAATAGATTTCAATATTTTTGGTTTAGGTGTACGATTTACAGATGTTAAAAAAGAAAGAGAAATGGTCAAATGGGAGCACATGAAAGCGATGGATTATTTGCGTGAGCCTTCAATTAAAGCAACTGGAAAACGTGGTGCAGCTGAATCACGAGCGGTGGTTTTTCGTGGTGGAGGTGCCTCAGTTCCTGGGCAAGGGCCTGTGGTGGATTTAAAAAGCGAAATGTCCAGCGTTACAGAAGTATGACTTATACAAAAAATTGTTTATAACGTTCTTATTATTGTTTAAATAGTTTCCAATTTGAGCATTTGTTGTACATTTTTAAACATAGTTTATAAAGTTTAAAAACTTAAATTTTGTGTTATGCTACTTATAATAGTATTTTCTATAATTATGATTTTAGAATTTTTATTGTTGAATTTGTTTTATTTATGTTTTTATATTTTTATTTACTTTGCTCTAAAGGTAAAATAAATATTTAACTTTGCGTGTTTTAAAAAATAATGATAGTAATAAATCTTATATTTTTTACTTAAAAACTTTTATACTATGCAATACATCATTAACAATAGCAAAAATTGAACTGTAGTTATTTCAAATATTTCAAAGTATGCTATTAATTGTTTAAATATTTAGATTATTAAACACACTTTGTAGGAATGTGCTTTTGATTTGTTTAGTATATATTTTTAGTGAAAGTGACTTTAAAAAAGGCTGCGTAGCCTGTTTTATTACTTAATACGATGGGGCGGTTTGAAAGAACAAGAGCGTTGCTTGTTGACGAAGGTTGCGTGTATTGTGTCTAGTAGCAATTTCCCCCAATATCTAACGTATTTACTAATTGCGTAAAATAATGAATAAGAACGCAAATACCGGATGAGAAAAGGTTTAATGCTAAGATTTACAGGATCAAAACCAGAAATCAAGATGGAAACCAAAGATGACGTGAGAACGGTTGTTTATATAGCCGTTCCCACCGATATAAACTGTTGACACATTCAAACAAAAATGTTAATATTTAATGAATATTAGTTCCAGAAATTAAATGTAATTTTTGTAATAAAAAAATAATATTGTTTATTATTTTCGAGTTCTAATTTTCTTCGTCAATTGTCATCGCTTTCATAGTGTTTGGATTGTGGGCTCTAGACTCTTACCTAGATTTGAATTCCCCGCCGGTACTAAATGCGGACTTTGTGGAATGTTTAACTACTGAAAAATGTTAAATCAATAAAAGAAAAATTAAAAGTGTAGGAATTATATAAATATATGTAATTTAAACTTTTTTATCTGATAAGTTGCAACCAATATTGCATTTCACTATTATTAAATTAAATTTTATAATGTTTATCTTTTAATAATTGTATTTTTTATTAATAAAAATGTCAGGGTATTGGTATGGAACTGGAAAAACGATTTAAAGAAATTGACAATCAATTTCAACGCTTCAATGACGTCGATTCGCGACTAAACGAGGTTACCAAAATGTTGAACAATTTGGGCGATGTAGCACGAAACATGACAGATACGCAAAAAAAGGTTTATTTGACTTTTACAACTTAAATGTACTATGACTATTTTTACAATATTTTACTCACAGACTTGTAGAGTTGAGGAACTTGTTGATTAACTTACTGCAGGCAGATTACATTTATTATGCAATTTAATAATAACATAAAAAAGTAATAATGTATTTGTTATTTTTTGTTTGTGTATAAGAGATTTCAATAATGTTTATAATTATATACTTAATTTGTTAATAAGCATTAGTAAGCATTTGTTTCGGCAAGGATAAGTATCTGGTTAAAGTTTTGATTCTATGTTATGTACATGTTCAATATTGTAGAACCCTTAAAACAATTACTAAAAAAACTTTGGTAAAAGAGGTCAGTTTAATTATTTTATATACAATAAGTAAAATTATAATTTTATCAATATATGTTCTTAATAATAGAAAATACATAAAATTATAACTGGTTAAGTAAAATTATAAACATAAATATAACGTTAAATATTTCATAAAATACAAGGCATATCTAATTTTTTGGTTACTAAATAATTTCTAGCATCATACACTACAAAATATTGAATAATAATTTTCCCTTTTCGTAAACACTTGGCTCAGGTGCTTTAGTATGCTATTGGTTAGAATGTCTATAATTGACCAAAAATTGATCAAAGCTATTATTTTTTAATTTGCTTTACATGTTTTATTTACCTATACAAAAGACAAAATATCACTACTACAACCATTAAATAGTAATTTTCAAAAATTTAATCATTATTATTTCAGTTAGAGTAATGCTTAAATTAATCTTTTGTGTAAACAAAATGAATTAAAATACAATAAAATTTGTACATTAATTTTTAAAATAATTGTGATTTTGGCATAATGAAGTGGCATTTTAGCTTAAAAGGAGTAACCAGTTTTTACAATAAAAATTCCGCTGCTTAAATTAATTAATATAATTTGCTATATATTAATTATTTTACACTTTTTACAAAACCAATATAATGTATGTCATATAAATAATTTTTAAACCATAAAAAGTTAAATTTGTACAATACACAGCAGCTCATTTCAATGTACAAAATATCAATCCTTTTAAAACAAAGTGCCAAGCATTTTTAAAATGCTTAATTTTATTATTATTAAATATACCTTTAGCATTATCTTTTTGTAATAAATAAAATGAATTAATCTTCGGTGATTAAAAAGTTAAAACATTTTTTCTGCAACTTACTAGAAAATAACTGTTATGTTAACTCATGTTAACTTAAATTTTCTAGTGTATTTTATTGTTTTGAAGTTACAGTGATGTTTTTAACATACAAAACGTTTTCCATATATTTTAGAAACTACCTACAATATTTTTAGAAAAAATAACGTAATTTTTAAATTGCTTTAACAAGATACATAACACTTTTATTTCAATGTTTTATGTAAATGCAAATTTTTAACTTAATTTTAAAAACAAAACAATATTTTTTGTAAAAATTAAAGTAATTTTTAACGTGAAGTCGTCAATGTAGTTTATTATTCCTGTAAAAGTGATTCATTAGAACAGAAACATTTAGAAATGATTTATTTTGAAAACAAAATATCTTTAAAACAATAATTCATTAATTTTTTTTACACAAAATCATTTTTTAATTTTAATTATGAAGTGATGACGTTAAATTTTGTATTAAAGGAATGTAGACTTAGAGTATTGATTATAATAAAAAAACCTGTAAATTGCATTTGATAATTCCGTTTAACTGAGTGTGGTTATTATACTATAAACTCTTTATAGTTCTATATTTTTTCTAAATTTTAAATAAATATTTTGTATTATTTATAAAATAAGGGGTGAAGTACTATAAATCATTTCATGTAATTTTTAATTAGTTTTAAATAAAACTCATCATAAATAATAATTAATTTACTATTAACAATTTTTAAACATTTTTCTTTAATTGTTGTATTTTTATTTTGAAAATTTAATAATGTACATATACATTCTTTCAGTTTACTAGGAGTATTTTGGGTTACTAAATTTAGGCACTTTTAACACTTAAAATGTTAACAAGTATCATTATTTAATTATAACTGGTAAAGAAAAAATATTAAATTCAACATTTAAAGGTTATCTATTATTTTGATTTTTAACCCAAACAATAGTTGTTTCTTGTGTTTCATTTAAGTAATATCAGTAATTCTCAATGTTTTTCAATTCTATATTTACAATCAGAAACAGTTAATAATGTAATTAAACAACGGTTAATTATTTTATTTTTTTAATAGTTAGTAATTAGGAATAACTTTTGTACGCAGTTAATTAACTTAATAATTGTTTTTTAGACTAATTTATATTTTTTTAATATTTTCTAGATTTTAATAACAGCTAAATGTTTATAAAAACAAGTAAATAATTTTTGTTACCCAAACTAAAAATGTCATAATTATTAATTGTTAATGTCTACAACAAACAGTGACGTAAAATAGAAGAATAGTCACATTTTAAATTATTTACTAAAAAATAAAAAGTTGAAAAATTAAAGTTATGCTTGTGCAGTCACTTGAGTTAAAGATGTTTTTAAGAAAATTAAAGTTATTTAATAAAATATTAAATTATTTATCGTTATTTAAAAAAAAAATTGGTTGATTTTATAATTAAAATCAATAATATAAGCACTACCTATTTTAATTATATAAAATTATTAATGTCATGGAGAAATAAAATTCTATTTAAATATTTTTAGATTTACCAAAATGGTAGCAATGATGTTCTAAACTAAATACTATACTTGTGTGTTAAAAATAAAACGTTACAGATTATTCAACAAATCAGTGAACTACCCACATGCCAGTGCAACGAATTATCCGACGAAGTAATTCCAGTTCGCAAATCATCAACTAGCAATGACAGTCAAAAAGTAATTGAAACGCGCAAACGAACCAAACTTGAAGTAGCCATCCAGTCGGCTTTGGAAGCTGCCAAAGATGTTCTAAGACCCCCGACTCCCCCACCACCTCCGCCACCACCTCCTCCGCCGCCAAGAGAATCGCCAGTTTTGGTCACGTCGTTTGTTCCCGGATCCGAAGAAGAATCGAGTGGGTCGGAAGATGGAGGCGACTTGTCGGCCGATATATGTGTCGTACCGCAGGAGGTGGAAGACAACAAGACGGGTCGAGTAATCGAACGCACTATGGGCGATCACCGTTTGTGGCGCATTGCGCCATTTAATTTTGAAAAGTATTCTGGTATGCGCATGAACGTGCCACCAGATAGAATAGCTTGGACGGTAAGACTGTTTATTTTTAATATACAATTTAAAACTGGTACAATACAAAAGATTCTATAGTGATTTGTTTAAAAATACACGAAATGATTAATTAATATAGACAGGTAATCTTAGTAAATTTGTGGTATAACGTTTTTATGTAATTTACGATCAAATTAATTCATTTAATATTAAATATAAAGTTTTTTTTTATTATTCTGTGCAATTTTTTAAATATTTTTTATTAACTCATTTAAAAATATTGAAGTATTTAAGCCAATAATATTAATTATTATTATTATTATTATTATTATTATTATTATTATTATTATTATTATTATTATTATTATTATTATTATTATTATTATTACTATTAATACTATTAATACTATTATTGCAAAATAACCAGTATTTAATGCTTTTAAAAATTATAAAATATTTATTGTAAAATTAGAATTAAATTTCTTGATTATGTACATTGCGGTAGATTTTGATACAGTAAATGTTTTTAGTTTACTGTCCGTATATCAGTTAGATTTAAATGGAAACAGATTTCATTTTTATAAAATTTCTATCAATTGATTATTTTCAATTATTGCTTATTAAAAGAGATTATTCTGTATTATTTAACGTTTTGTACATGTATTATTTAAAATAAATGCTAACATCTTATATTTTGTTTATTAGAATAATCCATTTATATTTTTTATTTATGATAAAATAAAAGATTATCAATTTTATGCTAACCAATATTTTAAGTTTGGATAACAAAATGTACTATCTACTAAAAATTTGTGTACATTTATACGCAACTAAATAGATCCTTACACTTTATTCTAAAATGTATACTCAACCAAATTTAATGCAATTTTAGTAAAAAGTAAAAAGTAGTTTAATTTTGAAATGCGTTTAAAAATCGAAGCTTTAGTTTTAACAATTTGTTTACAAAATAAATTATTAATTTTAAAATCCACCATAATTTTATTAAAGTTAAAGATGTATACAATATTCTATGAAAATTGGTAAATTTAATAAAAACAAGATTTTAAAATTTAATTCAATAATTTTAATATTTGTATAAATGCTGAAGAACAACAGAGTTTATATATATATATATATATATATATATATATATATATATATATATAATTTATACGTAGGCTGAATATCCTGATTACTTTGCCTACGACGCTTGTGAAGAAGTTTTATTGTTTCCTACAGCAGAAGCACATGATGGAGAAAAGTGAGTGTAGTTGTAGCGTTTCCAGTTCCTCCTAACGTCTGAGCATGTATTTTTTAACAATTGTTTAATGTTTGCTGTTTTGTTTATACAGTAGTACCTTTATTTACGTTTCTAACCTCATTATTATATATTTAGATTATAAAAGCCATAATGAAAAGGTTGTAATTGATTGTCTTTTTATTTTATTTAGATTTATTTTTTATTTTTATATTATAATGATTTACACTTTAAGGTATCTTCATCTAGCCCATATTAAAAAATAAAATATTCTTTAACTATTAATAAACGTTTAAATACAATTATTGAAAAAATTTAGTAAAACATTTAATAAATTTGTTTTTTATCTATTTTTAAGATTAAATTTTATCATTAAATTAATTTTTAATTATTTACTTTCACTATTAAAATTACTTTATTGTTGTTTAATAAAATTAATTAAAAAATTTTAATCTAATTAAATTATTATCAAATATAAATTAAAATCTAATGTATAACGCACTGCTTTCATTAAATATTAAACAATTATATTATAAAACTACAATTATTACAGCTTAGATTCTTTATTTTCTTTCAATTTGAAATTTATTTTTGAACAATTTTTTTAGTAATTATTATTTGTATATAAATTGGTATTTTATCAATGATTTATGTAAAAAATAGTTTTACAACTTTTAGCTTGCATGTATAAAATTGAATCCAACTGCAATATATAACGTACATCAAAGCATGGTATATTTTAATGTTTCTAATTTCTGTATATACATACAACCATCACAACAAATAACGCAAAAAACTATAAGAGTATTAATTTGAATTAATTTGTTATACCCAATTGTTTTGTAAAACTAAATATATATAACTAAAAATAATGTAAAGTACTTCATAGTTGCTTTATTTTTAAGTGAATACATTTTAAAATATTTGTTTTAAAAAGTTGAGTTAGTATAAAAAGTATATTTTTAAAGCTACTTCCATTAAAACGTAATTACTAAACGCAATTTAACCTATATACTTAAAATTGTTAAATAAAAATATATTTTAATTCTCTAAGTTCATGTTTCTACAGTACAAAATTTAACGTTATTGTTACCCTATTATAAAAATTTATATATATATATATATATATATATATATATATATATATATATATATATATATATATATATATATATATTATATATATATATATAATATTTGTTATTTTAAAATGTTTTTATAGAGACATATATTTTCTAATTCAAAATACGATTTTACCTCGTAACCAGATTTCAAAATGTTCCTTGGGTTTTTACTTAAAAATAATGATTTGTTAATAAAGTTAAAAATTAATATTTACATAAAAATTTTAATTAAAAATGCAGTATATCTTGTTAAAATGACTTAAAGATTACATTAATGTTTTCAATAATATTTTGGGTATTTTCTTAAAAATATTTAAAACTTATTTTTGTTTGTTAAAAAAAATATTGTGTAACTTAAAAGCAATAAGATACACTAGTGTTTTAAATTATAAAACATAATTAAAACAGATTTAGCTGTTTATTAGCTAGGAGCAAAAAAAAATATGTTTAAACTTTTTAATCACATAATGTTTAGCTGATTTTTTATTACAAAAAGAAAGCACCAGAAGTATAATTTTTAATAACAAAATAAAAACAAATATTTAATATTAAATAACTTTAATTGTAGACGATAAAACACTGACTTAAAGGAATTAATATATTGTAAATTAAAATAAGTTAGTGTTTAAAATATTTTATATGAATTTGAAATTCTACGTTTAAAATTAAATATTTAGGTGACAGCTATTATATTAGTTTTATAAAAAGTACTAAATAACTCTTATTTAGAAAATTATATTAATCAATTTAAGAAGTGACATTTTTATAGTAAAATATAGTAATATTTTTTAAGCTAACATGTAATCTACTTATACCACGATCACAATTTTTATAGAAACAATAATTTGTGTTATAATCTTACAAAATTAATCTTAATTATATCTAAATATATTTTATTTACATAAAAATCTTAATTTAAACATAATACGAGCTCAAATAAAAATAATTATATTTTTGCAAATAACCATTTAATAGTTCTAATATTAATAAGATTTCTTTTATTTTTGTACAATAAAACTTAACATGTATAAGTATATTTAAATCAAAAAAGCTTTTGTCCAAAACAATCTATTTGTTAAAATTTAGATTAAAGATATATCAACATTTTAATTAAGAGCATACCAAAACATCTAAGCCAAGTAGTTATAAACACAAGCCATCACATTTGTTATTTAATATTTTGTATTAAATTATACGTAAAACAATTTAGTAATTCTAAAAATTAGATATGTTTTGCTTTTTTTATATTTGACGTTATATTTTATGTTGATAATTTTACTCAATATTGGATTATGAACCAGTTAATATTTTATGTAGTTTTTTTATTAATTACAACATATATTTATTAAAATATACTTGTGCTTTAATTATTATATAATTTAGTATATTTTATAACTAAAGTGACAGTTTTTGGTACATTATGTGATAGCTGGAGATGTTTTATTAAAATAATCGCTTTTTGCGGTATCTGTTGTGATGGTTGTAGTTTCGTGTGTAGTAATTAGTTATACTGTATCAAATAATATATGCATGAAATTCTCTAATTTATCCCCAATTTTGGATGTTTAGAAAACTAAAATTACTAAAATTAATTGAGATAACTAAAAACGTTATTTTAAATTTTTCTGCCTAACTTAAACCTCAAACGTCACAACTTCTTAAAACGCTGATCAAAACTTCGACGATGCCTAACAAATATTTAAAAACATTATATCTGTGCCTAAATGTAAATTGTATCAAGTTTTACGCATGGAAACATCGATTTTGCTTTTGAATTCAGTGAATTTTTGCGTACAATTACTTTTAACCAATTCGATACAAAAATGAAAGTTAGACGCCAAAGTTTGTTGGGTCGCTATCGACTCGACCAGACCAATGGAGCTCCACTGAACCCGATGGGCCGTACAGGTTTGTTAGGAAAAGGTCTATTACCGCGATGGGGTCCAAACCACACCATTGTGTTGTGTATTACTCGGTGGAGTCGAGATACACGTACTGGGTCGCAAGTACTGCGATCCAATCGAGGCGTTTTGCAGTATTTGGCTTTAGAACGAAACAAAAGATTGTGCATGCCTTGGGTGAGTAAACGTTAATTTTACAGTTTTGTACTTTATTTTATACTATAAACAATTCAATATAATATTGTGTGTACAGAATTTGGCTTAAATACATTGGTAAATGCAAATTTTATTACAATTGTTGGCTTGGGATTTTTATTTTTCAATTTTGAATAGAGATAATATATAAACTTGAACTTTAAACATTATGGTTAAACGACTAAATATATAATTAGTGAACTATTTCCGTTCTAATGCAAATACATTGATAGCATTTTTCCTTTATTAGTAGTAATTATTAGATGACCAATCTTTAAGATTGACCAAACTTAAACAAACAATAGAAGTAAAATCCAACTTTTTGGATTTACAACATAAATTATGTCCTCCTGTTTCCCTACTTGCACAAATGTTTTGATCAAACTTGTTTTATTTAGACAAAATTGAATTTTGCATTTAATGTGTACATTGTTATTGTAAATAATTGTTTATTTTTTATATGTACTTCTCAACTTTGTCTGTATTTGTTGTTCAGTATTTGACAGATCACACAAATAAATGCGATTTTGATGAATGTGTGCCTAAAATTATCAGTACTTTAATTAATCGAAGGGCTCGTGCTGTTTTGCCAGCTAAACGAGTAGAACGAATAATCAAACGTATTGAAAAAGCCGAAACGACTCAGGTTAGTTGGACGTATATGCATAATGTTCAATTCTATCAGCAAATTGAATGTGAACATTTTTATTGTATATTGTATACACGATTAACTTCCAATTATTTCAAATATTAACCATTTACTTAATACTAATTAATTCTGATAGCTTGAATTCAACTGTGTAAAGTTAGCACAAAATATAATTAATTTTGAAGACCGCTACATTGTAAACTACTTTTACTTAAATTAAAATTTTCTAACATTGATTAAAGATAAAAGCATTTAATAAAACAAAACAAGCATGCATTTTAAAAACCATTATTTGGCAGGTACAAAATATTTTACTAATTATTTTTAAAATGTTGTGTACCTTTACAACTACAAATAGAAGTATTATTTTATTTGTGTAGCAATTATTTGTTTGTAAGTAAAACCACACGTTGGATTTCAGGTACATAATTTTTATTTAAATATTTTTTTTTTATAAACATAATTTACTTTAATTTATTTATAGATTTTCAAGGGTTATTTAGATGATCAACTTAATGCTGACAGTGCCTGGATGGAAACGGTTGTAATAAACATACACGAGGCTGAAAGCAAAGGAGCACAATTTCCTGATTACATCTTAAAAGTAAGTGCTCTTTTTAAATTTATATTTTGTATATTATTCGGCTTTTTCCTCTAAAGTGCTTTCTTAATACAAAAATTGTTATTATATTAACCAACATATTTTGTTTTGGATTAGTTTTAAAGGAAATAAATCAATTATCAAACTATGCTTGCAGATGCTTGTAAAGAGCACACATATTATTAATTTGCAAATTACATTTAATCAAAATAATATTGTAAACATTTATTAAAATATTTTTATAATAAAAAAATTGTTGCATTTTAAAAGCATATTTTATTGGCATTTATTAAATATCAACATGTACATGTAATTTTGCAATGTAAATCATTTACGTTAAATTAGCTAAGCTTATTTAGATTAACTACATAAAATCAAAAAAAAACTTAGAAATAATTTAATATTAATATTTTAAAAATAAAAAACTTTGTTTGGCTATTATGTCACTTGATGCTTTTCGGTAATAACAATTTTTGAATTAATAACAATCGTTCGCCCAATTATTTGATTGATTCTTGTATTTTATGTAGCAAAAATATCAAGATTTTTAAAGTTTATATATTTTTTCAGCAATAACATAAAAATGTATTTCACTTATATTTTAAAGAACATTTTTGTATTTTGTAATTAATTGAAATAATAAACTATAATTTAGATTAACTTGTTCACAATAAATGTAATAAAAACAAACTGTTTGAAATGTTTCAAACATATATACATTATTACACAAATTTTATTAAGGAATGTAATTATATTATTTTATTTATTCTAGTTACTACACGAACCAAACACAGAGGAAGTTTCTAAATGGATTGAGGTTTCTCACAGCAGCATTCTCCGTACTAGTCATAATTATATTCTGAAAAACGTAGCTGAATTACGCAGAGCATTTTATTAAATTAAATTCTATTTTTTTTATTTAAAATATATGCTTTTTAACAAAGCTTAGTATTATCAACACTACTATGCTATTTTCTAAATAATATAAACTCAATTTAGTCCAATTGACACAGAATTGTGAACCTAATAAAGCGTAAAGAACAATTCAAAAATACAAATTTAGGTTTATACAACGAAACATTTTGTAATGAATTGCAACAAATAACAAACAAATTGTAATTATAACATTTTTAAAAATAACATTGTACATGTTTACTAATCTGCTATTCCAACGTATTTATTTTTAATTTTTATATTATTCTGAGCCATTTTGAATGATAATTAAATAGTAGCATTTTAAATTTACATAACTTGTTGGTATAACATTAATAATATATTTGTATGTGTTTGTGTAAAACTATATATATATATATATATATATATATATATATATATATGTAAAGGGTGTAGTTATTGAATAACTATTTTCATTTTTGTTTAAATGCTAATAAATTAGTATTTTTAATTTTCTTTAAACTATTATCTGTGTTGTATTTAAAAATGTTTACTCCGAGTTTTAGTATTGAAAGTTTTTTAAATATATTTTTGATTTAATATTTGTCGTTTTAATTGAAGTATTGATAAAGAAACGACATGCATAAAAAAACAAAAAACAATTTGTTTTTAATAAGTTTTTAAAAAATATTATTGAAATTGTTACATATGTTTACAAAAATTAAAAATAAAATCACATATTAAACTTGCAATCATTATTTTAAAATGCTACTATTGATAAAAAACTTATCAAAGCATATATTAAATTATTTACATTTATTTACTTTTTATATACAACCCTCACAACAATTACTGCAAAAAAGTTATTATTAAACTAAAACCTCTCTAAAATTTACATAGCGTACAAGAGAAACGTCACTTCAATTATAAAATATACAATACTATATAATAATTGAAAAAAAAACTATAATTATATATACATATATATTGTAAGTAAAAAAATTGTATAAAATATCAAAGTGGGTGCAAAATCGGAAATGGAGTAAAATGATTAACATGATTCAAAACGTCAATTATTAATAAAAATACAGATTACATGCAATTTTTTCAATTACCAAATGATTAAGGACATTACAAAGTTCAAAAAATTCAATAATCTATGTGATCGCCTTTCTTTTGAACAACCTGATCCAGGCGTTTTGGAATGCTGTTGATGAAAGTGTTGATATATTCTTGTTTCATCTCATATTGAACAACAACGTTCACATAAATCCTCAATTTCAGTATGCTTATTGATGTTGCGCTTTAACATACTGAAAAAAGTTTCAATAACATTGATATCCGGGCTGTTAGGTGGCAATTGAGTGAAATATAGCTTTTCTGATTTTAGCTCCTTTACTGTCTAAATGTAAATATAAAGCAAATATAGTGAACTTAGATAAATATGACGTTACCTTTTTGGACGTATGACATGGAGTATTGTTTTGAAAAACAGTAGTAACCCCCGTGTAAGTGTGCTGCATTTCATAATGAAAAACATCCTTCATAACTGAAATAATTTTTTCACTATTTAAGGTACCAGATATAATTCTCCATTTGATAGGTTGATTATACTTAATACCAAACCAACACATTACTTGTCGAGGGTGGGCTTTCTTTTAACAACCGGGAGTGAATGTTTTTGAAAACTTATCCCACACAACACTTTATTTTTAAAGCCAAATGGTTCATCCCGAATCATTGTTTTATCAGCAAAGTATACAGAACGCCAATAACATAAGTGTCGTTCATTTCATAGTTTACAAAAGGCTAATCTGTCATCCTTTTGTTTTTTGGTAATAAATGGCTTAATCTTCGGTGATTGTAGAGTTAAATCGGATTCAATTGCTCTGTTTTTTATTGTAGAATAAGTAAAATTGCTTAAACTATTTCTTTTGGTTTCTGAAATAGATTTATTATAATTTTTTTTAACTCTATAATGATTTTTTGGTCATCCGTACTTGTTGTTACACGTTTTCTTCCAACATTATCATAATTTTGTGGTTTTTGACCGTTGATAATCCGATAAATTGTTCAAAGGTTAACTCTATATAAATCTGCTAATCTTTTCGGTGAAAATCCTTCATTTTTTAATTCTTTAATAACACGGTAGTCATTTTCGGTGAGATGAAAACATTTTTTATCACTATTCTCCATTTCAAAAACAATGCAATCAGAAAGCAGAATTAGCGAGTGAGCGGAATCTCAAGGCTAAACGTAAATAATAAATTATTAGATTTATTTTAACATTTTTATTTAAAATTAAGAAAAAAATTTTTTAATTATTTTTATTTATATAGATTAGAATAATTAAATATTTATTTTGATAATTATTATAACCTCACAATCAGAGTAGATTTGAATGTACGTTTAACATAAATTTTAAGAATTAGTTATTGTTCATTTTTAATGAAATTAAGGATACAAAATAATAATAATTTGATTATGATAAAATTTGTGTAATTTTAACTTATTATCCACGTTAATATAGAAGTAGCTTTTAAAATATGCTATTTTGGCCGACTCAGCCTTCTTAAATAAATATTTCTAAGTATATATAAAGGATCTATTAAGCACTAGACCTTATTTTTAATTCCCGATATTTGTTTTTACGAAAAAACAATTGGACATAACAAATTAATTTAGATTTAATACCTTTGTAATTTTTTGCGTCAATTTTTGAAATGGGTGTACTATATTTTGATATTAGTTTAATTATCTTTAAAATTAATATTTTTTTTGTTCACTATTAGTTGTTTTTAATTATACAAAATATTTTTTAATTATTTTAGTGTTATAAGTCTTTAACTATTATTAATTTGAACATTTCAGATAAACATAACAATTATTTGTATAAAATATTTAGTTTCAATTTAAGTAGAGACTCAATCTCAACAGTTAAAAACATTACATTCTAGGAAATAAATTTGAATTGACTCATTTTTTTAAAAGTTATTTTTGTATTTAAAACAATTTATTAATTTTTTTTTAAATAGTAAAACTATTTTACACATTATACAGATTCATTTTGTATCAGCACGTTTTCTTAAAATTTGTAGGACTTCGAAACATGCTTGTGATACTTGTTATCCAAACTTTTTGTTGTTAAAATGATTAATTTATTTATAAAAATAATTAATAATTAATTTTTATTTTATAACATTTTTATAATTAAAAACAACAATTTTTAAAATAAAATAAATACATATTTACATAAAAATTTATTTTATATTTTTAAATATTTAATAATTACTCTAGGTTAAGAATAATTTAATATAAAATATTTTAGAACAAATGTTTTTCCGAAAAATTACAAAGTAATATTAAGTTACTTTAACACATGTTCAATTTTTATTTTCCGTACAAAAGCTTTGGATTTTGCTACATATACCGTTTTTTATTCACTTTATACGTATATCTATTTAGTAAAAGGTAAACGTTTATAGAATAACAATGTACCGAGCGGTATAGAGGTACAGCGCTCGACTTGAATCTAGGTGGACATGGGTTCACTAACTACCACCCGTACCAAATACGGATCTGCGTTTGATTTCTCTAAAATGTCCACCTCTGAAAAATGTTTTTTTATAAAACATCTAAAGCAGTAAAAATCATATATATATATATGTAATGAAAACACTTTTGTGAATAAAACATCTCTTAAGTCATCTAAGAGTAGACTTATACAACAAGCATTGAGTATAATAATTTTATCTTTAATAAAATTAAACAAAACTTAAAAAATAAATTTAAAAGTTAGTAAACAAACAAAATGTAGAAAATTTTGTGATTAGATTTTCGAACAATGTATAAATTCTCTAAATTTGGTTTTAAATTCAGCCGTAATACATATTCTATTAAGATGTAAACAAATATTGGGATTAATGGGGTTTTGTAAATAGCATAAAAGTTATCTATATTATAGAAAATGACAAATTAAAAATGTGTGTAATGGTTTTTACGAATTTTAAATGTAATATTTCAGAGTCATGGATGATGTGGATTGTACTAGATATTACAAACATTTTGTAAAATAAGTATATCTTGTCTATATGGTTATTGTGCTAACAAGTGTCTAAAGTCACAATATAACGCGTTTGAATAACTGTGTGATCAGTAAGATTTATATAACATGTTTTAATAAATTATTTTAGTTGCTACTTTACATGCTTCTGAACATTGAAAACATGTTCAAAATAATGCTTCAGGATACACTTTAAATTGGTAATGTGTATTTCACTATGACTTGCCATTTACTGTAGGTTTAACTTATTTAGATTGAAAAATATTTGTTAACCAAAAATTGGACGTTTGTACATTTAATTATCTACAGTCTAGATTCAAGTGTTATAAATTGTATGTTTGGTTGTTTTTAACGCTAAGTTACTAGCTTGTAAAATAACGTATTATTAATGGAAAACATTACTTATATTAGAAAAATTTGAGTTTCACATGATTATATCGGTACTTTGATAGACTCGGATTCAAAGCGGCAAACAGCAAATGTTATTTAAACTGTTGGCATTATAGAGTTTGTAACTTTTTCTTTATATATTCATGTATTTTAGTGAACATTTTTTTTTAATTATGTGTTTGTTTTTAAGTTTTAATAAATGGAGATATTATGCTTTATTGCTGTAACGAATGATGCTTGTTTTACGAATAATATTTCTTTATGAACATTAGTAAAGTATTATCTAAAGTATGTATTAATAAGTGTTAAATATGTCTAAGATAAATAACAAGTGCTGAATACCCTAAAATATCATAATAGATTAAGTGTGTTTATCATGTACATAATAAATACCAGTAACAAAATGAAAGTACGGAATAAATTAGACAATTTAGTCATATGACATTAACCAATTTTTATGAATCACAATGTAAAACATAGTACAATAATACAATAAAATATAATATTCAAAACTGTATTTTTAAACTATAAACGTTACAGTGATTTAATTTTTACAATTAGTAATTCTTTAAAACTGTCTTATGAAAAATGCTGCAAACTTTTACCAAAATTAAATTTTAATGTATTTTTTATTAATTTAAAACATTTCATAACTTAATGAAATGCAACTCTTTTGATTGTATAACTATTACAAATAATTAATTTTTGAACTTTTAATTAAATATAATTTATTTTACACAAAATATATCCAATTAATAAATATTTTAAGTATTATTGTTCATTTTTAAGTGTATTTTATTACTTTAGTATTTGATTGATTGTAAACAATCGTTTTTATATATAATATTTATTTATTTATTTTTTAAAAACTGTTTTTGCTTATCTGCTCACAACTAAATTACATATTTTAAGTGCACACTGGTTAAATCTCATAACAATTACTTTGAATCTATTTATTTATTTTTTTTAATATTTATATTTGCTACTTTCAATGTTTTACGGGAAACATTTTCCAGCAGTGGACAATTTAGCAAAGCCGAACGTGGGCCAGCATTTTAATGCCAGTAGTGGGATTTGAACTCAGGTCCAAATCAAGCGACCCCGGCACATGCAGATTATAGATTGTGCATGTAGAGTGATTAATATTATTTTTATGTGGTTTTGTTAAATTCACTAAAAAACTGTTTCTCACTTTTAAATATTAAAATTTTTTATATAATTTTTAATTGTAGGTTTTTAAAATTTTTACCATTTTTAACTCATATTAAATATTATCAATGCTTAATTATGTCTATTTTTACAAAATTGTTAAATGTTAAATAATTACTTCTATATATTTTATATTTTATAACAAAACCCCTAACTAAATTGTTGAGGTTAACATAGTCATTTAAATCAAGTTTTTCCTGAAGCTATATAATTTAGAGTAAAAACAATTTAATTATACAACATGAAACATTATATAAAAATAATGTACCGAAATAATCTTGCCGATAAGTATTATTAGCAATATAAACATCTAAAATAAATGTTAACTAGTTTATATTTAAAGGTTGAGTAAAATCATTAATAGGCAATATAATATTAAATATTAAACGAAATACAAAGTATCTTGACATTTTTTAGTTACCACAACGTTTTTTGTAACATACGGTAGAAAATGTTTGATAATAATTGTAATTGTCTCCATTCATAACCACTTAACTCAGGTGGTTTGGTATATGCTTGATTAGGCTGTTGGTATCATTTCCCATAATCTTGTTTTCGGTAAAAAATGGGTTTAAACCGATAATTATTTAATACGAATGATCGTATAAATGTTTTCATTTAGAATACCAAAAAAAATTTAATTTTTAGTACTGTTAGATAGAAAATTGAAAAAAAAATTTATTTGTGTAATATTTACATTAAATATTTTAAAAAACAAAAGTTAATCTACAATTAAATAAAAGTAGTGTTTTTAGATGCAATATTATTTTTTTTTAATTGTGACTATTTTAACTGGAAAAAAAATCTTAAACATTGAAGCAAAAATTCTATTGTTTTAGGCAGTTCCGACAATTTGTTATATTTAACAATGGGTTTTCAAGGGATTATATGTTTTTAGAAATGTTATATTAGTATTGTCAGATTCACTTGCATAATAAATTTACTAGGTTTTCAAGTCAACCAGGAGCACTGTACAGTTGTTTTATCCTTTGTTATATAATAGTTATTTTATACTTTATACAATACCAAAACACTATCTATTACATTTTTTTTCTAATTGCTAAAAGTAATTTTTTTACAAAGTTGTTCTCACACCTACTACAACTGTACCGTTGTTATTAACGAACATATATATTATTAATTATATTAATTGTAAACCTTATTTTAACATGTTTATGTTTTATTATTTACAATTCTCAACGTTTGTAATATTATTAATCTTATTTTACTGTACCGAAAAGCGCTAATAAATTACAGCGGCGTGTTTGTAGAAAATAACGTTAGTTGTGTAATTTTAATAGTTTTGGTTTGTCAGTTTATTTCAATTGTTCCATTGTATATAATTGTTATTAATGTTTTTTTTTACTTTTAATATATTTACACTAACAAATTAATACTAACATTTTTGTTTTAATATATTTATTATTTAAATATTTTCTAATTTGTGTTATTGTAATATGTTCCGAAACACTTATTTTTGTAATTGAAGCAATAAAAAGTTATTTTTGTTTATTTTTTACTAATAAACAATTGAAAGTTTTACAAATTGTGTTTTACAAATTACAAAAATAACTGTATTTAAACTATTTAAAGTTGCATACTAATAATTCTAATAAAAGTATTATTTTTTTATATTTTTTAGTAAGCGTTTCATTATTTCTTTTTTTACCGATTAAAATAAAAAAGTAGTTTAATAATGTATTTAGAATTGCTTTTTTAACTACTTAAAGAAATATGCAATGTTACAATTTTTAAAGCCTATTTTTAGTAAGAAAATGCTCAATTTTTCAGTTGTATCATTTAACAAAAAAAACTCTAACTATTTGATTGTAGTGGTGACAATCTAATTGTAAAAATAGAGGAAAAACGTATACACATTTTTATTAATTATATAACTACTTATTATTTCAAAAACAATATTTTTGTTTGAATAAGCTAAACATTTGTGCCAGTTTGAAAAACTATTTCAACGGCATTTTCTTATGCTGTTTACTCTAACTCCGCCACTAATTTTTCTCATTTTTATTTTACTTTACAATATGTTTTAATATTTATATCTTTATATTTAAAATACATTATTTTGCATTTTTAAAATAAAAAAATAATCTAATATTTTTTAAAACTTATCTTGTTAAAAACATTTTTTAAACATTTACTATAGTAAAAACAAGGGTTATTCGAAAAATAATATTTTTTAGGGATAAGTGCTTACACTTAAACAAATAATTAGGCACCAAACATTTAACTTGTTAATAATTACTTTATTTTAATAACAATTTAGTACAAATAATTTTTAAAATTTTTTATTTTTCAAAAATTGATGCAAAAAATAATTAATTTATAAACCAGGTCAATGCAGCTAGTTTGAATTTTTGGTACAATTAGGGGTAATGTTGTACAGCTTTAACTATTAATTAACAAAAGATTATGCTGAATTTTAACAGCAAATTAATTTAAAACAGGTTAAATTTTATATTAAAACGGCATAAATATTAACATCATTTTGATAATTTATAAAATAATGAATAAAACTCCTTCCCAATTATGTAAAACGGACTGAATAGATCTACATCTAATTTATTATTTTATTATTACAAAATTAAGAAAAAATTGAATAACAAAATTTAAAAAAGTAAATAAAAAAATTCGGAAAATATTTAATATTGAGTTTTCAGAAAATGCATAAAACTGCCAAGTTTATTTGTGAAATCTGCAATAATTCATGTTTTATCTAGCTGTATACAAAGATTGAGATTACCAGGGTTGACTAAAAAGTGTGACATTTATCCTTTGTGAGTTTAGAAAACAAATTAAAAAATGTGTGTGTTGTTATTTACTAATTTTAGACTCAGCATTTTAAAATAATGAATAGTGTGAATTTTGCTAAAGATACAATTTTTGCAAAACAAGTTGATTGAGTGTCTCATCTGCATATTTATTGTTCTAATATTTTTTTAATGTCTTAAAAGATTTAAAACGTGTTTAAAATAATTATCCGGTGTACATTTCCAAATTAGTACTGTGTATTTTGGTATAACTTATAATATACTATATGTTTAACTTATTTAAACTGCAAAACCTTTGTTAAACAAAAAACGGATTGTTGTAAATTAAATCTTTTACAACCTGGACTTAAACGTTGTTAATTTTGTTTTTGAATTTTTAAGGGGTGTGTCAATAAGTTGTAAAATAACGTATTACTTATAAAGAAAATTATTTATGCTATTTAAAAAAGGATTTTGCTGATACCTTGATAGACTGAGATTTAAAGCGCTTGACAAAAGTTGTAGAAGACAGCAAATGTTATTTAAATTGTTAACATCATAAAGTTTGTAACTTTTTATATATTTATGTATTTTAGTAAATAAAATTTTTTAACAAATTACGTGTTTGTTTTACGTTTTAATAAGTGGTAGTATTTTGCTTTATTATAAGAATGAATGTCGTTGTATATTATATTATTGGTAAAACATTATTTAAGGTATGTAGTAATAAAAGTTAGATGTATTTAAGTTAAGTAACTAAAACAGAATGCTGCAAAGTATTACAGTGCGTTTATTTTTCTACATTAACCATAAAACAATGTAATACTTGTGTAATATTTTGGCAGTACAAAGTATGTAGATAAACTACAGTCAAAATTAACTGAATTTCTTCACATTACTTACACATATTAAGCCCATCTACATTTTATTAAAATACTCTTTAAACATTACTTTAGCAATACTAATAAAAACAATTACTAATAACACCATTACCAAATTCTCATTTAGACAAAAAAAATCCAAAATTTACACATTTCAAGAAAATAAAAAACTACTACATTGTTTTCTTAAAAATAAATTATATGTACAATTATATATATATATATATATATATATATATATATATATATTGATACTCCTAAACATAGATTTTATTTTTATTTTTTTAATTTGGTAATTATAAACGAATTATCTCTTTTACTTGCAGACGGTGCTAATTCAGCTTCTGCTTTTGTTGAATGTGTATAATCTTTTAAAACTGTATATATATTTTTAATATTTATTTTAAATAAATTTACGATTTATTCAATAGTTAAATTGAAATTATAACACTTTTATATTTGTTCGTAATTTTTAACAGTTACAATGTTCCATTATTTAAACTCCCAGCAATAACGTGTCGTAAATGTTTCAAACTATGTCTAAGGTTAAGAAATTAAATAAAATGTAATACAGTATTTAAACAAATTGTTATTTAAATTACTTGATTTTTGTTTAATTTTGTTACATCACAAATGCTATTTTATTTTATATACATACAAAATGTTTAGTCTAATTAATTTCCTATAAATTAAATGTATGCGGTAACGTGCGTTAGGTTATGTAAGCACTTGTAAAATTATATACAAAATTATTATTATGTTTAAAATTGTTATTGGGTAATAAATTTTTCTAATGAACTTAATTTGCATATAAATTGTAAGTTTAACTATAGCAGTTTACTCATTCAAATGCTATTGTTTGTCATTTTTAAGTAACCGAAGCTCTCAATTAATTTTTCTAAGTTTGTTTGAGTCAAAAACTAATCGCTCTAACCGGACAATCACTAAACAACGTATCAACGTTAGTAATAACAAAAAACATTCCCTAGATTAGAAAAGAAAATCCGCTTTATTGGTAGTAACGTCCTTACACATACGACAGTTAACTTATTTATAAGGGACGTTATTGTAATTACACTAAAATTATGTTTAAAATTTTAATTATTTAACAATATTTTTAAAATTAAATAAAACGAAATTATTACCAAACAAAATTTTTAAGAATTGTCACAATTAAAGCTAAAAATTACTTTTATAGTTTAACTTTTTAATGTGACTGTTTACTGTTTTAAAACATAACAATATTTTTTAATATACATAGGCATAAAAATCACATACTTTATATTATTAATTATTGTTTTTTATTTTTATAAAACCTTTATTTTAGTATCTTTCAAGGTTAAACTGTTAGCAACCTTCATGTTAAAATTGAATTTATTAAAAAGCTTAGTATATGTAACTTCCGATTTTTAATTTATAAAGAACTTTTTTTTTAATAACAATTTGAAAATAATTATTTATGCGACATTTATTTTTATATAATAAACAAGTTTAGGAGTTTTGCAATAAAAATTTCTTTTAGATACAAATGTAGTTAATTAATGTTCGATTATTATTTTTTATATGTTTAGTTGTTATATATAATTTTTTAAACAATCATTTTACATATTTTTATTTAACATTTTATGATATATCATTATTTTTAAGTTTAACATTTGACGCTTGTTGAAAGGTTGTTATTTTAGTTTACAGGTTATATATATATATATATATATATATATATATATTGTTTTATTTATTTTAAGTTGGTTATTTTACATAAACCTTATTTGGATATGTCTACTTTACACTACAAATGTCGAAATTGTCTTTATCCTCGCACTTCTGATGTAAAAAGAACCGAAGTACCTGATAATTTTGTGGATTGGACTGTTATTTGGCTTCAATACCAACCTATTATTTACACAAGTCCGACGATATTTGGTAAAAATTGGGCAGATCCAGATATTCAGTTGAGTTAAATAATATATGTATATATAGATATATGTGTGTGTGCATGCGTACTGCACTTATTTCGGTTTACAGTTATTACCTTAACGTAAATGTTTTATTTGTTTCTAATATTGTGTAAAAAATAAATTAATATTGTACACATTAACAATAGTTTATTAATATTAATTTATTTTATATTTAAAATTAAACGTACATTTGTAATAAATAGGTTTTTGGATTAATAATAGAAAACCAAGTTTTCAGTTATTGATTTTGTTAAACTTTATTATTTTTATTTTAACAGTAATTGTTTTTAATGTTTTTCTTGAAAAAAATGTGTTTATAACCTGTTTAACATAATATAAACTGTATAAATATTAAATGTAGAAGGTTGTTAACCGTTTTAGTAACATATTGGCAATCTATAAACTATATTTTATATTAAACTGAGTTTTTAAAGGATTATTTGTTTTTAGAGATGTTATATTAGTATTGTCAGATTCACTTGTATAATAAATTTACTAGGTTTTTAAGTCAACCAGGAGCACTGTACAACAGTTGTTTCATCCTTATTTGGAATCATCAGCAGCACATGCCTTTATTAATTTAATTCATTGTACAAACTATTATGTTATATATTATATATATTAATGGCTTAGTTATTTAGGGGTAATTTTAAATTGTGTTACTACAATTTTAGCAATTTCAACTAAATCCACGAATGAGACATACATTTCTAATATATAACATTTTTGTGCAAATGAAAACTTTAGCTTGTTTATTAATTTTTTGTTTTATCTTTTATGCTAACATCAACTGTTTCTGTATGTTGAATGTATCACTTTAAAAAAAAATTTATTAATAATAATGACAAATAAAATCAATTTTAATTTTAACGATACAAAATTGATTAGAATAAAAAATTATAAACTATAAGTTAAATAATATAGCATCTTTATTTCATTTCAGAACTAACACAGAAATAAAGTTGAAATTTAATCAAATCGATGGAATAATTGATCGGACCAGTTTTATGGGTTTATATAAGATTGACGATAACGGTTTGCCATTGAATCCATCAGGACGAACAGGTATTAAAGGTCGAGGAGTTCTTGGTCGTTGGGGTCCAAATCATGCAGCAGATCCGATTGTAACAAGGTTATATATATATATATATATATATATACATATATATAAAGTTAGATATCTAATACACACTTAAAGAAAATTAATCAATATTCAAGTACCTGTGCATTTATAACGAGTAAGCTGACGTTGTATGATAATTGAATCTAATCCTCATTAATTTGAGATAGTTAGTCATTAGTTGTTTGCCCACACTGATTATAATAACAGAAAGCAAACAAACTAAGACCAGCATTTATTCAGTCGTGTTAAAACGTCATTAGTTCAATTTAATTATGCAAATTCTTATTTTTAAATAAAGAAGTGAAACAACTAACAAATCGCAAAAATGTTATTTTTGTTAATTTAAAGAGAAAATTAATAATTATAATTATTAATAATGTTTAATTAAATGGTCATAACTACAAAATGTTGAAAGTTGGACCGTTAAATTGGTTTTAATTAATTTTTATAAATTATACTTGTTGCATATTAATATTAATGCACAGGTACTTGAATATTTATCTTTTTTTTAGCTATTTTGATCGTTTTTTATACTGATAATTATGTATTTTATAATTGTACCTATTTTTTATATTTAAGTATCCAAGTCAATAATCATAATTATTTATTGATTATAATGTGCACTATTCACATATTTCGATATATTTTTAGATAGTCATAATTGTATATTTAAATGTTTATTGTATGAGTTTAAATGATTATTTTGAAAACGTTTTGTAGATATTTAACTACTTTGTGAATTTTGTGTTAATAATTAAACAGTAGGTTGTAAATTAAAATTTTACACCAGAGTTTAAGTGATGATGGGAAACAAAATTAATTTAATAGTTTTATGTTATCTTTAAACCTACGATAAAAATTACATTAACTAATATTAGTAAAAACGAGTAAGCAATTGTGCATTGGTTGAAAAACGGTAATGATGCTTATTGTATCCAATTATACAAATGTACAATAACTAAACTTAAATAAACTAAATCTTTACTAAAAAACGTAGATATATTTTAGAATTTTGATTTTATTATACTGTAACTCGTTGATTTTTTAAAAACCTTTTAATCACAAATTTATTTTTTTATTTATATTGGTTTTACCTAAGTATTTAACAGTTTAAAAATTGTTGAGAAATTGATCTACTAAAGTTATTTCATATTTCTTGTTTTTGATTGGTTAACTTTTATATTATACAAAATGCTTTACTTTATTTTTCATGTTTTATAATTATAGAAATTGTTTTCTGTGTGATAGGTATGAAAAAGCAGTTAGGTCTTTTTGTTTTTATTTTTTTCTATATTTAATAAAACCTTTTTGTGCAAGCGGAGTTTTAGCGCAATCATTTGAGGGTCCATTTTCGTGTCCTTAGTGGAATTTTAACATTTGTACATTCTAATACTAACTTAGCAACGTAACCACTACATGTTTAGTAAAAAATTAAAAATATTGCTTATAAACTTATTTTCAAACAACTGTGAGAAACTAGCTTGAAAATAATTTAATGTTTTTACAATAAAGATGCTTATCAACTGCAAGTCCCTATTTTTTAATTTTTCACGATTATTGTTTTTATTATTAATTTGATTTAATACAACTGTACTACATATAAATATGTATTATTTTGTGTGAAAATGTAATTGATTAAAAAAATACTAGGTTTTTAATGAGTATAACTAATTTTTCTAAGGAAAACATTAAATACTTATAAAAGAGTAAAAGTTACATATTGGTTATCTAAGCCAATAACCATAAATAAATAAATATTTTGTTGTATCAAATTGTTGTTTTTACTGATATGAATAAGGTGGAAACGTGATTCTCGTGGTGAGCGTATTTGTGATGAAACAAGCAAATTGTTTATTTTACAATTTGTTTCCATAAAACGTAAAGATTCAGGAGAATGGGCATTACCAGGAGTAAGTTTGTCATTTATTAGAATACGTTATTTATTATTTATTAATTGGTAAATGTTAGACCCATTATACTTTTTACTTTAATTTCTTGAATGCTTCACATTTTTCAATAAGTGGACATTTAGTGGAGTTGAAGGATGGTCCACATTCCATTAACTACTGTAGTGAAAATAGTGATATTTGAAATCCTGTTCACTAGACTAAAAATTTAGCTACTTTGTCACAATTTGATCGAATTGCAATTAACAGTTTTGCAAAAATGGTATCTGCTGTGATTATGCTACATAAAATTTGTATGTTTTCGTAAAACTTATTTTATTATCTAAATGTTTATCTATCTATGTAGAAATAAGATGGAAATTCAGTAGTTTGGTTTATTTAATACAATAATTTTGTCTTGATAGAAACCATGTGGATGTCAATGATTTTCAGGATTTTAATGATACTTAGGAAGTCTCAATTTCTATATTCCTTGTTCCGTATGTCCATGTAATGCATCCAGGATTCAGACTAATGCGATCGAGGGGCGAGTGCATATTGGTGTAGTTAAGCTTCTGTCTTGGGGAACGGGTGTAAGTATACGTCCGAGATAATTGAAGGATATCCTAAGACGTAATTATGCCATATGTAGCTTTTGGATTAAAGATAACCTTGACAAAAATTGGACGATTTCGATCATTTTCGTGAACAGTCATACAAGATTTTCTTCGGGCAGCAATCGTTTCAGATGCTTTGCAAATATGTAAATAATGAAGAGGTGACCGTGTCACTATTTCATTCATTCATTCACATACTTTTGTTTAATTAGTTACTTTTTGTTAATTAAATTTACTAGGGAATGGTTGATGCAGGCGAAGAATATACATCAGCATTAAAACGCGAATTTTCGGAAGAAGCTATGGATTCCACAACAGCATCTCCAGAGGAGTTGGCGTTAATTAACGAAAAAGTTGAAAATGCTTTCAAAAATGGCATTGAAGTTAGTGGTACTCTTAATTTATTTGATGATCATTATCGACCTTATCAGATGTTTTGTACTTTATTTTAAAAGCAATTTTATACGTAGAATAATTTACAAATCACACATTTATTATTTGTTATTCAATCTTATATAGTACTTTCAACAATTAAAAGTATCACATTTTATTAATACTTTTAAGTTCTTTAATTGTAATAACGTAACGAATAGATTTAAGGGCATATGATATGTACTATTTTTCATTATTTTAGGTTTACAAAGGCTACGTCGATGATCCACGTAACACTGATAACGCTTGGATGGAGACTGCCGCTATTAATTTTCACGATGAAGAAGGAAATGGGCTCGGAGCATTTCCACTAAGCGCAGGTACGTGGTTTAGGATATAATTGTGGTAGCGGAGTTTGTATCTGCTATATTGCAAAAATAATCAGGCATAAATTAAATACAAACTATAGGTTTCTCGAACAAGCCTCTTAATAGTTCATTTTCTTCATTGTGAACTAAACTACCAATGGCCAGTGATTAACTGCTTATCTTCCAGAATTACAAGAATGGTCTATTTAACTACATAGTCATAAAAGCGTGTACGTCACCAACCTATTTTTATTTATAAATGTTTGTAATTGGTAGGCTTAAGTAATTAAATCATTTGGTAAATTTTTTCCATCGATCATGAAACTAAGTAAATGTGAAAATATTTCCGATACAGTTGCACAACACCTATTTTGCATTCTCTGTATGAGATGATAGAACAAAAAATCAGTAACCACTAAATTAGGAATGACCCCCAATTTCATGATTATCTATTATTGGTGCCGCGACAACGAAGATTGCGATGGTTTGAACATGTTTTCTGTAAAAATCATGATACACTCAAAGAAGGAAATGTGGTCAGAAACATATTTGGATGGATGCATTAGGAACAATTTCAACGTTATGTTGGCAGGAACACTATCATAGAAACAATAGTTAAGTTGTTGAACCGAAATATCTCTGCACAGTGTAAAGTGGGGGGGGGAATTGACAGATATGCTAAGTGAATTTGGAACTAATGCATAGGTGGTTCTGACACCAACTGAGTGGCTTTTCTAAGTGCGAACAAAATTACTGATATCCCCTGCTTTATTACTCATTTCATTTTGGTTGGTGACATATTCACTCCTTCGTTATTACTATATTGGTACAGCATATTGCACAATAGATTCCAATGGCTTAATAAGTGTAATGTAAGTTTCCCAGCTGATAAACGGCATCCTTGTGACGGCGCTAGTATCCGCAAGGATTGACGAAGCAACCTGATTTTCTCAAAGTTATCTCTCTTATCCCAACAGATACCTTGTAAATTCCCTGGGTGTATACCTGCACTCATCCGCCTAAGTGAAAAGCCAGTTATACCGCTGTGTACTCGGTCCCTACTGTGAGTCTAGGTACTTGAGTGCTCCTACTCCAGAATGGGTCGCTTAGAGGAACAGTGAGGGACATCACCATCACTGAAAATTAAAACCCTATGAGCACTAATCAAATCGTTAGGACCATTAGCATCCTCTGCT
Source organism: Cardicola forsteri (assembly GCA_025895645.1). Classification (NCBI taxonomy): domain Eukaryota; kingdom Metazoa; phylum Platyhelminthes; class Trematoda; order Strigeidida; family Aporocotylidae; genus Cardicola; species Cardicola forsteri. Next base: position 393,960 of record JAKXYG010001133.1, on the reverse strand, counting down.
TTATGCAGTTTGGTTTTTCATCGCTCAAACGTTTTACGAGAAACTGCGAAAAGGCTCGGACCCAAGTCTATCGTTCCAACCACTTTGATGGGTCGTATACGTTAGATTAGCATTATAATTTTTTACAAACTTTGATCATTTTAGATGCAAACTGCAATTCTGTGTAACAGCAGAAACCCTAAATTTCAAAGTAAGTTACACTCCACATGAACAAACGATCGGTTTTTACTCATCCAGCCAGAATAGCTATGGAAGCCCATCCATTACACGGATGGAAAAGACCAGGCGGCCAACGGAAAATTTGGACAGATATTGCACGACTCGAACTGTCACTCCATTTATGCTAAGCCTCCTCATCCAAGTGAATTGTTTAATTGGGCGTCCGTTTGCAGCTAATAGAAATCACTAGAGGTTTAATTCGGGATATAAAAAATTTTTAAAGTCAGTATACTTCAAGTGTCGTTCATTAAGCGCACATTACAAAAGCTGGTGTTTTTTGCAGACTGGTAATTTGGACTACCCTGGGCAATAGTAACCGGTGGGGGTGATTATTCCCGATGATGATGCGATCAGTCATCACCGCTTTTAATAATGACCAGTTCTAACATAGGTGCTAAATTGAGTCATTACATAGCGTTTATAGAATCGATACGATCGTTTATCTCTGGATTAGGTTGGAATCAGCCACACCAATTGGTTTGTCAATTAAACAACGACCGACATATACAAACAATAGTTAGAGCAGTAGTCCTAAAATCAGTGAGGTTCAAATTTGGGTGACATTTCTGCCGACTTCGACAACTATCAAACGACTACTCTGTAAATGTGCCAAATGTTAACTCGACTTGCCTAACATAAATAACTATAATTTTTATTAGGAAGAGCCATTATATAAATAAGTACAAAATTAGCTAAAATAACTACCTCCAACCTTTTAATTTAGGTGACGACGCTTCTGCTGTACGCTGGACAGATATATCATCCGAACTTGAACTATATGCTAGTCACCGTGATTTTATTGAAATTGTTGCTAAGATGAAAAATGCAAAATGGTAAATTTACACATTTTTATTATTACTTTACAATAAATTTTATAATACACAGAATTTTTTTTATAAATTTACAAATGCTTGTTTGAAAATAAAATATTGAAATAAACAAATATATGTATATATGTACACAACGGATAAAAATGAGTAAGACGATCTTGGTTGATATCAAAGAAAATAATCAGGAATAGGTCTGCGAGCAGGAATATTGCGAACATCCTAAAAAAGGAAAACAATTAAATGGCCGCATAAAATACCGAAATGTCATTCAAATGATCCAACAACAGTAATATTTATTCTTTCATTTGGTTGGTGACGTAGTCATCATTCATTACTTCTATTTGTACAGCATACTGAACAATTCCGATGGCTTGAGAAGCCTAACAAGTGTAGAATAATGAGGCTTCCTGGCTTGTAGACGGCATTTTTATAACAGTAACTGTTCTGAAAAATTAACGAGGCCGTCTGATTTTTTGTCAGTGGTATAAGTATACCTTTCGAGTATTCTAGGTGTTCACTTACCCGCCAAAGCGGAAGCCCAGTTATAGCGCTGTATACTTGCCCACTGCTGTTAGTCTAGATGCACGTAGCCCAGGATGCGCCACGTTAGTGTACAGTCAGGGATATCACCATTACTTGAAATTGGATTTCGTGAGCATTGCTCAAATCATTAGCATTTATAAATTCTACAGGTATAATGCCGTTATATAATTTCACTAAATACTATCTTGACAAAAAATCATACGACTGTAAATTTCTGTAGATACTAGATCCGTAATAATCATGCTGTCTAACAACTTAAAAAATGTATCCGCTTCGTTCGTTCATTAAACGGACAATGGAACCTTGTTCGGAACATTTTACAAACTACTAACGACTCACAGCAAGATTTTTCCCACATGGTGTTTAAATGTTAGCTTTGACAAATGAGAGCTAATAATTAAACAAATAGCACTAGTTTACTGTTATTCTTAAAACAATTATTACCCAAAATCAAATACTTATTGAAATTCCCAAACCTACTTGTGGTGCAGCCTCGAAAATTGCAAACTCCTTTCCCAACCGTTCATCCAATCTCAAAATAGCCGCAATATTTCCACATCTGTAACAATAGTTTGGAGCCGACCAAACGGTTAAAACACGATTATCAAAATGCCAACGATAACCTTCCATCACAAGTTGATGGGCACGGCATATAAGGTCCAATCTATTTAGCTTTATTCCAAATGTAAAATTTACAAATTAAAAATTAAACATGACCGTTTTGAAACAATCAATACAAAGTTTAATCTTGTAGCAACGTTAAAAATAAGTTATTACAAGCAAAACGTGAGAAGGCTTTATGTTTAACTGCTAAATATTATGTCAATAAATTAATTAATTTTGTTAACAGAATTTATAAATGCGTTTATAAAAACGATTCTGTTTATCTTCAACGACACCCTAGATAAAGAAAATGTATCCTAAACGTAAAATTGCAGCAATTTTCAAAACGAAAAACGAGCGCAATTATTTATCATTTATATTATTATGATCCTAAGTAATATTTGGTTTCCATCTAAGATGGTGTTGATGCCATTCACTGCAACTTGTTGTGAATCATAAACCCAGTATAGCTAGATTTCCATTCCACTAAACAACAACAAATGTTGGCGACAAAGCCATCTTTATTAATTCCAAGTTCGCATAGCATCTCGAATAATTCCCTTCCAATGTTCACGGTTTTCAGAGGCGTGCACAGATATTTCACTCCAGCGACTTTGCCATTGCTTCCAAGATAAAGTTCCAGTAAATAATTGTTAGTTATTATTATTATCGCTATTGTTATTGGCTTAGACGGTTCAATAGAAATATCTTTCACCACACACAAAAATATGTACAATTATAAAAAATATGATACAATTAGCAGTAACATCAGTAAGAAAATAAAATAAGATTAAAATACATATTCTAAAACACTTAAAAATCAAAATTTTGAATACTGTACGTAACCCGTTGGGTTATACTAGACCACCAAGGAAGGGGTCTTCTAGCCAAGAAACTTCATCTATCCCTTCAAGTTCAATTTGCATCCGACCTTTTTGTATAGGAATTCGAGAAGCTATTCAAACTTGGAATTAAGAAAGAGGAAACTTTGCCACCAACTTATGTTTGTCTAAGATAATAGAACGGCTTTCAAATAAGAGGATAATGTAGCCATCAATGAACGTTAACCTCAGGTTCATCTTAAAAAATAGATCCGCAAGTGATTTACAAAGCTCCATTTAAAAATAATACCGAGATCTAAAAAATATTTCGAATAAACTTTTTAATAAACTATAAAAATTTGTATCACAAAAAAATCTTGTCACTCATCTTTAAAACGAAAATGACGCCCTAATAATATTAAATAAATAACCTCTCCCTGTATATATATATATATATATATATCATCACCATCAGTAACAAAACGATGTTGAACAAAGTAGAATTTCACAAGACACTGATCATGAATTCATTCTTTGAATTGGTGAAATAATTAGCGGAGAAATTAAGTATTAATCAAATCAGCCATTATTAGTAGCATAAAAAGCATGAATTGTAACTTATTCTACAACTCATGTGAAGCTCCACCAATTTGAGATGTATTGCACAGCTGCAAACAAAACATTGACATTCAGCAAACTCACTTGATTAAAACTAATAACCACATCCGAACCAAAAAGATATCCAGCACCTCTAGGACTGACACCCCATCCAGTAGTGTCTTCTGGATCTGACCACAAGAGATCACACATTGGACCGTCATGGGGGACTTCTTGCTTTCTATCAATAGTTCGAATTTGATCCAATGTTGTAATTGCAGGAGAAAGCCCACCATGAACACAAAATATCTTTTAAAATGAAACACACGCGGCGATAATAGTGTAACATCAATAAAATAATTACATAAACTCAATGCTTAAACACTATCAGCTTTAAAAAAGGATTAAGAGACGGGTACACAGCAGTGTGAATGGATTTCGTCTTTGGGGACAATTATAAGTATACACCCGAGATAAATAAAGGACATACGTATACATATAACCGTTGTGCCATGAAAAAGAACCGACAAAAACCCGTTAGATTTTTGTAAAATTCTGCAAAAGTTAACTACTTCCGGGCGTTTGTTATGTAGACAAACATTTCTTCTTATAAAACATGGTAGAAAATTGTTCGGAAAAACCAAATAACGAAGTTGTAATCACTTACCAAATTATATAGTCATTTATTGCTAGGTAACACCTATTAAAATATTTTGAACTCAACGCATTAATTCAAATTACTAAAAAATTTCATTAAACAGTGTTTTGTAAAATTACAGCCGTATACGGATTCAAACTTACATTCATCACGGTACCAATAGTTAGGTATTTACAACTACCTTACCATCGTTAAACATTTTGATAAAGAAATCACTTGGTAGTCCATAATCAAATATATAATAATGCATAAACCACACAGTAAACTTACTCTGCCATCAATTATTGCTGATAGGCATAAATAATCGAAAATTTCGGTGCACTGACGCCAAACTAGAGCGGAACCGTATTTACGTAAACATTCCTCATAAAACCCGTAAACTGTAGTAATTTGACGGCTCTCGTGATTTCCGCGTATAAGAGTTATCCTATCAGGATAGCGTACTTTTAATGCTAACAGAAGTAAAAATGTTTCGACACTGTAGTATCCGCGATCCACAAAGTCACCCAGAAACAAATAATTTGTATCAGGAACATCCCCCCCAACTTTAAATAATTCAATCAAATCGTAAAATTGTCCATGAATATCACCACAAACCTGGGAAATAAGTGTTATTGATTAATATACATACCGTGACAGGAGCATCTACGCATTGAACATTACTTTCTTCAATTAATATTTCTCTAGCTTTAGCACAAAGTGCTTTTACTTCATCTTCTGTAATAAGCTTGCATGATCTCAGTTGTTCTATCTGTCTATCTAAATCTCCCTGGCACGACATCCTCAACTCAAACGTTAGGTTTTTAAAATAATGTCACCGCCTTTAAATACGCCAATAAACAAACACTAAATTATTTATATACTAGTTTTTACTTAAACATTAATTAATTTTAAAAATTATTATTTAAAATGTTTTAAACAAATAATACTAAAAATAATTGTTAAATAATTATTATATAAATATTATATAAACAATAATGTCCAAAACGTTCTAAAATATTAACAATATATAAATTGTTAATGTGATTTTTAAATTTATTAACAAGTTGTGCATTTTGTAAATTACTAAATAAACTATTCCACATTATTTAGTCAGTTATTTAACAAATATATTAAATTTACATTACAAGTTTTTTATTTATTTTTATTAATTAAAAACTAAATTACTTAATTAATTAGCATTTTGTGAAACATAATTACATAATATTTTTAAGCCTAAATTCCATATGAGTGTTATGAAATCAATAGATTTGATTTTTCGATATGCTGCAAATATGAAAGTAATAAAGGAGTAACTATGTTACCAACCAGTTTTTTTATAATTATTTTATACTTACTTAGACTAATTAGATCTAGATGCAATTTTTTTTATTACTCTTTACTTCTAAATAGCAAACACTGTAATTAGTTTTGCAAATTCCACTGATCGAATTTTTGGTATAATGTTACACTTAATCAAAATCTCCTACCTCGTTATTTCAATTTTAACTTGAAAAGAATATTTGCCAATACTCCCAGCTAATTTTAGCTAATAAACTTTTATATGGTTTAAAATACCATCCGGTCATTTATTATTACAAAAATACAAAATTGCACACTATTACTGTTTATCAACAAAAAAGGGGGATTTGACGATACTTCACAAAATTACAGTTAAAGCAACAATACACTTATATAGATCTGCGTAATAAGTGTGTAGCGTTAATTAAGGCGTATAAGAATAAGTGAATACATAAGTTATTATTAAAATCTACACCGATAAGAGTGTCTTATTTAAATTTCTAAAGCGCCGCCAGCATTATGGCGTTTCCTGGCCATGTCTAAAAGACATTAGTGATTTCTTTCTCTCTTTTTCCGAGGTGTGCGTATCTTTTAGTACATATTTCAAATCTGTCTTTACTATATACAACTTATCTATCTCCTTTAATAGACGCTCCCTTTCCTCTGGCACACCTAAAATTTCTATTACTTTAGTTCCACATCAGCTATCTAGACTCAAATCTACCTCTTGTGGACCTAATGGTATTTATCCACGGGTCCTGAAATACTGTGATGATATAATTGCTCCATTCCATCACTACAGCGACATTACCTCAAGTTTGGAAGCAGGTTTTTATTAGGCCAATTTATAAATCTGGAGATAGATTTTTACTGGAGAGTTATAGACCGATTAGCATTCTGTCCGCACCTAGTATAGTCCTTGAAATACTTATTAAACAACATTTAACGGACTTTTTCATTAGGAATAAGTTGATACACTCTGCACAACGCGGATTTATGCCTCAGATATCCAGTCTATCGAACTTATTATCTTATATTAGTAGCCTTACATTGCTTATAGATTAGGGCCTTGCGTTTGATGTACTTTATTTTGACTTTGCAAAGGATTTCGACAAGGTTATTATTAAATAAGATTATTTATCTAAGAACATCCAAGCCCCTTCTCAGCTTGATTAAGGAATTTTTAATCAACCGTTGTTATAGTGTCAAATACGGTTGTGACACTTCTCCCCTCTGTGAGATTGGTTTTGGGGTTCCTCAAGGATCAGTTTCAGGTCCATTATTATTTACTTTATTTATTAATGATTTACCTACAGTAGTTCAATCTAACGTCTTACTGTAAAAATCTGGGGCTCCAGCACTGAATTACTGCAATTAGATATTCAAAACACTTTTAATTGGTCTGTAAATAATGGGCTCCCGTTAAACTAGTCTGAATGTTATCATTTACCTGTTGAGAAACCTAATAATCATAGTTTTGTCTCGCTACCTGATTCCCCGTTAATTTTTAAAATGCATACTTTTAAAGATCTGGGAGTGGTATTTAACTCCTTCCTCCAGCTCTCGGCACATGCACTTCTTAAAGCCAAATTTAGGTCAACTCCCTCCTGAAATTGCCTGTCTATTGTCTGTTTTATATCAGGCATAATTTTAAATATTGCGTTCAAATCATATCCCCCGTGCCGAAACGTGATTCAAATTTGTTTAGCTGTTTCTTCATTTATAAAACTTGTAAATCTGTTTTGGAGACAAGAATATCAATTAAAATATTAATATAAAAGTTTTCTTTTTAATTTTTTACTGTATACTGTGACCATAAAACTCAATAAATTTAAAAGAAAATAACTTAGATATATATAGCACAACACTCATTTTATATTTTTTGTACCCAGTAATTCAATAAGCAACATCGGCAATTACCAATTGTGAGATAACCTTAGATTTTATAATCTTCTTTTATTAATAACCCGACAACAAAGATTGCGCTGGTTTGGACACGTTTTTTGTTAAAGTCCCAATGCAATTTCACATATCGTTACTTTGATTAACCTAAATGCCGATTGGAAGAAAAGGGAAAAGGTTAAAAATTACCTAAATAGATGTTGTTTTGAATGTTTTTCATTCTAGTTTGGCTTAGATGTTGCTATAAAAACAATTGTTTAGTCGACAAACAGAATTTTTTTTCCACACTTTCGAAAATAGACGAGAATTACTAGAGGTGCTATGCAAACTTAAAATTAATAGAAATAGCCGTTACAAACTAATTACATACAACTGTTTAACAATTAATTACAAGATAAACAGAATATTCAAACACAACACTAAAATATTAACTGGGAATTCTAATAATTAATTAAGTCCAAACGAATTTTGGGGATTTACCAATAGCATATAATTGTTAATATTTTAAAGCCTTTGTGCTCTAAAAATACATGGAGCAACAGAACAACAATAATATCAACAAAGCCCTATAACTCATAATAAGAATGGGATATGACTTAATAGTATAATAATTTGTAAACTGTGAAGAGTTTATCTGAAACTAGAAATAGCACTAAACATTTTATAAAAAGTAATCGTTTATTCTTTATATAAGATTAAATTATCTAAGTAGATAGTTTAAGCATTCTTAAAAATACTAAGCTAGTGCACGTTCAATACTCAAGTAAATTGTAAATAAAAAAGTAGTAATTAAGTTCGAAAAATCCGTTAATAATATGTCAATAAAGTGATCCAAGACGTTAACACTTTAACAAGATAATATTAACGGAGAATCTGATAAACTAACCACAAAAGCACTGAAACATGAATATAGTGTAATAGCATACAAATTGGTTAGTGTTCAATTGAATATAACGAATAAATAAGTTTTAAATAATAGAAAAACAAGTAATTGTTACATTGCAAAAGTAAGAAAAATTGTAACAATTGGAGAAAAAATAAATTTATAGCCTGTTCTTTGATAAATGTTATAAAGCACTTTGCGAACAACTATTCTAGAGGACTAAAGAAATTTAAAAAGTGCTTTTACCAAATAAACATGCACTTTCTTTAAAAATTTTGAACCTTTTTGACGTTACAATCAAATTAATTTTTTTTCAAAATTAACTTTGCTTTATAATAATTAAAATGTTATTTGATACATTTACATATTGTTAAACAAGTGCTTATTATCAATTATTTTTTTACAATTAACAATATTTTTATAAACAAAATTTAATGAGCCTCTGGACTAGATGGATCAATATATTTCATCATCGGATCACGAGTAGACATCAAATCAGTTAATTTAGTGTACAATTCACAATCTTCAGCGACATTATTACTCTGTGTAAAATAACATTTAACAAAATAAGATAATTTAAATTTTGTACATTTTTTGTTTTTATCAAAATTAGTTATTCATAATTGATTGATTTTAACAGCAGTTTATGCATCTACTGTATGTTGTAAACAATTTGCATTGTGTATTAAATATAAAAAGTCTTTTTATGTTTCAACTTACATCGAGTAAAAGTTTCATTAATCCAGTTCCATTGATGTACATTTCATCGGCGTTAATACAGTGTATTTGGTATTCAACTGCCTCCAAAAGTGCTTCCATACCCTTAATGCCTATTTTGTTTCCTATATAATTAAAATAAAAGCACTCTATTAAAGTATTTACTCACCCCAAGTAACAACACTTATATATATATATATATATATATATATATATATATATATATATATATATATATATATATATATATATATACAAACGCTTTGTTTTATTTAAACGTAATAAAGTTTTTTTAACAAAGTCATTATTCTACAATAACTTACACATTTATTAATTATAATTAACTAATTAATTTTTGACAGACTGAAAATATTTAAGTTTTTGTGATTGTGGAATAAGTAGTACTCCAATAAAAAATTAACGTCAATTAAAATTAAAATTAATATAAAAATTGAACAAACTAAGTAAAATAATTGTCTAGCAGTACAGCTCTCGGATCTGGGTAGACATGGATTCAAATCCCACTACCAACACTAAATGCGGGACCACGTTCGGCTTCGCTAGAACATCCACTGCTAAAAGATGTTTCTTGTAAAACATTCAAAGAAGTAAAAATAAATAAAATAATAAATTAAAATAAACAAAATAATTATTTCTTTATTAAAATATCAAAAGAAACAAAGAAACATGTACCAGATAGTATTGATTTACAATAAAATAATTTATTTTTAAAATTTTGTTATATAAATTTTAAATAATTAATTGTATAAAAAATCAAACAAGAAAAGTTTGTACCTGAAAATTCATAGTTTGTTTAATCAATATATTACTAAATCTTACCAACTTAAAGCTGGAAGCATACTTAAATATATCTACAGTTACCAAGTTATATTGTACAACAACATTCCCGTAATTCTAATTATTGAAAATTACAAATAAAAATGTTATATATTTAACTAAATTGTTTTTAATGCATATGTTTTTACAACAAACATTTTAAGTTAGTATGCATCTTAAAAGTAAAATAATTTTAAAACAATTACGACTCTATGTAAACTATCAACTAGTAAACAAAGCAATAATTTTATTATTACAAAAGATAAAATTTTAATGACTGTTGAAAGAAATATTTAAAAACATTTAATTAATGTGCCGGGGTGGTCTAGCGTTACAGCGCTCGAATTCGGACCTCGGTGGACATGGGTTCGAATCCCACCACCGGCACTAAAATGCGGGCCCACGTTTGGCTTCGCTAATTGTCCACTACTGAAAGATGTTTCTCGTAAAACATTCAAAGTAGCAAACATTTAAAAAAATTTGTATAATTAGAAAAAGGATCAAATCAGTTGATGTGAAGTTGACCACAGCGTTTATAAAAGTTTTATTAACATTATAAAATAAAATATGTAAAATTTTTGGTCGTGAGTAAAAATTGTCTAACATGTTATAGGTAATAAAGTTTATTTACAAAAGTGTGTTAAGTAGTGTATAAATATTGAATTGTGTATATTAAGATTATTTCTAATATAAATGTTATTAAAATTTATAATTTTTAAAGCATTTTCAAACGTACATTTTTCTTAAAAAATATTATAAAATTAAATTCCAAAATGTATAAAAATATAGTGTAATTAGTAATTGTATAGATAGATATAAATATTTAATACATTAGTTAATCTCAAATTATATTGTGATGCTTTGAAGCATTTTTTGATGATATATTTTATGTTGACAATTTCAGATCTATAGTGGAAACGTTTTTGACATAATTCTAAAATAGTAAGACATTTTATGTAAATTTGAAATAAAACACTTATTAAAATTACAGTTTCCTGATTTGAATTGTGCAAAGTTCACTCAAAAACATCCAATAATAACATACTTGATAAATTTAAAAATGACAATTTAAAATTTCCGTTAATTTGAAGCTTGCCACACGATTCTATATAAGTTACTTTATCCAATAAAGGGTGATCCAATTCGCCATTATCAAACGCAGACTAAATATTATAAAAATGCAAACCAATTTTCAATTGGACTGTAAGGAGTTATTTAATAAAATATTTGAATTTTACATACACATGTATAATACTATAATACTGATGGTTTTTTTAAAGTCTAAAGAGAAATGTGGTTCGTAACACGCTCACTTCTTCATTAGTTCTATATTTGTACGGTATATAAAACGATCGATTTCGATGACTTCATAAACGTAACAAACGTAGAAAAATAACAAAATTTTTTGGATGCTAGACAGCATCGCAAAAATTGACAAAACCGCCTGATTATTTATCAGGATTGTCTCCCTTAGCCCAAGGGCTAGATATTGTATACATATACCTTAACCCATTATATCCCACTGTCCTCATTTGAGGACAGTCTAAAAAATTACTTATATCGTTTTAATGACTGTGTTTTACCTAATTTTTCAATTATAAATCACTTATTGAATATTTGATTGATTAGGATTAACATTTATAATATAAATATAAAATTGGAACTTTATCATGTTTTATATACCTATTTAAGTAAGCTATGATAATATTTCAACGAAATTCGCAAAATTAAAAACTTGGGATATAATGGGTTAAGGTATCTTTTAAGTACCCTGAATGTATGCTTGCATCCACCCACCGTAGTAAAATCCCACTTATACCGCTGTTCGCTCGATCCTTGCTGTTATTAGTCTAGATATCTATGAGCATCTAGTCCAGCATGCACCACATGGAGGCTGAACAATCAGGAATATCACCATCATTAGGAAATGAAATTTTATAAGCATTATTCAAATCCTCAATATCATTAGCATATGAAGAATATGAAGTCTCTCTGAGTCCAAAACCCAAAGATCCTACTACTTGGTCATTACACTACATTTATTAAAATAGAAAAAACTCTAAACAAGTATTGGACACTCAAAAAATGTTTAAAGCATTAAACAATTAGCTCAATTAAGATTTTTGTTGCACATATTACTCCCTAAAATATTAATTTTTTATTACTGCAGAACAAAACACTAAAACTAATCAACAAAACAAAATACCTTATTTAATAAATATTTTTGTTTTTTATATTTTCAGTTCTTCCATAATAAAATATTTTTATCAAATAAATAAATATTTTTTAGTCTATACACACCCAAAAAATAGCAAACTAATTTTTATTCACTTACATCTGTTGCTTCAGTATCCGTAGTAGTTTTTGTATTCCGACTACTTCGACCAGTTTTTGATTTAGGTCCCGTTTTGTTTCCTTCATTAAGGGCTATTTACGAGATAATTAAAATAATATTATTTATCTAAGCAAAATGTCACTATATACAACTATTAAAGTTTTGCTTACTTTTTAACAAGTACATTAATAACAAATAACAATACTAACAATACTAACCAAGCTGAACAATATTTACCAATTTGTGAACCTAAATTTTATAAGAACATAAACATAATATCAAGTACCACCATCAGTTGGTAACAAAGTCACTTGCTCAATATTTCTAAGTTATTACATCAGCTCTATTAATTATCTTAGTAATAAACTATTATGTAACAATTAATTTTCTACATAAACAAAATGTTAAAAAGTAAATTAAAAATAAAAAGTATAATAAAATAATTTTCAAATAATTTTTATTTTAAATAATTGTCCAGACATTCCTGTTTTTAAAGCATTGGGTTCCTTTTATAATTCAAAATAAAAATATAAGATGTAAACTGTGAGATGAATCCATTTCGTATATTCTCGTCAGTCGCAAACATAAAAAGGGGTACAGATGACATTTAACAATGAGTTATTTTAAAGAATTATTTGTTTTAGAATTGCTATATTAGAATTGTCAGATTCACTTGTATAATAAATTCACTAGGTTTTCCAGTCAACCAGGAGCACTGTACAGCTGTTTCATCCTTATTTGGAATTATCAGTAGCGTATACCTTTCAAGTTTTACACATATGACCTTGAACCCACGCCCTATCTAATGTCATGCCAGTGCCTTAAACCACTGAGCTACGGGTGAATGACCTACAGTGAATTTATTATTCAAGATGACATTTAAGTTAGTACAACTCACAGGCATACACAAACACAAATATTGCGACCAAGCTAAGTTCAATGCAGTGACGAACTGTTTCTGTACACACAAAGCAGGTTTCAATGTGTGAATATAAACAGATTTAAAAATTTTCAACATATTCGAAGCTTGAGAAGTAATTAGCACTTTGTGGGAGATTATGCAATATAGAAGAAGTGTATGAGTGTTCACTTCCGTTTGACCTATTGTTGATCCAGTTTGGAATGTGTTCTTCAGCCCGATCTGCTAAGCGACGCATTGTCCGACCAATGTACTTGTCACCGCAACTACAAGTAAACTGATAAATGCAATGAGGTGGAAAAATGTTGTTTTAGCTGTTTTAATGTTGGACAAAATGAAACTTTGGTAGTGAATAACATTCTTAGTTGGATCGATGGAAAGGTCCTTTTTATGGTTGCTTTTAGACGGATTTTGAGGAGGTTCATAATACCATCTCCTTTAAATGATAATTTTGAGCAAACCGGTTTCTTTTCGTCAAAGTTTCCACCTGGATTTTTGTATGACCCGGAGTGGTGTTCGATAAATTTTGTTGGATATCCATTGTTGATTATAAATTGTTTAATGATTTCTTTTTCTTCATCGATTGTGTCCTCAGAGCAAATTTTCTGTGCACGGTTGAACAATGTTTTGATAAGTGCACGTATGTGTTTTGAATTGGTTGAAAGCTTGTGTAGTACAGATATTGACCAGTTCAAGTAGGTTTATGGTAAATCTTACGTTGAAGCGATCCGTCACTTATCCGCGAGACTGAAACTTCTAAAAAATTAATCGTATTATTTTTCTCAAGTTAATGTTTTGTTTTTATGTTTAAATGAATTTTATTCAAATTTTGCAGCAGTTCATTAAAACCTTCTTCATTGTAAACTACGACAAAAACAGTTCGCCACTACATTAAACTTAGCTTAGTCGTAATGTTTGTGTTTGTGTATGCCTGTGAGTTGTACTAACTTAAATGTCATCTGTATCCCCTTTTTTGTATATATACTAAAATTTTATATGTTTGTAACTGACGAGAATATACGAAATGGATTCATCTCACAGTTTACATTTTCTTATATTTCTATTTAAACTTTCTGTTTTTATTGTCCTTATATCATACCCCATCTCCAGCGGTAAAGTTCCCATTTTACACCAAATTGGTAAAGCGCCAAACTTGTATATTAGTGAACATGGGTTTGAGTCTCACCACCGGAAGCGAATTTGGGTTCTCGTTTTGGATTCATTACATGTATTCCTCCCAAAATAAACCTCAACTAGAAAATTGATATCATGTAACGTCCTTATTGATATAGTACAAAACGCATTACCTCAAAAATAAATGCATTTATTAAAAAGACTACGAAATAGAGTTATTTACAATTTTATCATAACAGATTAAGCAAACATAAATAAAAAATAATTTACTTTTTTTAGTATTTTCACCTTTCTTCAATTTAGTTATTTTTTCATCTTTTAATTCATTTTCCTAAACAGTTTAGTGACTAACAATAATTAAAATTTTATGGACTGATTTTAATTTATAATTTATCCTATAAATATTATTCAATAAGCAAATTAGCATTTTTGTATCAATAGCATTACATTATAATAATATATGTCATTCTTTTAATTTCATTATCATACAATGCACTCTACATTTTATAATAATTGGTTTAATTTTTACTATCTATTTCGTATTTTACGCTGAATGTATATCTAGTGAGATATTAAAGCTTAATAATAATAATAATAATAATAATAATAATAATAAACCGTAAGGAAAATTTCTCATTTTTTATAAGCAAGTGCTACTATAATTTTTATTTAAATGTTGTAACTCCATTCTAGGTTTATGGTTAATTGTACGTATATATATATTTAAATTCTTTATTTTATTAAACAAAAAATTGATAGCTAATTTACTTACCTAGCCTTGAGTTACAAAATTTTAAAGTTAACCCCCTTCAAGAAATGTCTACAATTAACTCAAACGTTTCCAGTAGTCACATAATTCAAAATGACAAATTAGTTTTATTGTACAATTTACAACGACAAATTATGTATAAAATACAAATCTAACTACGTTAGTAATTTAAAAATTGTAAATTAATAGTAAGATGCTTTATCACTAAAGGTTGAGTAAAATCATTAACAAAAAATAAGGTCAAATAATAAAGAAAATACACATTTATAATTTCTTTAATTATTAAATAGTTTTTCGAATTATATACTGAAAAATACTTAATAATAAATATCATTGTCTTTTTGTAAACAATTGGCCTAGGTGCTTTGGTATGCTCTTGGTTGGGTTGTTAATCTGATCTCGTGTAATCCGAATTTTAAAATATAAATAAGTTTAGATAAACAATTTTTCAATTTGCTTATGTTTATGGATAATTCGTTACATTACAGTAAAAAAAACATCATTAAAAGAAATGTTAGTACCATTAGATAACAACTTAGAAAAATTATCTATTTTTATTTTAGTCTGCAATATGTCTAAATAAAATGTTTTAGGTAAACAAAATGAAGTGAAATAAAGTTAGTTGTACAGAACAATTGTAACTCTCGCATAAGCGCATTAAATGTTAACTTAAAAACATCCTCATACTTTAAATAGAAATATCAATATTTTGGGTATTTTCTAAATAATAACCGTTTCTTAAATATAAGTTTTTCTCCAACCGCTTGAATTAATGGTTTTACAAAGTTAGCTGTACATTGGAAATTGAGACTTCATAAACATTATTCAAATCCTCAAAATCACTGACACCTCCAATTTTATGATTTACAGAAAAAGGTTAGTTAGTGAACGTTCATGTAACCATAATGAAATCATATTAAATCGAATAATCTATTAAAATTTGTTTATTTTAAAAAATAGTAATTTTTTGAATTTACTGATTGTTATACTTTAGTTCTGATTGATAATGAGGTAGTTACAACAGTAATCTTATGTTGAATTAAAATTAAATTTACTGTTACACAGTACCTTTAAAATGAAAATACATACATAACCTGCTTTTAAGTTAATCATTATAGCCATTTTGTAAATTGCAATTAATAATTGCGTTAATATAGGTGTTGACTTTAAAATATGCGTTCTATTTATTTATTTTGTTTTATGTTTACTACTTTGAATGTCTTACGGGAAGCATCTTTCAGTAGTGGACATTTTAACGAAGCCGAACGTGGGCCCTCATTTTAGTACCGGTTGTAGGATTCGAACCCAAGCCCACCCAGATCCTAATCGAGCTCTGTACTGATGGACCACTCCGGCACTGCTTGTACATTTAAAAAGAATTTTTTTAAATAAATAAAGAATTAGATATGGATTACTTTCTATTCATAATTATTGTTTATAATTCTTTGTATTTATTTTTTTTAAAAGAACCAAAAATGAAAATTGATCTGGATTGAATACTTTCAATTTTTCTCACTATTTTCAAAGAATGTAAATTGTCGTGTACTTTTAACGGATAGTAAACAAACATCGACATGTGTAGAACATTTAAAAAAAAAGTATTTTACCGGTTTACACTAAACAAGCTTGTAAAAGTTGATAAATATAACGATGTAAATATTATAACAATTGGAAATATCTATAAATCACATTTCTGTAAATAAACTGATGTATGCTATACGAATATTTAAAAACAGTGAGGCGGAAGAGTTTGACAAAGTAACTACAAATATACTATAACATGGAGGTAATGCAATAGCATGCGATTGTATTCACCTACTTAATCCTATATGACGTGAAAAACGAGTTCTTTATAATTGGAAACCAGAAGTAATTACTACTCTGTCTAAGAAGTGACCTTCGAACAATTGTAACCTAATTGTTTGTTTTTGGCAATGTTTTTAGCAAAGTAATGCTATGGATAAACACCTTCAAAAAAAATTTTCAATAAAGTTTATAAATAATTCGGTGCATGATATTAAGTAGAACTATAACAGATTAACTGATTTGGACTTTACGTACAATATCGGTCTGCTTAGTGAGACAGCAGAACTGGTGCGGAATATGATCATATGTTTCTGTTCTCGACTTGTACTACGTATCAATTGTCAAAACAATGGGCACAAATCTAAGTAAATATATATCCATTAAAATTATAGGGGAAATGTTGAATTGTTAATTCTTTTACGTATTTAGGAAGCATTATTGGTACAGAAAAACCGAAATTAATTTTAAAATCAAATTTAGAAAATATATCACAATCCTTTATGGAAGC
Source organism: Cardicola forsteri (assembly GCA_025895645.1). Lineage (NCBI taxonomy): Eukaryota > Metazoa > Platyhelminthes > Trematoda > Strigeidida > Aporocotylidae > Cardicola > Cardicola forsteri. Next base: position 376,598 of record JAKXYG010001133.1, on the reverse strand, counting down.
AAACAGATATTTATCAAATAGTAAATTTTTTCATGGTCACTGTTGTAATTCTATAATTTTCTTAAACTGATTGATTATGAAAAAACTGACTTTCGTTTACTACGTGATATTATTACAATAGACGAAAAATATTACTTGGTCAAACTCTGTGTTTACTGTCCGAAAAATTCACAAAAGCGGTTTTGGAATAAATATTTAAAGAAGGTAAGAGAAAATTTGGTATATTGCAGAAAATTTGACGCACACGAGGTTTATTTCCACATAAAATGTGAGAAGCAATTGTTCAAAGTACTTAGCAAATACAAAGATAATGAAGAACTAACTACAGCCACTGAATAAATTAGTGATAAAAATTCAGAAAAAAAATTAATATAAATTAATTTGTTATCTCCAATTATTTTTTAGTAAAAATAAATATTAAAAATTTAAAATAATGTAAAATATGTAATAGGTGCTTTATATTTATTTAGAAATATTTATTTAAAGACGCTGAGTCGGCCAAAATAGCATATTTTAAAAACAACGCTCATATAAACGTGGATAATAAGTCGAATCTATATAATTTTTATAATTATTAGTCGATTATTAATTTGTGTGCTTAATTTCATTAAAAATAAACAATGTTTAATAGTTAAAATTTAAACATTCAACTTTGATCCAGTTGTACCGTCATAATGCTAATTAAAATTAAAATTTAATTACTTAAAAATATATTTAAAAAATTATTATTTTTTTTAATAATTTTTTTTTCGGTAATCTAAAAAAAATTTAATTTTAAATTATAATTGACCTTGAGAATCAGATTAATTTCCTTATTTGTTTTCGTTCTGTAAAATGAATACCAACGATAGAAAAGATTACCATCTTAATGACAATGAACACCATGTTATAAAAAAATTAAAAAACTATGGATTTTTGCCTAAACAATTAGCGGAATTGTATAGAGTAAGTCTTACAATGTATCATGTTTTGAATGGACAAAAACCAAGAAACTATGATAATGTTGGAAAAAAAGAAAAACAAGTAAGACAGATAATCGAAAAATTTTAATGGAATTAAAAAAAAATTACAACAAGCCCATTTCGAATATTGTAAAAGATAATTTACAAGAATTTAGTTATTCGATGGTGAGAAGCCCTTCAAGAGAATTTGGTTTAACACGTGAATCGTCAATAGTTAAACCATTTATTAATAAAAAACAAAAAGAATGTAGATTTATGTTTTGTAACAAGTGGATTGAATGAAGATTGTCTTATTGGCGCCCGGTATATTTTGCTAATAAAACAATGATTCGGGATGAACCATTTGGATATAAAGATAAAGTACTATGCGGGTCTAATTTTCAAAAACATTTACTTCCGGTGGTTAAAAAAGCCCACCCTCGACAAGTGATGTGTTGGTTCGGTATTAAGTATAATGAACCTATTAAATGGAAAATTATATCCGGTACCTTAGATAGTAAAAATTTTGTTTCATTAATGAAGGAAGTTTTTTATAATGAAATGCAACATAGTCACACCGGGCTTACTAATGTTTTTCAGGACAATGCTCCATGTCATACGTCCAAGAAGGTAACGTCATATTTATCTAAGTTCACTATATTTGTTTTATATTTACATTTAAACAGTAGAGGGGCTAAAATCAAATAAACTATCTTTCACTCAATTGCCACCTAACAGCCCGGATATTAATATTATTAAAAATTTCTTCAATATGCTAAAGCGCAACATCAATAAGCATACTGAAATTGAGAATTTGTGTGATCGTATTCAGTTTTTTGTTCAATATGAGATGAAACAAGAATATATCAACAATCTCATCAACAGCATTCCAAACCGCCTTGATCAAGTGGTTAAAAAAAGGCAATCACATTAATAATTAAACATTTTGTTCTTTATTATTCAATCAATCATTTGGTAACTGAAAATATTACATGTGTTCTGTGTTTTTTTCATATTTGACGTTATATTTTATATTAATAATTTTACCCGATTTGTAATTTTGAACAAGTTTAACTTTTATGCAATTATTTTTTATATTAACAGTAAATATTAACAAAATTGTAATTGTATTTTACTTATTATATAATATTGTATATAACATGATTAAACTGAGTTCTTTTTTTGAGTTATGTGATTGCTACAGATGTTTTACTTTAATAACTACGTTTTTAACACTAATTAGCTTAGGAGTTGTATATTAACAACTCATTCATTCATTTACTCGTAAAAAGTTAACAAAAATAAAACTTATATTGAATTGAATTAGAACTTTGACAAAGAGTGCAATCACATAGGATAATCTTATTTCTCCATTCTCTTTAAATCGTAAGAGCTTGTAATGTGATAGATGCAATTCTATATATTGAAACCATTTTAACATAGATATCAGTATATAAAATATTTCAAATTCTTAAATAATTTTACACGTACCTTGCTTTTACTATGTACAGATTTTTCTCTCTTTCGACCTCCCATGTTCGTATCTTTCAGCAGTTCTTTACGCTCTCCAGATACTTTAGATCTTCTCCTTCTATTTCGGCTCTTGTATATAAGAATTAATAATACTAGAAACATTATTAAGTAAATAAATGTGATTACTTCAACAGGCTGGTTTTTAAATATTTTATACTAAAATATAATTAAACTTAAACACTTACAGTTGACCGAACGGGAGATTCTGCTTTGAACTTTTCTGAAAAATACATTCGACGAAAAACAACTTCCTTATGTTCCAAAAGCATTTTTGATAAAACCTATGTATATATATATATATATATATATATAATACAAGCATATCTTAAGATATCTTTTAAGTACCTTGGATATATGTTTGCACTCATAGTGCAAAGCAGAAGTTCAGTCATAGCGTTATGCACTCTCTCCCTAATCCGTGTTGACTTGTATCCAGAATGCAGAATAGAAGTATGATAACAGGATTACCACCATTAACAAAAATACAGACTTCATAAACATTACTCGCCCCTTCTGAATCATTAACATCCCAATTATAAATTACTATAATAACAAATATGATATTAAAAACTTTCAATGAAGTGCCCAATTACATTAAAAATCAGTTATCATCCTTTATACGTGTAGCTTAAATTTATTTTAATATCCTATTAACATAAGTTTTTGAAATGTCCATCAATATTGTCTATAAATTGTATATCTTTTGAACTTCACAACATGCACTTAGTAAAAAAATAATTAAAAAATTTTCACTAGTTACCTTCAGTCGATAATTTTAATTTAGGCATTTGTATTGTACAATTCTTTTGCCACTAAAACCATTTGCATTTCTAGATATTTAACAACCTAATTAAAAACCATGTCACCAATAAAATATAAACTTGTATCCCCATATACCATAATAGTAAATAAGTATTATACTACAAAGCATTTTGTCACTTAACTATCTTAAATAACTACTTAATAATTAAGTAATAACATTAATTCAATCATATAAATAATAATAATCCTTTAAGTTTACTGAACAACTAAATATTAAAAAACCATTTCAATAAATTAAAATTAATTAAAATTTTTTACGAACTCAGTAATTAAACTGGAATCGTTAAAGCAAATTGTGTACAAACACAGCATGTTTTAGCCTACCTGAGCAAACATTGTACAACCAACATCAGTAATTCCATTTTCACTTAAATTTAAAACCAGTAATGTTCGATTGGTTCTCAAAGCCTAAATCATTTTAAATAATTTAAAACATTGTATGTACATATATATTTAAATTCTAGTACTTTTTAAAAATATTCCAGAAATAAATATAATTGTAATAATAATAATAATAATAATTATTATTATTATTATTATTATTATTAAAAACACTATAATTAATAATATACAAATCAATAATCACAATTTTCATTAATAGACTATATTAATACTAGCTATAGCTGAAACAAAAAACAAAATTCAAATTTTGAATATATCAATCAGTAAATGCATCGTAATTACTTTAATTAAATGCATTGCACCTTCATCAAAACATTCATTACCGCATAAATCAAGCCAAATAAGTTTTTTGTTAGATTCATCTATAGTACCAAGTTTTTCACCCATGCATTTTGCTTCTTCAGGCCCAATATGACAATAACGCAATTGTAATTTAATTAAACTTAATACAACAAAAATAAATAACAAATTAAGTAACTAAGCAATTACTATAAACATGTACATATGTTTTTTCAAATATAAATGTCAAAAATCTAATATGTAAGCTAAAAACAATTGCCATTATAATTCATTTTTATTAGTGACGTGATCACCACTTCATTATTTTCCATATTTATAAGGACTATTAAACAACCTATTTCGATAACTTAATAAACGCAACAAGCGTAAAATAATAACAACGTTTTTGTCTGCTAGACGGCATCCTTGTGACAACGCTACTGTTCGCAAAGATTGACAAAACTGCCTGACAATTTGTCAGGGTTGTTTTCCTTAGCCCAATGACTACATATGGTATACATATACCCTAAGATACCTTTCAAGTATCCCTGGTGTATGCCTGCACCCACCCGCCGTAGTAAAATCCCACTTATGCCGCTGTTTGCTCTGTCTCTGCTGTTATTAGTCAAGATATCTATAAGCACCTAGTCCAGGATGCACCACATGGAGGATGAACAGTTAGAAATATAACCATCATTAGGTATTGAAACTTTATAAGCATTACTCAAATCTTCAAAATCATTAGCATCCTATGTTATAAGTTTTGTAAGACTATTAATAACTATTAAACAAAATCGTTAAATGTTTTCAGATACTATAAAATTAATTTTATGCATAAATTAAATATATTAAAGACATGAAATTTATATTTCTGCTAAATAAATATATTTTAATCTAAAATAAAAAGTCAGACTAACCCAATGACTTCAAGTATCAAATTGTTGGTCTATAGTATCATATGGTTAGTGACGTAGCCACTTTTTATTGTTTCTATATTTATACAACATATCCAACAATCACATTTAATGGCTTCATAAGGGTAACAAACGAAAAAAAACAAAGTCTTTTAGTTCACAGACAACATCCTTGTGAAAATGCCACTGTTTGTACAGATTAATAAAACCGGTTGATATTTTTTAAAGATTATCTCCTTTAGGTCAACTGCTATATATGATGTACATGTACCTTAAAATACTTATCAAGTACCCTGAATGTATGTTTGCACTCATATTATAAGGTAAACCCCGGTTATACTGCTGTACACTCGGTTTATGATTCATGTTAATTTAAGTCCTGGATGCATCACAGAGGTATGCAAATAAAATTATCACCATTATTAAAACTTAAAACTTCGTAAACATCACTCATATCCTCAAACTCATTAGCAAGCCATTAGTCTATAATATTGTAGTTTGAATTTCTACTTTTAACTCAGTTTTATTTAAACTAATAACATTTGTAAATAAAACATTATTATAAAACCTTTCCCGCTTTATACTAACATTTCAACAAATGTTCAAATTAAAATGATTCTAAACGTATATATATAGCAAATGTGCATGTGTTAAATAAGAGTTGGCTTCGTCATTTAAAAACATAAACGTTAATTATATTATTAAAATATTTCAAAACGTTATTATAATAATCATTTTTGAATTCTTATATTATCAACTTTCATTCTCGTCTCATTTGTTTTATAAAAAAAACCAAATTAACTTTGTTTCAAAGTGTATTTTATTATCACACAAAAGTTTAATAAAAATACAAATAATTATATAGACAAAGCAAAACATTTTTATTGAGTAATTTTAAAAACCCTGTTTGGTTTTAAAATACATTGCAAAACAATAAAATAATTTACTTTTTAAAAACCCATATTACATTAAAATATTTAAAATGTTAACTTACTTATTCATTTCATCAATCAACTTTGCGTATGTACCAGGTTCTAACGGTTCATTGGCATCAATTGTCAAATATCTATATAATTGATTGAGAAAAAATTAAATAACACTAAAATATAAATTTATTTATCTAAAAAATATTAATGTTACATTTTAACCTTTTAATATTTTCTATCGTTTTTATTTTTATTAATTAAAAAACAAAAATTTAATTAACGTCTTTAAAATATTTTATAAGAATGTCTAAATTTATTAAGACATTTCATATCATTAAGCAAATTTAATAATTGTTTTAATTACGAAATCTCACTTAATTGTCACATTTGTAGTTAATAATTGGGATAAATCGATAATTTGAGAAGAAGTAAACCCAACACGCCAAAAACTAATTAATTTAAAAACATTTTTTAACAACTATGTATACAAACTTACCTCAATTTTGTCAATTTGGATACCTTTATGCAATTTAATAAAATTTCAAAAATAGGTTCAGTAATTTTCCAACCTGAAACATTGCACATAAGTTATTTACTAACCTTTTATAAAAATATCACTAGCAGTTTCTGATTTATCCACATTTTCGTATTGAACGTGTATTTTTGGTTGAAAATAAATCAAAGAATTACACAATTTGAATGTAGAAGGATTATATTCATCTGAAGCCATGAAACAATTTCATATTATTTGTTTAAAATAAAATTATATCAAAAAATAAAATTCAAATTTTAAAATATAATTTATATTACTTTCTACCACTTTTTGAAAATCAGGACTTTTCTTATCCTCTTTATTTCGTTTCATTAAATTAGATAATTCTTTTGAACTATTCTGTTATAAAATAATTTTCTACAAATAATATTACCTTGTGATTGACATCAGAAAACGTCGGTTTTAAGCAAACAATTGGGTTATAATTCAAATCACGTTGTATACATAATTCTCTGAAATCTTGCTCAAAATTACCTACAGGTTCATAATTTTCTAAATGTGCATTTATATATAAAAATTATTTAATTTTTACTAAAACTTAAAGATTCAGAATTAGTTCCAGATTTACTAAGTTTTTCTTTTGAAACCCTTTCAGATCGTTTAACCATGTAACTATGCAATTATAGATTTAAAAAACAACACTTAGGATCAAACAGTAAAACACCATTTTTAAAATTATTTGTTTGATTTTAATACATTATTATTTTTTAATACATATTAATATATGTTCATAAAATTTTTATACAATTATTAACAATTCATTTTAACTTTTGTTTAAAAAAAATTAATAATTAATTTTTATTTTATGGTTTTATAATTTCTTTTATTATATGTCAATAATAAAATATATAATTTGTTTAACAATTGTATTGTTAAAATTTAAACAGCAATGTAATTTCTATCTTCAAGTATAACATTTATATATGGTAACAAACATGCTTAATATTATAGAGTTTCAGGATTCAGAATTGTGTACGAGTTCAGTAGACGAAATTATTTTAAACAATTTTAAAATATCGGAAGAAAAAAACAAAATGGAGAGTCAAGTATATACACCCATTTCAACAATTGACGCAAAAAATTACAAAGGTATTAAATCTAAATTAATTTGTTATGTCAAATTGTTTTTTCGTAAAAACAACTATCGGGAATTAAAAATAATGTTTAGTGCTTAATAGATCCTTTATATATACTTAGAAATATTTATTTAAGAAGGCTGAAGTCGGCCAAAATAGCATATTTTAAAAGCTACTTCTATATTAACGTGGATAATAAGGTAAATTACACAAATTTTATCATAATCAAATTATTATTATTTTGTATCCTTAATTTCATTAAAAATGAACAATAACTTATTTTTAAAATTGATTTTAAATGCACATTTAAATCTGCACAAATTGTGATGTCATAATATTTATTAAAATAAACATTTAATTATTCTAATCTATATAAATGAAAATAATAAAAAAATTTTTTTTTAATTTTAAATAAACATTTAAAAAAAATCTAATCAATTATTATTTACGTTTAACCTTGAGATTCCGCTCACCCACAAATTTTGCTTTTTGATTGCATTGTTTTTGAAATAAAGAATAGTGATAAAAAATGTTTTTATTTTACCGAAAATGAATACCGTGTTATTAAAGAATTAAAAAATAAAGAATTTTTACCAAAAAAATTAGCAAATTTATATAGAGTTAACCTTTCAACAATTTATTAAATTATCAACGGTCAAAAACCACAAAATTATAATAATGTTAGAAGAAAACGTTTAACAACACGTACGGATGACCAAAAAATTATTATAAAGTTAAAAAAAAATTATAATACACCTATTGTAGAAACCAAAAGAAATAGTTTAAAAAATGTTATTTATTCTACAATAAGAAACAGAGCAATTGAATCCGGTTTAACTCTACAATTACCAAAAATTAAGCCATTTATTACTAAAAAACAAAAGAATGACTAATTAGCCTTTTGTAAACTATGCAGTTTTGTATACTTTGCTAATAAAACAATGATTTGGAATAAACCATTTGGTTTTTAAAACAAAATGTTGTGTGGGACGAATTTTCGAAAATATTTACTCCCGGTTGTTAGAAATTATATCTGGTACCTTAACTAGTAAAAAAATTATTTTAGTTATAAAGGATGTTTTTTATTATAAACTGCAGTACACTTACACAAAAGTACTACTGTTTTTCAGGACAATGCTCTATGTCATAGGTCCGAAAAGGTAACGTCATATTTATCTAAGTTTATTATATTTGTTTTATATTTACATTTAGACAGTAGAGGGGCTAAAATTAAAAAAAGCTGTATTTTGCTCAATTGCCACCTAACAGCCCGGATATTAGTGTTATTGAAACATTTTTGCAGTATGCTAAAGCGCAATATTAATAAGCATACCGAAATTGAGGATTTATGTGAACGCATTAGGTTTGTTGTTCAATATGAGATAAAACAAGAATATATCAACACTCTTATCGACAGCATTCCAAAAACGCCTAGATCAGGTTGTTTAAAAAAAAGGCAATCACATAAATTATTGAATTTTTTGAACATTGTAATGTCCTTAATCATTTGATAACTGAAAAAATTGCGTGTAATCTGTATTTTTATTAACAGTTGACGTTATAAATCATGTTAATCATTTTACTCTATTTCCAATTTTGCACCCGTTGATATTTTATATATATTTTTTTAACTTACAATATATATGTTTATTTAATTAAAATTTTTTTTCAATTATTATATAGTACTGCATATTTTATAATTAAAGTAACGTTTCTCTTGTATGCTATGTAGTTGCTAGAGAGGTTTTAGTTTAATAATAACTTTTTTGCAGTAATTGTTGTGAGGGTTGTAGAAATTTGTCACGGAAAATAAACTGAAAATTAAAACAAAAATCAAAGTGGATAGTGGAACAGTTTACAATTATGGAAAGTGAGCAAAAATAAAAATAAACAAAAGTAATAATAAAACAAATTTTGTGTTACAGTGCATAAACATTTTAGTAATTTTTTTAAAAAAACATAAAGCTTTTCTTAATGTTTCGCGTGATGCGCTCCTCACGTTGCGCCTCGATAAGTTGTGGCAAGTTCAATTCATAAAAAATTATTAAAAACAACTTCATTATCCTTTTTTTATATTTTTAGTTTTAACTAATTAATTAAACATTAATAGTCATTATAATTATCTTTTTTTTTAAATTAACAAGTATCATTTTTTTCTACCTCGAAAGTTGTATTTACCTGTTCGTTTAAATACTGTAGTTTGCATAATTATATTGAATTAATAAAGTTTTAACAAAATTGATTAAACGCAAGTTTTAGTTTATTTGTTTTTTATTGTTGCAATATATGTAAATAAACAACTGAAGATTAAGTATTACTTATTAACTATTCTACAACGTCTACGTACTTGTTAAATTAGTGAAAACGATAAACACGTAATATTTGATAATCCGTCGCACAATGTTGATAAATTTAAATTATTTACACGTTTAAAATAATTAATTTTAGTAAAACATTATTACTTTTTAAAAATTAAACATACAATAAAACACATTATTTTGTCGTAATTAATATAATTTATTTGTTAGGTTGTGCAGAAGACAAGCAATACCGGATAAATTTTTAATAAACCTTTTATTAAATAATGCTAAACCTAATAATGTCTACACTTCTATTGCATTTTTAAATATACGCCAATTTATAATCTTTTGTGTCTCTTTGAGGTTATCAATTAACCCATTAGCTGACAGTACGTAATCTAGAGTACTGCACTTTTTTTTTAATTATTTGAATTTGATTGTAGTTTAGACATTTGAATCCTGGTGAAGACCACTTTATATATATATATATATATATATGCTTTTCCATATTTTTATTATTTATAATAATGTTGTTTTTTAATAATACATCAATCATTAACACTTGACTAAATATAAAAGCATGAATTATCATGTATTTCGTAATTGTTATATCAAAACATAAACTTTAATGCTAGATGTATTAAAATTAAAAATAGTCAATACAATTATGCAGCACAGAAACAATAAAATAAACGGACAAATACAGAAATGTTTAGAGTTACACAAACCACGTTATATTCCAAAGGCACGACAAAAAATTTATCCCGCACCTTTCGGTGCAATAAAACAATAGATATAATATTGACAAAAATTGAGAATAATAAATTTTAAAATACAAACATGTTAAAATAAAATCTACAAAATAATATAATTAATAAAATATTTGTAAAATAATAGAGACGCTACAATTTAAATAAAAGAAATAAATTGCTAAAATATTTGCCTTAACATTGCATTATAAACTAACTTAAATGGTATACAATTTGCTTAATTTAAAAGCACTATCTATTGTAAAAAAAACAAAGTTTCAAATCATTAAAAAGTCTCATAGGCTTTAATACTGCTTTAAGTTTTTAATAAAAATGTTTAACAAAATTATTACACTAAAAAATTAATTAAATGCACGTTTTTTTAAATAAGTAATAAATGGGACAAAGAATCCAAAATGTATTATCCAATTATTGATAAATGTATTTAATACTAGTTTTCCTGTAGCACCAGTTAGAAATAGTAATTGGAACTATTTAGTAAACCGGTATACGCATGTAAATGAATACGTGTATTTATTTAATTAAATATATAACTTACTAAATTAATATCTAAGTGTTTAGAACATTACTACATTAGTGGAAAATTACTTATTAATGATATAATATAACGGTACACTTTTGATTTTCATATTGTATGCTTATTGTGTTTATTGCTTTCATAATTTTTAATGCTAAGTTAATTATAACGTGTATTGATTAAATCTTACGTAACTGCAATGTTTGCATATGATAGATTGTAGAAAAACTGATAGACTTGAAGTTGAAAAATGTTTGCACTCAAGGATGTTGTACGGTTGTCAATACATAGTAATGTATAGTGTCTTTTAACGTCAAAAGTCGGATTTCTCAAAATTCTAAATTGTAATTGCTACTGCAAAGTAAAAATTGCGTTTTTAAATGCATATATGTGCTGTTATTCGTGTTGTAATTACGTTAATTAATACACATGACAGTGCATCAGCTACTATTATAGTTTTACTTTTGATAAATTAATAGTCTCTAGTAAACAGCAAAATACAATTTAAACGTTTTACTCTTTTATGTGAACAATTTTTTGCTTTTGCATAAACGGTGTAACTGAACGGTTTTTTAATTAGTGTAAGCACTAAAAATGTTTTTTTTTACAATGTGGTAGAAGTGTTTAATGGCCACATAGGTCACTGGCACCTTGCAACCCAACGTGTTATACCTAAACTCTGTCAAGGCTAATTGTTTAAAAATAAATCTAGTAGTTTTAAAATTATGTTTACTACTTGTTAAAAAACAACTCCAACAACCAAATTTAAAACGTTTGTAATTAATGCTAATTTGTTTCAAGAGTTTGAATAAACTAGCGTTGCAAACATACTAATTGATTTTCATTATTAACGAAGTCTTAATATACTATGTTAGTATGTATTATTGTGCATGATAAGTAGAAAAATATGTGTTTAGCACGCTTGAAGATAAATTGACAATAAAAATACAATTAACATAGATTAAAGTTTAGATCTTTTAGAATAATAAACTTTAAAAACTGTTTAATGGGCTGAACTTTGTTATATGTAGAACAAATACCGTGTAGCGACACTGAGTGTCCCAAATTTTTAAGTTTATTTACACTTGGAATGTATTTATCAGAATTAAAAATACTGTTGTAGTCACTCACACTTTAAAATAAATGTTGTATCAACACAGTGTTTAAATAAATGTAAACAAAATCATGGTTTTTTAAACTTATTCATAAATAGTTGAAATGTTTGTATAGCATCGTGAAAATTGAGGTAAGAATAAGTAGTTAAAAAGCTCAGCAAAGTTGCAACTATTGTTTTTTCAACATCTTCAGGGTCCATTGGAATTTGATAATAAGCACGTATTAAATAAATTTTAGAAAATATTATTAATTTGTTTATATTTGCAGTGATTTTATAAATAAAGTAGTTGTCAAAACTTGGATAGATATAGATTTATGTAGCATCGCCGTTTGGTTTCACTAAATTTCCACTTACCAAAAATTGTTTTCTATAACACATTTAAATAGTAACAATTAAATAAATAAATAAAACAAAAAATTACTTCATGCTAAGACAAAATTCTAATGCAACCCAGAAATAAAAAAGTATTTGCTCTACTAAGTGACCCACCATATTGCAACTTGATTGAGGTGTTAATAAGCTGCATGTTGCAGAAATTTACTAATGACTAGTAGAATAAAAAAAATTGGTGTAAAAAATGCTTGTAGGAGCTGCTACAATAACACATGTTTACGGAAAAAAGGAAAACCTCTGTTAATTATTTTTTAATTTAAACTGGTATAATAGTTTAATTTGCTTTTTCAAATTTGAGTTTCACAAATTAAACATCCTTTAACATCCAAAAAACACTATCTTGATTTTTGGTGTCTACCAGAATCTGCCTGTCAGTAAGTCTTTTGTAAATGTAAAATGGTTGGTTAGGGTTATAATCTGCTACACCAGATAAAACTAAATTTACTTAGTGAATTTAAAGTTTAAAGCTTTAAATGTGTATTCTATAATCTTTTCTTTATGTTGGTTATAATGCCGACATATTAATGTCAATATGATCAATATAAATAAGATATTGTTTCCATTGAAAAAAAAATAAACAGATAATATTACATTATATAGAATCAATGCTACTAAAACTGTGTAGAAGTCTTTTTTAATTGTTAATGTTTTACCAAAATAAGTTAAATTCAATTAGACATTGTTAAAATTACATTTTGATTGCCAAAAAATGTTCATTTTAATTATGTCTAGAAGAAATAGGTACTAAGTTGCCAAACGCTTACCAAAATAGTTAATAGTTTAAATCAAACTAAATACACTGAATATAGGCCACTGTTTGATTGCACTAAATAAACAATTACCAAAAAAAATTTGGAAAATTTTTAAGTAAATAAAAAAAATAATAACATTTAAAACATTGTTATTACACTGTATTTTTTGTGACAAAAATTAAAATTTTTTTTTTTATATTTCATAATATGAACTTTTAGCTTAATGTGCAAGATGCGATAATATGATATCAATGTATTATTTTTAAATTTTACAATATTTTAGTTTTATTAAGTTTATTTAAAATGTTATTTTATTACATAGATTTTTGTATCATGCATTGCAAAACACTTAATAATAAATGAGATAGCTTTATTGTAACTACTTGGCTCAGGTGCTTTGATGTTCTTAATTGGATTATTAATATAATCTTGCGTAATACTAATTTTAACGGATAAATGAGTTTCGACAAATAATTCTTTTTTTAGTTATTTTTGTAAATGTTTTATATATTATACTAAAAAACCATTAATAAACATTAATATTAGTTGAATTAAATAGCACTTTTCAAAGATAGCCATTTTTATTCTAGCCACCGTTATGTTTAAATTAATTTTTTTAGGCGAACAAAATAAAGTTAAATACAGCTAGTTTATTTATTTTAATGTAGCATAAGACAATGTATTTTAAAACGTTTGTGATTCTGATATGACTATTTTTACAATTTAACTTAAAAAATATTTACATACGTTGAAATGAAAACAGCATTGTTCAAAGTATTTGGTATAAATTAAAACATAGTAGATATTTTATAGTTTATACCCAACCAATACAACATTTGTTAAATGTAGGTTTTTCTTCAACTACTCAAATTAAATTTTGTACAAAGTTAGCTCTACAAAGCACCCTATCTTAGTATTCAGAATATTAATAATTTTAAATTAGTGTTTTATTTGCTATAAAGCAAAATGCCAAATATTTTTAAATAATTTAATTTAATTCTTTATAAAACATAACTTTTTTGTTTTGTAGCAGGAAAGAGTCTAAACTTTTAATGATTCAATTGATAAAACAACTTTCTGTTAGTGAGGAGCACTAACAAATAACTGGATTCTGGTGTATTATATTTTACAACTTAAAAAACTAGTTTTTTGTAATTTGTTAGGCAGCGTACTAATTTTTTTAACAAATAAAAATAAGGATTTATTGAAATGAAATGGTCTTAAATGTTTCTAAGTACTTTCTTCAGGAGTAACAATAATAATAATGTTTTCATTTATAAAATTTTTATTAAAATATAAATGCAAATTTTATTAATTTTTTTAATGTAATTTAATGTAATTATATATATATATATATATATATATATATATATATATATATATATATATATATATAAAATAAATAAATTGTTTTCACTTTTTTCATAAAATTAAAATTTTATGTAAATCTGTAAAAGATAATAAAATAATTTTGTTTTAAGACATATATAGCAAGTCCAAATTATGAAAATGTGTGAAAACCAATTTTTAACATTTTACAATTATTTAGTATAAGCAATTATAATTATTAATTTCTAAACAAATAATTATTACACTTCTGTGATATATAAACCGTAATTATCTGTTAGCTTAAATACTTTAGTTTATATAATTATGTTAAGTTGATAGTGTTTTAATGTGCTAAACAAACGCTGGTTTTGGTTTGCTTGGCCCCTGTTATTATTATTATATACGTTGAAAAATAAATTTCAACTAAGTATTACCAATTAACAGGTATTAGTTTTGATTATCAAACAACGCTTGCGTACTTGTTAAACATTTGTACTTTTGTGCTAGACAAACATGTACAACAGTTTATTATTTTTTAATATTTTGAGCCAGTGTATAAATTGTATAAATTGTTATACCATTTTAGTGTTGTTTAAATTTAACCGTGTAAATTAATATTTTTATATTTTAATATTTTCTTTTTCTTTTTTTTATCATAACAAAGTTATTTGTGTCAGTAAAACAGTCATAAAACAGAAAAATTGTTTGTTCTTTTAGTTCAATTTACAACAATGTAATTAACAAGAGATACTGAGATGGTTGATTTATAAAACATTATTTTTTCAATACTAAAGTAATTAGTTGCATAACAATTTCTTATTATATTTTTGTAAATATTTTATAAGTAATGTAACTTTTAAAAATTGTATAAAATACTATTCATATTAATTTCAAATTAATTTCAAATTAATTTAAGATACCTTTAATATTTGTTTTTAAAATTATTAAAATACCACATTGTCAATGTAATTTGAACAAAATACTCTATAATATTAAAATTAATAAACCAATATCGCGTTAGAAGTAAAAACCCTCATTGAAATACATTGACAACAATAATCAAATTATTTTGTTTTTTTAGTTTGTTTATAAAAATTGATATATTAAGTAAAATATTGTTTATTAACAAGGTAACTATAGGATGTGTACAAATATTTTGTACTATTAAAATTAAAATTAAATTTATGTAAAATTATAATATTATTGGCGACAATCTAAGTATATATATATATATATATATATATATAATTACATATTGGGAACAATGTATGTCTAAAATATTCTTTCTAAAACAAATTTATAAATGTGGTCACTTTTCAAACTTTTTGCACAACAATTAGACAAGTTTAAAACTTTGGCGTCTGTTTGCATAAATATATACATGTATATATGTATATTGAAGAAAAGCATATTTACATTGGCGCCATAATTTTGTTCAACTAATTTCAAAAACGATATTTTTTAGTTTTGTACAAAATCCAATTTATGTTTCCAATTAAACATACCAAGTTTTTTAAACATAACTTTGCTAATTATGTTATTATGTTGTCAATGAATAAAAAAGTTTGCAACAACCAGTAATAACATTAATAATAATTAAAATTTTGTGTAAAAATTTGTTTTGTCTTAGAAGGCGCCAGTGTATAGTTTACAAACTAATTTGATTTTCAGCACCAAAATCCAAATTGTGTTCGTATTTTATATCTGATTTGATATTTAAGCAGACTGTAACTAAATTTAAAATTAATTGTTTAAAAAATACTATCATCTATCTTGAATTAAAATCTATTTTAAAAAATCCAACTATTTTGCTTTACTTTGTGTTATTAACGCATATTGATTTACATATATTTAATACAAAATTATTAATAAATAATATAAAGCCTTAAAACGAAATCTTTTAACCGAAATTGTGGTAAACTTAAATTTAATTGCAATATATATATATATATATATATATATATATATATATATATATATATATATATATATAAATTATAAATAAATATTTAAATTTAGAATATGTATGTGATGTGTTATTTACTTTAGATAATTAAGCATTTTAATATTTAATTAAATGTAGTTTTGTACTGAAGTAACCAGTTGTTTAAAATAATTTTAAATATAAATTGCAAACTTAATTTTTTTGCAAAAGCACAGTAACCAAATAAATTTTATTAGAACAGAGCTAAATAATGCGACCAATATTCTTAAGTTTTGTAACTAAGTTTATTAAACAATTAAAATTATATTTTAAAAGCAAAATACGCACGTAGGACAGAAATGCACGAGTAGTTCTACAACTGCTAAATTTTTAATTTTATGAAACGTGTTTGTAATGACAAAAAATTTCTTAATGTTTTAGTAATAAATTTAAAAAATTGAATAACTGCTTAACTTTTTTCAAATTTAACAAAACTATTCTATTTTAGCTGCATTAGAAATAATACATTTTTACTACATTTTAATATGTAAAAATATTTAAGTTCGTTTTTTATGTTTATAATAAATTAGTTTAAATAATATTGTAATTTACTTATAAAATGTTTTAGATATATACTAAATGTTTATTGATTATTACATGTTTATATGTACTTACTACGTCTTATCAAATTAATAAACAAACTATGTTTTCTATAATTTAACAAATTTATAGTCAGAATTATATTATTAGCTCAAAATAAAATTTAAAAACATTATCTTTTTATAATGCACATAACTATAAAATATATACTAAAAGTATCCTTAAAATTTTAATCAAGTTTAATTAAAGCATAAATAATTTATTTTTATCTTTAATTTAATAATTTCTAGTAAACAGTAATAATTCTATTATTTAGTGATTAAACGTTTTTGCTAAAAGTCAGTTTTAATAAATATATAAACAATAATAAATCCGCATTATTTTAACATCAACAATAACAAGATTTACAATAGATAACAAAACAGGTAGAAAAAAAATTATTTAACACTTGCTGTTTAAGTTAAACATTTCTAACTCTTACTAATGCACATTTTAGATAATATTTTAGCAGTATTTTAAAAAATATATTTTTTCTAATAGTTTCTAATCGTAATGTGCAACATTTATTCCATCAATAAAGCATAATGCCACCATTTATTAAAACTTTAAGAAACAATATATTTAAAAATTAAAGTTATTGAGAAAAAATACATAAATATATGAAAATAAATATAATAAGCTTTATAATTTTAACAATTTAAACAAAATCCATCTTCTTTAATTATTTATTCTTGAAATGTGAGTATATTAACGTATTAATATAATCCTGTAAAATGTGATTCTTCATAACATGAAAAAATTTCACTATAAGTGGTACATCATTTTTCAAACTGATAACCTACCGTTTAAAAAAGCACTTTTATTTAAATTTAAGCTACAAAGAGGACAATGTAAAAATATCCGTTTTTTACTTATAAATGTTTTTGCAGTCAAAATAGGTTAAACATATAGTCTAAAATGGTACTTGTCAGTAAACTCTTATTTTTCAATTTTTTTGTTTTAACTTGAGACGTTTTTTTTTCAATAAAGTAATTATGCTAGAATAATATGGGCTATCAATACTTGAAGTTCTTTATAATTATAAATATGTAAGTATCTTCAACATTTTGGATAAATTGCATTCAAATGGGTAAATGGTAATAGTTACACTTAAAAATTATATACATATTAAGTTAATAACACAATGATTACGCAACAAAATTATTATTTCTTTACATAATTTTACAAGTGTTTACATAACCCAGCACACGTTATTGAATACATTTAATTTATAGCAAAATTAATTAGTTTTAAAATTTTGTATGTATAGAACATTTTAAATTATTTAAAATATAAAAAAAATGTAAGAACTTGAACCCTCAATTTTGTTTTATCGACCTGTCAAACATTTTAATTTTACCTTGGCACAATTTTGAACACTTACGGCAGTTTAAATAGTGGAAGCTATTTTTTAACTGCTGAAAATTACAAACAAATAAAAAAAGTTATAATTTTGGTCTAACTATTGAACAAATCGCAGATTTATTTAAGGTAAATACATGGATTGCATACAGAGTTTTAAAGGATTATACACGTCTAAGAACAGCAGGAACTGGACCTACACGATCTACGAGTAAACGAGATCATAAGCTTATTATCACCAAATTGAAAAGAAACAAAGTGAAACCTATTCAACAAATACAAAAAGAGAAATTACCAAATTTTCTATATTTACTTATTTGCAATCGGATGAAATCGGCAAATCTTCAGTTAAGAAAAGCATTAAAAAAGTTCTTTTAACAGCACAACATAGAAAAAGAAGTGTGGAATTTGCGAAAACATATAAAAACCGTCTATTTTGTTTTTGGAGATTGCTTTTTTACTAATGAGTGTGCTTTGAAGTATGAATTATGGACAGTGCAGCCTACGGTTATTTGTGGTCCCGATTTTCCTCAAAACTACAATTGAATTGTTAAAAAGGTTACGTATCCATCATGTCTTCATGGATATTATAGAATTCAGTTTGAACAACTGTGAAAATAGAGTCAAACAAGTACCTACTTAAACAGCTCAGAATTTATAACCATTTTCAAAAAAAAAATTAAAACTGAACTACAATAAAATGCATTAGGGCATTTAGTGGTTGTTCAAAATAATGCTCCAGTGCATGTGTCGAAAAAAGTAACGTGCTTTT
Organism: Cardicola forsteri; assembly: GCA_025895645.1. Lineage (NCBI taxonomy): Eukaryota > Metazoa > Platyhelminthes > Trematoda > Strigeidida > Aporocotylidae > Cardicola > Cardicola forsteri. Next base: position 357,277 of record JAKXYG010001133.1, on the reverse strand, counting down.
TACCATAATTTAAAATTTAAAGCATTTTTTATTGTTTAAGCTAAATATTCTTCAAATAGTAAAATCTGATCTTTATTCAATTGCCTCCATACATCCCGGACCTCAATGTGATTGGAAATCCTTTTAGTTATCTTAAACGAGAAGTGAATTGGGTAGAAAATCAAGGCACACTTAAAGAAAAAATTGATTGTGTTAAAAAATCGAATTCGACAAAATTATATCAATAATTTGGTTGATTCCTATCCAAAGCGTTTAAAAGAACTTATAAAAAACCATGGTTATCCGTTGAACTACTAAATTTATAAAATTGGTAATGTTCATTATCTATATATGTAAATATTTTATAATATAATTTATTTTTAAGTAAATAATGTAGTAGTATTTTTATCTTGTCAAACTGTGTAAATTCTGGGTTTTTAGTCTAAGCTGGAATTTGGTAATGCTATTTGTAAAATAGATTTATTTTCTATTGTTTCAATTATTGGTTTTGCTAAAGTGAACATCACTTACAAGGGTTACTTTAGTAAAAAGTTGATATGCCTAATATGCTTAAGTGATGTGAGGAAAGTCAATCAATTTTAATGTGATAATTTTGACAGGGCCCATTTTAGCCCTGTGTACATTGTTAGTTATAAATGTTCTATTTAGCCGTACACAAAGATTAAAGCCACAAAAGTTAGCTAAAAATGCTATTCTTTATAATTAAAAATAAAAGTAAAAAACAATTCTAAACAAAAATAATAGAAGACGTAAACTGTGAGAAGAATTCATTTCTTTTATTCTCTTCAGTTACAAACATATAAAGAATCAGTGTATATATATATATATATATATATATATATATATATATATATATAATTATATGATGTAATTAACTTAACATTGATAACTATACATACATACACATGTTTGTGACTAAAGAGAATATACGAAATGAATTCATCTCATAGTTTACGTCTTCTATTATTTTTGTTTGGAATTATAAAGGGAACCCAATGCTTTAAAAAACAAGTGTTTATAAACCCAATTACTAAAATGTCATTGAATTATTAGATTTAAAATTTTAAAATTTTATTTCAACAACTGAATTTTTTAAACAATTATTCAATTGTTTTAAAACACCTAAATGGAATTCTTTTAGCAACATGTTTTTAACGAAAAACAAATCTGTAATAAAACTGTATAATAAATAATAATGTATATTTGTATATCATAATTTTCATAAATGAATTAAGTAATTTGCATACAGTGTTTTGTAAGTAAAGTTGTTTTTTAAACGAACACTGGTGCATTCATTTATGTATGCAAAATAACAAACATAATAAAATTAAGATTAAATTTAAAGTTATGTTAGTCTGTTTTTGGGACTATAGAACAAATAAAATTTATTAAATTGAATACCAAGTCAATTCTAATTATAACAAACTACACCTATTTAACTTGCTTACTTGTAATGTTATTGCAATTATGATAATTGTTGAAGCAATCACACAAATGTTCATAAACAAGTGTATCAATAAGAATTACATAGATAATGATAGTATCGACAATAAATGGCATTTTTAGCAAAAAAGCAGTGTTATTCTATTAGCGGCACAAATTGTGCAAACAAATATGTCAAAATAATCCGACTAATAAAAAAATGAGACAGGTGATACATTAATGGTTCTTGTTTTGTATTTGTAGTTGTTAGTATTAATAATAACTTTCAATTTATTTAAATTAACATTTACATTATTTTAATTTGTTCATAAATTCAATTCAATAACACATGCAAACAAAAATGTTTAAATGATTTACAGCAGACTGCATTTTACCTACAAAGGTCAAGTAAAAGTAAATTACATTAAAAGTGATTCTTTTAAATGATTTTTAATAACTTTGTTTTTTTTACAGAACAAACTTCAACTTTTATCATTTTTGTGTGCATAATTTTAATCTTACCATTTTAATGGATTAATTAATACATATTGTCATAAATAAATCTAATTAAGTAAAACGTGACAGTTTAATGAATCTTAAATCCTAATATTTATTTAAATATTAGTCTTTAAATAAGCAATTAGTTATATTATTTTTCTACCAGTTTTTCTGTATTGTTAAAAATCTATTTATTGTGTTAAACAATGGAATTTTACAAACGGGTTTTTAACTAAAATTTATTATCTTAATTAATATTGCATTTTATTAAATAACCAATTCATAATACTTTATTCGGTAATTTTCTTGTTAAAAAATTAAAAATATATTATGTAAAAATCTCAGAATAAAATTAATTTTAAATTAATGTCTTTTTTTAATTATCCACGTAAACATATAAGCAACTTTTTTTATGTGCAAAATTTGCTTTCTATTTAAATAATTTAGTGTACAAATAAGAATAATAGAGGACGTAAAATGTGAAGTGAATTTATATCATTTTTACCAGTCACACATAATATATATATATATATATATATATATATATAATTTATTATATAAAAATAAATAAAAAAGTTAATTACTTTCAATACAACAGTCAGTTTTGTTAATTAAATGCATTTCTTTTATAAATTAACCATGAATACGCTTTTAAAAATATACCAAAGCAATTAAATAAAGAATAACAGTGCGTTTTTAACTAATAATAATTATGAACAAATAAATAGTATTACGAAATTGTGATTATTATTAAAAATGATATGTATTTATAACAAACACTCAATGTATTGTGTATTATACAGGCCTTAAACCATTGCTACTTTATATACACCACTAATTAAGCATTTCAAAAGTTATGTTAGATTAATACTGAGAAAAATGTTTATGTTAAATAATTAGAAAATAAATAAAATTAAAAAATATGATTAGCTTGTACCTCTATATATATTGAGTTTTGTATCAAACGTTTTAGGTTTCTTAGTAGAATGGTCTTAAAATTTTATTTATATAGTTCAAACTGTTATACACTCATTGTCTTAAAGTATGAAATGTAATGCAATGTGGTAACTACCAAAACGAATTGCGACAAAAATCGTTTAAATAGAATTAAATTTGTTAAAATTATTGCCAATATTTGAAAATACAAAATAATGTTTTCCAAAAACTAATAAAGTTCGGAATATTTTTGACTTAAATTTCGTTTAATGAATACAATAAATTTTGTCTTTATGCAAGAAAAAAAGACGTTTGTTTAAAAAAAATTATTTTTATTTTCTGGTAAGTAAAATATAATGTTTTTCTGACTAAAGTCAATTGTATTTTGAACTAAGTGTTTTCGCCTTTATATTTTATAATAAAAAGTGTTATCGTTTTTAGTTAGAATTTGTGGCTCTAGTAAAAAGTAACTTACTTCAAAAAAATAAGTAAAATTAAACATTTATACCAAATGTAGCACATAGGCTAACTAAATTAAACCATCATAATACTTTAGAGTTATTTGGTATTATTCAAACAACAATTTTCAGTGACTAAGGCTATAGTAGAAGTATTAATACTTTTTTCCCAAATAATATAAATTTGTATTATTTCTAACCTTTTTTATTTAATTGCAGATAAATAAATCCTTTATCTTTTAAATTCGCGATTTAAAGTAGTTTTAAAATTCAATTTAATAACTTTTACTAATTACTACTAATGTATAAAAAAATAATTTATATATACAAGTCAGAAAAATGTCAGAGAAAAAGTTTTTCTGTCCCTTCAATTAAAAAATGCACACACACACACACACACATTGTGTGTAAACAATTTGAATTTAAGAAGTAATTTTTAATTTTTATTGGCTAGTTTTATTTAGATAGGGAAAATAAATTTTTTTACACGTTCTTTATTGTAATTGGTTGTTATAAAAGGAAATAATTCCGACATTGGTAGAAATAAATTTACGTTAAAATATTTGATAGTTTACAGTTTTGTTTATTGAGTGCTGATCATTTTTATTTATTATTAACAATTTTTCAAATTGTTAACTCAATTTGTTTTACAACTGGATATGAGTGATACTACATTAGATTCGGAAGATTACTTACAAAGAAATTTATTTAAAAGTGTTAAAACCGCATCAATTATAACGTCTAAAGCAACAACAACAACAATAGCAACAACAACAACATTAAGCAACAGGTCATCTTCAAGTTCAATACATTTCTCAATTAGCTCAATTTTAAATAAATCCTGCAGTCCACCAATTGAAGATTACAGTACAGATATTGATGATGAAGATGAAGAGGATGATCATAATAATTATGATTACAGTGAAAACAGAAAAACCACATGTTTTGAAAACAACCATGACAGTAATTATGACGAATTTAATGGCAAACTCGATAATCAATTTATTGCGAGAAAGTTTAAAATGCGCCATTTATTGAGTAATTGTGATACATTTAAAAATAATTTGTATCAAAAGTATCACGAAATGCCACTCGGCACGTTTGGAAACCAATGTAACTCTTCCCAGTTGGGAGAACTTCGAAAAAATTCGTCATTAAATTTTGATCAAAATTTGACACAATCAAATTATGACACCTTGGCACAACATTATAAGTATCAATCGATAAGAAAAGATTTTTTAAATTCATTTGACGAAACCCAGTTTAATGATTATTTAGCATTTGGATGTGAGTTTGTTTGATTATTTAAATTATTTTAGTGTTTAATTAAAACTAGGTTTGAATGCGAATAACATTAGTGCATTTTAATTTTAAGAAATGTTATAATTCAAACTTTAATTAAAAACCCTTTTTAAAATCAGGATAGCAAATTTGAGAAAAGGCTAGATTAGAAATTGGATAATTATGGTTTAGAGTTCTACTGTCAACAATGAATGCGGGTTCTGGTTTGGTTTCGCTAATGTTCACTTGCTAAAAAGTATTTTTGCAAAACGATCAAGCAGTTAAAATCAGCAAATAATTGTGACTGTAAGAATTTCAACTACCAAATACAAACCCATATTAAGTTGTGTTAAATGTCTACTTACCGAGAATATTTCTGGTGTAACATTTAATAAATTCGTTTTAGTTCAATGTTTCCAAATAGTGTTTAGTCAACTTTTCGGTCGTCTACTAATTTTATTTTAATATTTTTGTTTTTTGTTTTAAATTTGAATTGTTTATTTATCTATTGCAACAATGTCATTTGTTGAATAAAAACCAATTCTTCATAGAATTCCAGTTGTAATAAATATTACATGGAATACAGAGCGTAGTTGGACAAAAGTACAACTATATAAAACGGTCTTCTTCGATACTTTTAGAGTAGAAGGAATTATAAATAAATGCTAATTAGTCAGTTAAACCAGAAAACTGGAATAAATAATAAAATATTTTTTGTTTTTATATAACTTATATACCATAAACTTATAATGCATAAATGCAATGACAGTCGATTTCTTCTTTATAATAATAATAATAATAATAATAATAGTAATAATAGTAACAATAATAATAGTAACAATAATTAGTTTAAATTGTTAATTTGTTTATTTTCAGGTATTTGAAAAAACTATTAAGTTTACTGTTATCTCTAAAAATTAATAATAATAATATTTCTAAACTACTAGATAGAGGTTTGTCCCAAAAATGTACTCTTCGAAAACACAAGCCGAATCGCAGGCCAAGAACGCCCTTTACAACCCAACAATTATTGGCACTAGAACGTAAATTTCGACAGAAACAATATTTATCTATTGCAGGTAACTTGTTTTAATTTTTCTTTTTAATGTGAAAGATTTTAACTATTTTAGACAAATAAGACAAACAAAATTTGTAATAAAGTTTAGTAAAAATTGACGTTAGTTGTTCAAAAGTACAACAAATGAACAAACATACTTGTATCAATTTTTAATTTGTGTAATTTTATATATTTAAAATTTTTATTTAAGAATATTCATGCAAACATATTAGTTATAAACAATGTGAACCATTGTTTTTCAAACGTACTTAACGTTACGCTTTAAATAATTTACACGTTCAACAGTACTGCAACAACCTATTCATTTACAAATAAATACATATATTCTTTTATGTTACATAGGTTTTTACAATTTTTAAAATTATAAACTGGTTCTTTTTTGTATTAAACAAATATATATGCAAATACTTGTATAATGAACCTTTTAATAATTATAAAACAAACAAAAAAATGGACTTAATTTTTGACATATTTACGTATAAAAAGTGAAATAAATGTATTACAACTAAAAAATAATTTATATCTTATTTACCGTGGTTTGTTTTATTTAGCACAAAAAATAAAATTATTTTTACAACTAGAATGATAAACATTTATTTACTTCATTATAATTTATTATAATGAGAGACTTATAACAATTTTGTTATACAGGTTTAACCAACTACTTAAAAAACAATGTTGGTTACATATTTTATCCGTTTTTTTAAGAGCATAGCTTATACATTTGATTTTCAATAAAATGCCATATACATTAAACACACGGGTCGTTGTCAAAATTAATGCAGTATAAACGATTAAAATTTATAGCATTATTTCATTATACTAGGCATATCTAATTTTTACTGAAACCATTTTTAAACGTTGCTTTAACAGTATTGATATATATATATATATATATATATATATAAATTAATAATAAAAACATTATTTTTTTAATGTTTTACGTAATATTAATTGTTTTCCATAATTCACTGTTAGCATTTATTTTCGGGATCCTTACGTTTATTAACCTGATGTAAAATTTGATTTAGCATTACATAATAATATTTTTGTAAAAAAAAATTGTTTTATGCTTTTTACATTATAGTTTAAAATGAATTTAATCATTTTTAAATTTAAGTTTGCTACTTTGAATGTCTTACGAAAAACACCTTTCAGCAGTGGACGTTTTAGCGAAACCGAACCTGGGCCTCCATTTGGTTCTGATGATGGGAATCGAATCCATATCCACCCAGGTTCGAGTCGAGCGCTGTACCACTAAAAAACCTCGGCACAATAAAAATGGCATAAAGTTTTAAATCATTTATAGGCAATGTTATAAATGTGACATTTTTACTAGTTAGGTATTTTGCATTACATATAATTAAATATATCTTAATTTAATGATTATAATAAAAATTATGTTTTTTTTTTTTTTTAAATGCAATCGAGAGTACTGTTTTTATAAAGTCTCAAAAGCACTAAAACATCATGTTACAGTACAGATTTAGTTATTTATTAATAATTTAAAGAATTTTAGTACTACTCAAGTGATTACTAGTTGGACTCTAATTCAATAAAGTTCCTTACTTAATTTTATTTTCTTTTAAGAAAAATTAGGTACAAAGTATTTTTGCTATAAAAATATAAATTTATACTGCAAAGAATTGTGAAATATACATTTTAAAACTCATATTACACGATACGTTTATATGTAATTAAGTTGTAAAATGCTTACTTTATAAATTACAAAATTACGTTAAATTACAACATAAAAGCCCGTGCGCATACCAAAATTAGTACACACACGTAAGTGACTAATCAGTTGGAAGCATTACGACCATTTAAACGTTTTTGCTGCCCGATGTTCTTCCTTCTGTACACCTTCTCCACTTATCCAGACTTGAAATTAGCCAAATGAGTTTATTTCTGATCTTCTCCAAGTAGAGTTACGAACACATACATACATACATACATACACACATACATACATACACATACAAATGTATGCATTATAAAATGCTCGTGACTGTAAATAAATAATGCGTTAATGGACATGTTCGCATAATCATAATTATTGTTAACAAAATTATCAAATTAATTTTTTAACTATTTTTTAATCTTTTATAAAAAAACAAAAACAAATGTTAAAGTTTTTTTGATTAAAAATAAGAAAAAAAATTTAGAAAATAGGGGAAATTTGACAAGTGAATAAAATGTGGGAATTGACAACGTAGTCTGTTGATTAGATAATTAATTGCACATTATTAAATGCTTGGTTTGAGTTTTTGAATACAGATAACTTTAAAAAAGGAAAAAAGTTTCTTTGTTTTGTGCGCCAACGTTTTTCAGTTTTTATCTGACACATCATAAAACAAATGAGTGTTTTGTTTTAAAAAAAGTCTATGATCGTTGTAATCGATCAAATTATAAAACTCTTAGTGGTACAATTATTTTAAACACACACACGAACACACACACACACACACATGCAAACACACAAGCTAAAAAGAATTAGTATAGCAAAAAACTTGAATTTTTATAATTTATAATTAAATGCAAAGATGTGACAAAAATATAGCTGATTGAATTCGCCTGTCTATATACTTTTCGTTTATACATGCGTATGATCCAGTTTAAATTATCTAACAATTTAATCAAAAAAAAATTTTTTCATAAATAGTTTACACTATTTTTGCAATCACATGTATTATATTGTGCATAAAATAATGTAATCGTCAAAAGTAAACTGAAATTTGTGTCGACATAAATAATTAATTTTAGATATTTAAAATTTTACTTAATTATAAAATAACGTTTGAAGTTTTGTTCTTAATTGGAACCATTTGAAAATAATAGTATAATTTTTAATTAAAAGTTATTAGAAATATATTTATTTTATTGTTGTTTGACAAAATTGATCGCATAAATTATTTTATGTTAAAATTTTAAATAAATAATTTTTGTACATAAAAAATTGTAAGAAAAATATTAGATTAACTAATAATCACAATTTTTGTCTGTTTTTATTGTTTAAGTGTTTTATTAGAAAACGTTTTGAACAAATAGTTATTTTGAGTAGCCAATGAGGGATCCGCTTTTAGTGTTAGTGGCAAAATTTTTATTCTCGTCCACTTAAACAGGAGTCTATAAATGTAGCTATTATTAATTTTATTATTTATTAATTATTTTATGTTTGTTACTTTGAATGTTTTACGAGAAATATCTTTCAGCAGTGAACATTTTGGCGAAGCCGTACGTGGGCCCGCATTTTAGTGCCGGTGGTGGGATTCGAACCCATGCCCACCGAGGTCTAAATTCGAGCGCTGTACCGCTAGACGTAGCGTAAGCAAAAAGTTTTCTGATTATTTTTTTACAAGTTGATTAATACAAGTAAAAATACAAGTAATATGTATTAAAATCTTATATACTCTAAATGTTTTTACTTATATAATGAAATTTTGACCATTAATTGTGACAATAGTTGTTCTTTATTTGTCTTGAATAAGTTTTATGTTTAAAAAAATTATTTTGTATTAAATGTTAATTTTTTAAATAGTGCCTAAAACAGTATAAACATATTTTTAATTTTTATAAGAAATAAGTAAAGTTATTTTATTTCAATTTTTAAATGTTAATTCTAAACACTTATAAATATTTAATTTTAAAAATATAAGCTGAATATTAAAAGGTTAAGTAATTTATTTTTAATAAACTATTATATTTTTTATGCTTAAACTATACAATTAGTAACTAGGGTTACAACATTTTAAAACATGATTTAACCCCGTGGACATGTAACATTTATAATAAGTAAAAAATAAGTAATTTGCATAATAACGTAGCAAAGAATAAGATTGAAATCAATTGATATGATTTCTGTACTAATGTAAATATTAAAATTTCTAAGTAAATTCTTACATAAATTAATTTTTTAATTAAATAAATGTTTAAGTGCATAGAAACACAATATAAACGCTAAGTTGAAAAAAACATTAACAATGATGCAATAAATGTTTCATCACTAATTCTATTTATAAATCAATTTATCATTTTAAACATATAAATACACCTGACAACAACAATTATATAAATTATTTAAATAAAGCATTTTAACTTTTTACTAACAATTAATAAAAATTGAACAAACAACAACAATAATAATAATTTTTCAACTTTAGTAGTGTTTAGACAACTATAAAAATATTTTGTAACTTACTATTTTATAATTAAATGTACACAAAGATTCTTTTCATTCAAGTTAACGTTTTTAAACGTAGTGTTTGTTTAAGAAAAGTTAAAAAATTTGTAAAATAGGCAGCAAATTATGAAAGACCAAATTAATTGTAAAACTAAAATGCAATTAATTGGGTATTAAACAATTGTTTATAATTAGTTTTCTTATTAAAAATAAACAATAGGCAATAAATGCCTATTAGTTAATATTAAATATTTATAAACTATTTTTCTTAAAACACCATTAAAGGTTAGGCAAATTTAAAAAAACATACATTTTATAATTTTCTTTTGTACCAGAACGCGCTGAATTTTCAAATAAACTTATATTAACCGAAACCCAAGTAAAGATTTGGTTTCAAAACCGAAGAGCCAAAGCAAAACGTTTGCAAGAAGTAGAAAGTGGAAAATATCAGCTTGGACCCAATGAAACGTTGTACACAAATTTATTGACAAATTTAAACGATTCTCATACTGCCAATTATATGCATCAACCCAATACAGGATTATCGGAACATATGTCAACATTTATAACTTCAACGACGCCTGGGTTGTTTACTACTGGATCTGTAGATAAAATGGCTACAAGTGGCAGCCAGCGTAACAAACATTGTAAAAATAATTACAAAATGGTAAACAATCAAAATCCAAAATATTCTACACACACCATATCGTATTACTCAACTGATTCCAAATTTGATCATAACCAATTCGAATTCGGTGGTTTTCAAAAAGGTCCAGTATGCAGTAATAGATGTTCCATTGCAACAAACACTGCACCATCTAATTCTTCTGTATCATCTCCATCATTTTTGGCGAACTCAGCCAACTTGTTTAACTTTACAACGTCTCCACCTGTATTTTCCAACAGTTCTCAATCAGCAAATTTAAGTCCGGATGTGTGCAGTCTCTTTACTTATTCAAAACTAAGTCCAGATCAGTTAAATTCTTTTATACAATCATCACTTAAACAAAATATACTTAATAGTAAGTCAAAAATAAATAAATAATATTACACGTACTTCATTAACTGCTATTTTTGTTTAAAACTGTATTTTTAACAAATGACATAGACACACCATTATTAGTTTAAATTTAATGTATACACATGTTAATATTAATCAAATGAACAAAGGTAGAATTAGTTAGTTTAAAAAACTATGTAAATATAAAATTTTTAAATGCTAAAGTATTAACAAAATTTTATTGTTTTATTATTTATAGATTATGACCAATCAAGTATAGGTGAAACAACGCCTGCAAAAAATGCCATGCCTGTTACTCCAACTATTAGTAACATTAGTAACACCACCGGTCCGTCTTTAGATTTATCAGCAAATCCACCTAATTTATCGCCCATTTTAACTAAAAAGGTTAAAAAATTAGAAGATTTGAATAAATGGATCAAAAGTAGAAATTCAAATCATGAATGTAACAATTGTGCCAGTTCAGAATCATTTCAATCATCTCCATCTCCCAACGCAATAATCAATCCATTACTTCATTCTGACTCAATTCCCATTAAAAATTTAACACATGATTTATACCAATTTATTCAAGATGCAACTTTTCAAAAATTCGAAAACTGTTTTAATAAATTTAATGTTTCAAAAATAACAACTTACTCAACTACTTCAAATAAAGATAAAAATGCAAATGAATATTTTAAAGATGCATTTAGTAATTACATATTTAGTCCTCTATTTGGTCAATTAGCACCACATTTTCAAAATATTCAAAACAATTCAAATAGCGAAAGATTAACCAATTGTAAGAACAGCAATTCGACTAATAAAATTAATAATGAAACCAGCAGTGAGAATAACTATAAAACTGAACAATTGTTTACAATTGACTGCTTGAAACAAAATATTCAAGATGTGCTTGATTTAAAACATGAAACAAAAAGTGACCCGTGTAATCGAACTACAAAACATTATACTTACAACGACCATTTGCCAACTAAATTGGAAACTCATCAAAGTTCTACTAGTCAACAAAACAATTCAAATAACATTTTGATTGCACATATTTAACAAAACAACGATAAATGAAAACTAAAATTTAACTTTAAAAATTATAAAAATTATTGCATTCATGATATTGTGGACCAAATATAATGAACTTATGTGATGAAATTTTTATTTTAAAACACCACCATTCCACAAATAACAATTTTTTAATCTTTTATCAAATACAGCAACCAAAATTGTACATTTAAATAAAGAACGTATACTTGCAAGTTTTAATTTGTTTTTCACTAAGATTAATAGTGTATATTATGCATTGTAAATGTAAATTGATAAATAAATATTAATTTATTTTAAATTTTGTGTTTTTTTAAATCACACATCAAATAGAAATGTGTGCTTTGTGTTTAAAATAAATTTATTATAGTTTTAATGAAAATAAAATAAGGAAAATTTGTAATGTAAAAAGCAAAATGATGTTAATTTCGTCACATTGACATTTTTTAACTGTCCAAAGTTTATCACTTTTAATTGTGAGCAGTGGCAAGGGCAACAAAAAGGCTGGAGTCCTACCGCCGACACTAAATATGAGCTCCCCTTTTAGTTTCGCTAGACGTCTACTTGCTAAAAGCGTCTTTGGAAAACATTAAAACAATAAAAGCTAAATGAAAAATATAATATAAAATATTATTTATTAATTTATTTTACTTTTAATTACTTATTATTAAAATATTTAATTCAATTTTAATTGTTATGTACATTTGTTTATAGTAGCTTTTACAAAAAATAAGCAAATAAAAATAGAAAAAATAGCGTTATGTTTAAAAAAGAAGAAAGTTTCTACTCTTTTTAATATATACCAAAATATATAATTTAAAAATAAAAATAACTTTAATAAGTTTGGAACAATATTTACTTACATTTAAATTTAAAGTTACATATAAGACTACGTAACTTACAAATAAAATAAGTAACTTGAAATATAATTTAATTATATTTTATTTTATTTTCATTACTTGAATGTTTGAGAAAAACATTTTCGGCGAGGGAACATCCAACAGAGTCAAACGACGACCGTATTTTGTACCGGCAGTGGTATTAAAACGTTCACCGACTCGGTTTCGAGTTTAGCTCTCTGGTAACTTCTGCCATTCCGGCATATTTATGCGTATTCTTATCATTATTATTACATTAAGCTTTAATGCCTTACATATTATTAAAAACAAACAATTTCTGATAATAAAGTGTTTAGAATGACAACTTTCGCATAAGAATGTACATATAAATTTACATAGACAATTGGTGTTGTTGTTATAATTAATAGTTTATAATAGTTAATAATAGTTTATAACTGGTTAAAATTTACGTACGTAATTAGTAAAAATATTTGTTTTTATTATATATTATTTAAACATAAAATAATACAATTTTATTATGTTTGTAACTTTATTTTATCTCTTAATCACACTAAGTTTTCTGAAATAAACAATAAAAACTAACATATTGAACGTTTCATTATTTATGGTACTTACAAAAGTGTTTACATGTAATATTCAAATTATTTAATATGAAAAATAAAAATATTGTTATGTATTTAAAGCATTGGGCTTCCTTTATTATTCCAACTAAAAACAATAGAAGAAATAAACTGCAAGATGCACTCATTTTGTATATTCTGTTCAATCACAAACAAAAATCAGTATATGTATATGATGCAATTAAAGCTTTAACTTAACATTAATAACTACACATACATATACACAACACAAGCCATGTTATGCTAAATTCAGGCTAAATGATGTAATATGGAGAAAATGCACAAACGTTTATTTGAGTTGAACATTTTATAACACCTTTTAGGAATGTGTTTTTTAGCCCGTTCAGCTAAGCGACGAGTTGTCCGACCAATATATTCGTCACCATAAGTGCAGGTAAAGTATTAAATACATTAAAAAGTAGAGAATATTGCTTTAGCTGTTTCCATGTTAAGAGAAGGAAGAACTTTTGTAGTATATAACATTCTTAATTGGGTCAATAGGTATCTCGTTTTAATTGCGTTTTAAAGTCTTATTTTTGTAACTTTATTAAATTTAGCATAAACATGGCTTGTGTTGTGCATATATATATATATATATATATATATATATATATATATATATATATATATAACTGTCACAACAATTACCGCAAAAAAAAAAGTGATTATTTAACTTAAACCTCTCTAGTAACTAGATAGCATACAAGAGAAACGTCACTTTAATTATAAAATATACAATACTTATAATAATTTAAAAAAAACTATAATTATATATACATATATATTGTAAGTAAAGAAAATTGTATAAAATAGCAACTGGTGCAAAATCGAAAATGGAGTAAAATGATTAACATGATTTATAATGTCAACTATTAATAAAAATACAGATTACATACAATTTTTTTAGTCACCAAATGATTAAGGACATTACAAAGTTAAAAAAAATTCAATAGTCTATGTGATTGCCATTCTTTTAAACAACCTAATCCAGGCGTTTTGGAATTCTGGCGATGAGATTGTTGATATATTCTTGTTTCATCTCATAATGAATAACAAACCGAATGCGGTCACATACATATTCAATTTCAGTATGCTTTAGCATACTAAAAGATTTCAATAACATTGATATCTGGGCTGTTAGGTAGTAATTGAGTGAAAGAAAGCTTTTTCGATTTTAGCCCCTCTACTATTTAAATGTAAATATAAAACAAATAAAGTAAACTTAGATAAATCTGATGTTACCTTTTTGGAAGTATCACATAGAGCATTGTCCTGATAAACAATAGTAACCCCGGTGTAAGTGTGCTGCAATTCATAATAAAAAACATCCTTCATAACTGAAACAAAATTTTCACTCTTTAAGGTACCAGATATAATTCTCCATTTGATAAGTTGATTATACTTAATACCAAACCAACATTTGTCGAGGGTGGGCTTTTTTAACAACTAGAAGTAAATGCTTTTTAAAACTCGACTCGCACAACACTTTGTTTTTGTAGCCAAATGGTTCGTCCCAAATAATTGTTTCATCGGTAAAGTACACGGAACACCAATAACACAAGTGTCGTTTACTCTACTGTTTATAAAAAGGTTAATCTATCATCCTTTTGTTTTTTTAGAAATAAATGACATTAAACCAGGTTTTATTGCTCTGTTTCTGATTGTGGAATAAGTAAAATTGTTTAAACTATTTCTTTTAGTTTTTAAAATAGATTTATTATATTTTTTTAATTTTAAAGCGATTTTCTAATCAACCGTAGTAGTTGTTACACATTTTCTTTCAACATTATCATAATTTCGTGGTTTATAACCATTAATAATCCGATAAATTGTTGTAAGGTCAACTCTATATAAATTTGATAATTCTTGTGATGAAAATCATTTATTTTTTAATTTTTTGATGACACAATATTTATTTTCGGTAAGATGAAAACATTTTTATCACAATGTCTATTTCAAAAACAACGCAAACAGAAAGCAAAATGAGCGAATAAGCGGAATCTCAAGGTAAACGTAAATAATAAATAATTCGATTTGTTTTAAAATTTTTATTAAAACTTTTTGAAAGTTCATTTTATTATTTTAATTTTTAAATGTTTATTTTGATAATTATTATGAGATCAAAATGATACAGAGTTGAATGTGCATTTAACATCAATTTTAACAATTATTCATTGTTTATTTTTAATGAAATTAAGCACACAAAATAATAATAGGCTAATTATTATAAAAATTATATAACATCAACTTATTATCCACGTTTTTATAGAAGTAGCTTTTTAAATATGCTATTTTGGCTAATACAGCCTTTTCAAATAAATATTTCCAAGTATATACAAAGAAACTATTAAATACTTGACATTATTTTTAATTCTCAATATTTATTTTTACTAAAAACAATTGGACACAACAAGTTAATTTAGATTAAATACTCGTTAATTTTTAAGGAATACTGTTAAAGCATGTAAATATTATGCGTTCGCTATACTAAAATTCAAGTTGTTGTGTTCGAACAAAAAGTGGTCATACTGCTAATTTCGAAATTGTCACGGAAGTACATCAAGGATGTATTTTGTCACCATTTTTGTTTCTTCTGGTAATTGATTTCATTATGACTCGATCCATGAATAATTTGTCTTATGATATCAAATGGAACCACAGCAGATTAACGGATTTGGATTTTGCAGATGATATTGGTCTACTCAGTGAAACTCCAGAAATGATGCAAAATATGACAACAGGTCTTAGTGATATCAGATATCCTATTGGTTTACGGATTAATTGTTCAAAAACAAAAGTGTTGTGCACTAAGTCAAACAATTATCTACCCATCAAAATTAGTGGATAAAATATTGATACTGTTGATTCCTTTACATATCTGGGAAGTATCATTGGTAAAAACAGAAAAACCAAAATTGATGTTAAAGCCAGACTTGGAAAGGCAATGTCAGTCTTCCACAGACTCAAATCAATATGGTCATGTTCTTCCATTCGCCTGAAGACAAAACTTTGTTTGTACGCATCAAAAATAATTCCTACGGCAATATATGGGAGTAAAACGTGGAAGCGAACGGACAAGATTGATAAGATGGTAGATGTTTTTCATTACCAATGTCTTAGAATTATCTTAAAAATTACCTGGCGAGATCGCATTTTAAATGAGATTATAAGAAGATCTGACTGTCGCTGACTCCATGACATCATTACAATTAGACGAAGAAAATTACTAAACCCAATTCTACGTTTACCGCCTGACAAACCAGCAAGAACGTTTTTGGAAAAGAAAATCAATGGTGGATGGTAAAAGAACGTTTGGTAGACCACAGAAAATCTGGGTAAGAACTAATCGAGAAGACTGATTAAAATGAATGTTTCGTGGGATCAAACTAAACGTTTGGCATATTGTCCAAATACATAAAAACATTTTATTGTCTTATATTGTTTTTGAATTACGAGACTTTGTTGTTGTTGTTGTTGTTTTTTGCTGTAATTATTGTTAAAAGACATAAGACTTCATCAGAAACTTAATCAATATCATAACTAACACCTGAACCAACTGTCTACAAAAAGGGACGATCACATCTATTATTTTATATTTTGTAGTGTATAATGCAAGAAATTATCTTGTAAACCAAAAAATAGATATGCTTTGTATTTTCTGAAATATTTAAACGTTATATTTTATGTTTATAATTTTACTTAACTTATGTTTATAAACCAGTCGTAATTTTATGTATTTTCTATTATTGTTAACAACGTATATTGGAATAATTATAATTTTATTTCACTTATAATATATTATTGTATATGACTATTTAAGTAATTTTAAAAATAAGAGTTAAATTATTTTTGTACATAGAAACCTAAAGTTTTATTTAAATTTAATTTAAAATGCAAAAATCTATTATTATTATTATTATTATTATTATTATTATTATTATTATTATTATTATTATTATTATTATTATTATTACAGCTATTGTGTATAAAAGAACAAATTTTTATAACAAATATTGTATTTGGGTTTACTTTTAAGTTATAAGCAGTAAGTGAATTATCAAACAACAGAGTAAATATAAATTTTATTGTTATAAGTTTATCAAGATGTAATAGGACTTTCTGCAACTTAAATGAAACTGATTAAATTTTTTATTTAGTAAGAAATGAAAAAATATAAAACGTTCCAATAATCTCACTTACTACACTTAAAAATATTTATTATAAATTAATAAATATAAAAAAACTTATATTTTAAAGCATTTAACAATTTATAAATTATATTTCCATATAATTTTGTAGGTGCCTGTTTAAAAAATATTAAATAATTAACATAAATTTAAGTTAAGTTTAAATTAAAACAATTTCTTTTATTTTTTATAAATTTGTTATTTTTGTTTTATTATTCTTGTGGTTATATACTATTATAAATACAAACAATTTATTAATTTTTATTCATTGATCCTTAAAATAATTTTCAGCACAATTTACTGTCTTTCCCAATAACCGTTTTTTCACAAATTTTAAACAAAAAACCACAAAGTGCTGTCATATACAATTTTTAATAATTTATCAAATAAAAATGTATAATTATCTATCCATCTATTCTAAATTTTGTCTATTAGTCTACGACACATGCATGATTTGTAAGTTTTAAAATATTGGCGCCAATCTTTTATCACACACACACGATGCACAAATTTGACGTATACAGATTTGGTAAGCCGTATAATAATATATTCATAGTAATAATAAATTAATAAATTATACGTATGTGGATTTGTGTGTATTAATATATATATATATATATATATATATATATATATATATATATATATATATATATATATATACAGTTAGATGGGTTTTTTAACTTCTACTTATATACATTTGAATTATTATTGTTGTTATATATATTAATTATTTTAACAATATCCATTTAATAACGTCCACACTTCTGTTAAAAACAGCATTTTTTTAAAACTGGTGACGCTGGTGTTCTAAATCTCCAAATATTGATAATTTTAAAACAGTTGTTTATATAGATCCTTTGTGCAATTTTAAATTCACACACATGCACACATATTTCTTTACAATTTTGTTATTTGTTTAAACAAATTTTTTTAAATGTAGAGAAATGACAAATATTTATGTTTAAGTTACATTGTTTACAAATATACAAGTATGTATATGTACGTATATAAAATTAATTTCCTAAATTGCATTTAAATTTTAACCACAAATAATTGTTCTAAATTGTACAAATGTTAAAAATAATTTATTAAAGTAATTGTAAATGAAAAAAATAATTCAACTGAGCATTTATTGGTAATTCTTTTATTTATATTAAAATAATGTTTATTAACAATAAATAAAAACATATACCCAAATTTATGTAAATTAATAAAGTTATTTATTACTTTGAGGTTTATGCATGTTATATATATATATATATATATATATATCCAACTTCATTTTTAAATATTTTACTTATTGTTTAAGAATGTGAGATATATTTATTATTTCTACAAAAAATTAAATAAATCAGACATTTTATTTAGAAAAATCAAATGACTACACTTAATAAATTGTAATAAAGAATATAATTAATTTTTTTTCATTGTTGTACTAATTTAAACTCACGTTTGTTTTTAGTTAGTAATAAGTAATTCGCAGTTATTAATTGTACATTGCAACAATATGTAATTAAAACTAAACAAAATAATTTATTAAAAGTATTTCCAAACAATAATAATAAAAGACGTAAACTGTGAGATGAATTCATTTCGTATATTCTCTTAACTCCGCCTAGTTTGGATTAAAAATGATTCAATCTAGCCAGTCCCAAGCCTGGATAAAGGAGGATGGTTTGGGCGCAAGGTGAGCAACCTGATCTCTAAAAAATTATACTGCTACGGAAACAATGAAAGATGACGTCATTCCTGTAAACAACAACGTATCTGAATGGCAAAGTTATCAAGTGACAAGGTTGAGTAAAAGCCGAAAAAAAGCGCAATCTTCGATTTGCAGAATCTTTAATGTCAACGAGACTTTGTTGTTGTTGTTGCTTTTTATTGTAATTGTTATCTTAATGCCCCATGCTTATTCTTAAAGCAAAAGGGTTTTGTATAATAATATAATAATAATATATATTCCCTTCAGTCACAAACATATAAAGAATCAATATATATATATATATATATACATAAAATATATGATGTAATTAACTTAACATTAATAATACACATACATGCACATACACAACATGCATATGTTAAGTTCACGCTAAATAAACAGCTAAATGCACAGACGTTTATTTAAGTTGGACTCTTTTTCGATCCAATTGGGAGTGTATTCTCTGGCCCGTTCAGCTAGGCAACGAGTTGTCCGACCAATATATTTGTTACCGCAACTGCAAGTGAACTAGTAGATACAATGGGAGGTGGAAAACATTGCTTTAGCTGTTTTTACGTTGGGAAAAGGCAGACCTGTTGTGGTATATAATATTCTCAATGGGGTCAATGAGTATGTCCTCTAAATCGCACTTTTAAGCCTAATTTTTAGAAGGTTTATTACATCATCTCCTTTAAAAGGCAGTTTTATAAAAACCGGCGTGTTTTCATTTCCAACTTTTTCTTTAGTTTTGAGTGACTTTGAGTAGAAGTTGATAAATTCTTCAGATTAGAGTTTATTTTATGGCTTCTAATTTTTTATCAATATGTATGTGTACTTATTAATGTTAAGTTAATTACATCACATATTATATATATATATATATATGATCACATTGACCATTTGTTTACAAAAACTCGAGGTTTATGTTACTACATAAGACGTTTAAGGAACCTGCGTGTCATCTCACAGTTTACGTCTTCTATTATTTTTGTTTGGAATTATAAAGGGAACCCAATGCTTTAAAAACTATTTATTTTATGATTTATAATATCACAATTAATTTAATTTAAATAATTATCACATTTATAAATTTTAAAGTAAAATACGATAAAAGTTAATGTTTTGAGGGTTTTTGGTAATTTGGACTACTCTGGACGATAGTAGATGTTTATCCTCAATAATTATGATAATTATGATGATAATAATGATGATAATGGACATTTTGTAAAACCAAAAGTAGATTGACATTTAGCACCGGTAATGGGACTCAAACCTGTGTCTATCCAATGTTGATTCTAGCAGTTCGGTCATCTCTTCTCTTTCGGCGTACGTTAAAATTTATTTAAAACGCATTCACTTAGTAAAATAAACAGGTTTTTTTTACCTATTTTGTAAAATTTATTATTTTAAATTACAATTATTTTAAATTTACTAAACAATGAATGTTATGAGTAATAATTTACGTTTTTAAAATAATAAACATTTAAGAGCTTGTTAGTAATAATAGTTGTCCAGAGTTTTCTCAAAAATGACCAATGCAAACTACAACAGTTACATTTTTAATAAAATGTTGTTTAATATTTATATAATTCAGTTATTAATTCTTTCTAAAAACATAAACAATTACAATTTGATATCAATTTAATTATTTAAAATTTCTAAAGTATTAATTACGTATAGCAAAATAGTATTTTTGTAAAAAGCATATAGATTAATTAGGTTTAATAATTAAAGACATTGAGAAACATTTTTAAATACAAATAAAAACTAACTGTTTCAATACGCATTAAATTTAAATAAAATTGATTGTAAATGCATAGCAAAATAACTTTTCTATAACAGCATTATTTCAAGATTTACGTTTTTATAATTTGTGTAATATCAGAATTATAAGATGTATTAAATTATAATAATAACACGAATTTAGTCATTTGCTAGTAAAGAGAAGAAAAAAATAATGTTCTAACTTTTTAATCACCAAAAATTAATTGTTTTAAAGTTAATAAAACGCTGATTTATAAAGATTAATACTTTGCATAAACAACTTTATACAGACCTAAATTTTAATAATTTAAAAATATTGTTTATATAACAAACATAATGGTTTTGTAAAAAGTATAAAATAATTATTATGTAGCAAATTATTAACAACCTAACCAATGACATATTGAAACACCTGAGACAAGTGGCTGCAAAAAGAGACGATCACATTTATTATTTAATGTTTTTATATTATACAAAAAACTATTTAATAACCCAAAATATTAGATATGCTTTGTATCTTTTGTAATATTTGACGTAATACAATATTTTTGTGTTTACAATTTTACTCAACTTTTAATTATGAAACAGTTGTGATTTTACGTAATTTTTTATTAACAACATATATCAATAAAATTGTAATTTTGTTTTACTTATTCTATAGTATTGCATATATGATAAATAAACTGAGTTCTTTTTCCAAGTTATGTGGATGGTAGAGATGTTTCAGTTTAGTAACTACGTTTTTCATTTTATTTTCTTTAAATTTTTGCCTATGTTACTATTACTATTATTATTATTTTTTTTATTATTATTATGGTAACTAGTATAGATACTTTAAGAGAAGCATTTTTTAGTACAAAAGAACGTAGATTTATGAAGTACATAACTAGCAGTAATTAAGCAACTGTCAAAAAATTAAATATCCAATGCGCACTAAAACAAAATTCATCAGTGTTTTGTAGAAGTAAAAATATGTTCAAAATTATACTCAAGGATACACTTTAGAATTGGTAATGTTTTATTAATATAACGTACCATTTAATACAGGTTTGATTTATTTAAACTTCAAAAACCTTGTTGAGCAAAAACCCAACCTTCGCACATTTGATTATCTACAGCCCGGATTTAAACGTCATTAATTTTGTTTTGTTTTTTTAAAGGCTAGGTTAACAAGTTGTAAAATAACGTATTACTTATTGAGAATATTATTTACGTTATAAAAAACAAGTTTCAAAGGATGTATTGGTCCCTTGATAGTCTCAGATTTAAAACGGCTGTCAGAAGTTATAAATGGAAGTGAATGTTACTTGAATTGTTGACATTACAAAGTTTGTAACTTTTTCGTTAAAAATTAATGTATTTTGGCCAATAATATTCCCCTTTTAACAAATTACATGTTTTTGCTATTAAGTTTTAATAAACGGAGGTATTATGATTAACTGTTAGAACGAGTGTTGTATATTATAATTACAGTGTTTTATTGCAAATGATATTATATATATATATATATATATATATATATATATATATTGATAACGCTTTATCTAGTAAAAGTAGTACATATACTTAAGATAAGTAAAAAGTGCTAAATATTCTTAAATATCAAAGTAGATCAATATAGGATTTAATTTTGTTACCAACTGTAGTGCTGAGGTGGTTTAACGGAATCGAACCAATGTTTAATTCTCATCAATGACATCAAATGAGGGTTTATGATCGGCTTTGCTAAAATGTCCATTGGTAAAATACATTTTTTGTAAAACATTTGAAGTAGTAAAAACAAAACAAAATAAATGTTATGAATATATATATATATATATATATATATATATGGAATTTCAAATAATTTATTGTACAAAAAATAAAATTTAAAGGTTAGTTGATTTATGCACAATAGTCAGTTTTGTTAATTAATTGTCTTTCTTTATTAAATATACATTAAATACATTTTTAAAGATATATTTAGTTACACGAATAAAAAATGAATATTAGCTTTTAATTTCTAAAGATTACGAACAAATAGAAAATTGTCTTAAATTTGGCTTCACTGTTAAAAAATTGCATGTGTTTAAGGGAAGCGCTTAGACTTTGCATCGAATTTTCAACAATTGTACATGTCCCAAAATGACTGAAATTATACAAACAACTTCAGCTAGTAAACAAATCACCAGTTTTCTACAAAACTCATAAATAAGTAACCAATATAAAAAGAATATTGTAATAATTTTTTAAGTTATGTAGATAGAAAATAAATAAAATTAGACAACTTAAGTAATAAGCAGCGTTCAAATAGAAAAAATGTGTAAATCTGTTAAAAAAGCATTTTTAAAAACCGTATAGCCTACTTTTGACTAGATGTTATTTTGTGTAAAAAATGCATTACACAAATATATAATTTAAAATTTTTATGAATTTTTAATAAAGGTTGTAATTAACTATCTTATATACCATACATGAAAGTATTAAATAAAAAAGTATATTTTAAGTAACTTTTTATTGCAAATTTTAATTAAAGCTGTACAAGAATTACTAAGTACAGAAACTGTTCGTACATCTGCTGTTTATGTTTGTCACAAGAACTTATCACAATTATTTTTTATTTACAAAATATGTTTTTTAAAGTTTTTATTACCAACTAAATATTTTACTAAAAGTTTTGATAAGACTTTTTAACAAAAAGTAAACTTAAATATAAATGTAGGAATAATATTTTACTATAAATTTAATTTGATTCTAAATTAATTAGATTAAATTAATTATTTCACATAAATTAAAACATTTTTACAAGAGAAAACATTAGTTATATATGCATATGTATAAAATTGCATACAAAATATAGTTTAAAATAGAAATAATTATAATCAATTTAGTAATTAATTTATTTTAATTAACTATTTTAGGGTTTTAAGCCAACATTTATATTACACCAACCAAATCAAAATGATTGCATTAAGTTATTATTTTTTTATAAACTTTCTACCATTAATTAACTAATATTTTCATTTACAATAGTTATTTGGACTAATTATTATTAATAAAACTCACTGAAGCATTGTATTCGTTTTTCATTTAACACAACATATTGTTAGTTGCATCAAAATGAGCAAATTAGAAACTTTTACTCATCAAATGTTATACATACCTTCAATCCATTCTTCCTCCATCTCATATGCACACAGGCATATATGCAACATACACCAAGCATACACATAATATTTGTCGCAAATCCAACAGGTTATAACCAACATTTAAATTGCTCAACCGCTTAACTACCTTGATTTTATAATGCTCAAGAGAATTGGAAATAAGAACAATAAATTATTTAAATAAATACTTTTCAATTAAGTGTAAAAAATTAAACGTGCAACAACAAATAAAAGTTTACTATTGTTATTATTAATATTATTATTACTATTATTATTGTCATTTTATAATAATGATTATTAATGTTATTATTATTATTAAAATTATTGCTATGAAAAACATTTTAATAAGAGTTTACTTAACATTTTAGACAATTACATATACACTTCATCATTTACTGTATAGTTTAAAGCATTGGGTTCTTTTTATAATAGAAAAAACAGAGTACAAACACCTACAAAAAGAAGCGGGTTTACTTAAAATTGTCATTTAAAAGAGATGACATTATAAATCTTCTCAAAATCCGGTTAAAAACAACAATGAATAGGACCTTTTAATCGATCTAACTAAGAATGCTGTATACTATCAAAGGTTTCCCTTTGCCCAATATTAAAACAACTAAAACAATATTTTCCGCCTCACATTGCATTTATCAATTTACTTGTAGTTGCGATAACAAGTATATTGGTCGGACAATGCGTCACTTAGTTAATCGGGTTAAGGAACACATTTCCAACTGGATCAATAAGAGGTCAAACGGAAGTGAACACTTATACAATTCCTCTACATTACGTCATTTACTGTAAACCAATGATCAAATCAATTTCAAAAATTGTTTATATATATATATATATATATATATATATATACTGCAATGTTATGTTTGTGACCGACGAAAATATACAAAATGAATTCATCTCACAGTTTACGTCCTTATATTTAGTATTGTACAATTGTTAACAAAACAAATGCAGCAACTAATGTTACATAATATTTTATAGCATTTAGCATTTATTGCATATCTTAAACCATAGTTTTTTATAACTTCCTTTAAACGCTTTAAATAGGAATCAGTTACATTATTAATAAAATATTGTGAAATTTGTTTTTATAACAATCAATTTTTTCTTAAACCGTGCTTTAATTTTCTATCCAATTCACCTCTAAAACTATTTTAATTGCATTATAGTTTAGGTTGTTTGGAGGCCATTAAAAAACCACTGTCATTTCATTCATTCATTTTGATTGGTGACGTGATCACTTCTTTATTATTTTCCATATTTATACGGTATATAAAACGATCGACTTCGATGATTTGATAAACGTAACAAACGTAGAATAATAACGAATTTTTTTGACTGGTAGACGGCATTCTTGTAACGTCGCCACTGTTTACAAAAATTGACGAAGCCGCTTGAGTTTTTATTAGGGTTATTTCCCTTAGTCCAATTGCTACATATGGTGTACGTATACCTTAAGATACATTTTAAGTACCCTGGGTGTATGCTTGCACCCATCCGCCAAAGCGTTAGCCCGGTTATATCGCTGTGCACTCGGTCCTTACTGTTATTACTTAAATCCTCAGGATCATTAACATCCCCATGTTTTACCATATAAGAAATTTTTTAGTTTAAATAGTAAACAAATGCGTTGATTTAAAAATTATGATAAAAAGCATCTTGCCTTTTTTGACGAATGCATTTGAGCATTAACTTGAACAACCACTAAATGTTCTAAAAGGTTTTATCGTAATTCAGACTTTAAAAATTCTTTGATAATGCTTAGAAATTTTAAGATGTTCAAATAATTATTTGTTTGACTCCATTTTGGTAGTTTCCCGTATTTAATTCCACAACATTATTGAATAATATCAAGAAATTCAATAATCGCTTGCAGTTAATTTTATTAATTTTACGAAAACTTTTAAGTGCTTATCGAGAATACATGTGGATAATCGTCATGTTTTACGAAATACCGTTGAAATATGTAAATATTATGCTCTCGTTATACCAAAATTCAAGTTGTTGTGTTTGAACAGACAGTGGTTACACTGCTATGTTCGAAATTGTAACAGGAGTACGCCAAGAATGCATTTTGTCATCGTTTTTATTTCTTTTGGTAATTGATTTTACTATCAATTTATGAATAATTTATCTTATGGAATCAAATGAAATCATGGCAGATTAACAGATTTGGACTTTGCAGATGATATTGGTCTACTCAATAAGACACCAGAATTAATGCAAAATATGACTATACGCTTCAGTGATATTACTTCTTGTGTTGGTTTAAAGATTAATTGTTTAAAGACGAAAATATTGTTCACAAAATCAAATAATTATTTGCCCATCAAAGTTAGTGGACAAAATATTGATACTGTTCATTCTTTTACATATCTAGGAAGCATCACTGGTAAAGATGGAAAAACCAAAAATAATGTTAAAATCAGACTTAGAAAAGCAATGTTGGTCTTCCATATACTTAAATCAATGTTGTAAAGTTTTTCCATTTGCTTGAAGACAAAACTTTGCCACAGCATTATATGGAAATGAAAGATGGAAACGAACAGACAAGATTGATAAGATGGTGGATGTTTTTCATCGCCGGTGTCTTAAACGTATTTTAAAGATTACCTGGCGCAATCACATTTCAAATGATGAGATCATGAGAAGAACTGACTTTCGTTCACTCCATGACATCATTACAATTAAATGAACAAAATTACTTAACCAAATTCTACGTTTACCGCCCGAAGATCAGCAAAAGCGGTTTTGGAATGGGATGCTAATTCTCCTAAGGATTTGAGTAATGTTTATAAAGTTTCAATTTCTAATTATGGTAATTCTCCTGAATGTTCGTCTTTCACGTGATACATCCAGGACAAGTTGCCCCCATGAATTTAGACTAATAACATCAGGGTCTGAGTAATGGCGGTATAACTTAGCTTTTACTACGATGGGTGGGTGTGAGCATACACCAAGGATACTTAAAAGGTATCTTGAGTTATACGTATAACATATGTGGCCTTTGGGCTAAAAGAGATAACCCTGACGCAAAATCAGGCGACAAACAGTAGCGACGTTAAAAGGATGCAGTTTACCAGCCAAAAAAATTGTTATTCTTCTACGTTTGTTACGCTTATCAAGCCATCGAATTCGATTATCTATATACCGTATAAATATGGAAAATAATAAAGAAGTGATCACGTCACCAATTAAAATGAATGAATAAATGAATGGTAAAAAGTTAGTAAACCACAGGAAACTTGGTTAAGAACCATTAGGGAAGATTTAATTAAAATGAATGTTCCATGGGGGCAAACAAAAATACTGTTTTTGCTGTTACAGTTATCTTTTTGTCCCATGTTTTTTAAGCAAAATAATTTTTTTAATGTAATGTAGTAATGCTGTATGCTGTTAAAAGTGACATTTAATGCTAGTGTAGTGTAGCTGTTGAACAGTTCACAGTACTCAAAAGTTTTAGGCTATAATACTATAAAGTAAACCAAGTCAAAACAAAAGAAGATGCTTAGATTTACATTCTATGTTATCTGATTCAAATATTACAGTTCTAACTACGAGCTTATTTCAGTGTTATGTAACTTAACAATGTTTAAAAATAAACATTTATTTGGTTGAATAAACATTACTAATAAAAACAAAAGTATATCGAGCACTAAACTCAAAACTTGGTAGACACAGGTTCAAGCCCTACCACGAGTACTAAATATGGCATCTTGTTTGACCTTGTTAAATGTCCAATTGCTAACAAATAATTTTCATAAAACACTCAAACAGTAAAATAAAACAAATTAAAATTTTCATAAATTCTAAAAACTGTTAACGTAATATTCATTTTTAAATAAAATGTTTATATATAAACACAGTAAATGTATGTAAAAAACGAAATAAAGTTTTACGACCGTTTAATTAATTTAGTGAGTTCAGTTTAAAAAAATACATTTTAAAATAAATTTATTTAATAAAAATGTTGTACTGGTAAATATATATATATATATATATATATATATATATATATATATATTATTTTAAAATTGAATATTTAGTAAATGAATAATTAAATAATTACAAAGAAAAATTACTAACACAAATATCTTTATAAATGTTTGTGTGTTTCAATTTATTTAAACAAAATAATAAGTTTAATAAACACTTGTAGAAAAATGCAACAACTACTTTTTAATAAAAAAGTTTTAGAAAACATTGAAAATAAACAAAAACAAATTATAAGGAACTAATTGAAATAATTTAATAAAACGTTTGGTGAGCAACTTATTTAACAGTCACTAATTTTAATACATTTTAACGCATAATAAAAACATAATTAAAACAGTTAAATAGTAATAAAAAGTATATTTATTTGTATATTTGTTAACTTTTGTTTAAAATGCGATTAATGTTTTAATATTTTTAAAACAGTAAATTAACTAGTTTATATTATTTGTTTAATTGAAACTTATTGCATCCTGCTGTAATCTTTCATTTTCTGCCATTAATAAAGTATTTTGTTCTACTTTTATAGATTGATCTCCATCCGGGTAAATAACATTGAGACGACGTGATGTTTGGTGTGCTGAATATGTAGTCAAGATGATGTGAGCATAAAATAACAAACAGGCAGACAAAGTAAGTAAAAAAGAGGACAAAACGCTGTATGTTTCTGAAGTAAATCCTGGAAATATACGTTTTAATCTAAGTAAAAAAATAACACATTTTTATTAGATATAATAAAAGTTAAATAGTATATTACAGTTTTAAGTAATGAACTTAAATACAAATTTATAATTTAAAATTATACTTATTAACTTCGCACATAGTGATTTATAAGTAAAACATTTTTATTTAAAATAACTTTAAATATTAATAAGTAAATATTTAAAATGTATAAAAACATTAAAAAATATTACAATAACTGGAGTTCGCATAAATAAAATATTATTGATGTTCCGGGGTGGTCTAGCGGTACAGCGCTCGAATTCGGACCTCGGTGTGCATAGGTTCGAATCCCATCACCGGCACTAAAATGTGGGCCCACGTTCGGTTTTGCTAAAATGTCTACTGCTGAAAGATGTTTCTCGTAAAACATTCAAAGTAGCAAACATAAAATAAATAAATAAATAAAATAAAACATCATGTTTAGTTTATAATAATTTTCAAAAGTTGACAATTATTTAGTTTACTAAGTTATATACTGCTAATGTAAGCTGTCTTAATTGCTATTATATAGGTTTCTGTCTGACACCAGATAAGTTGGTGTGACATTTGAAAGATTGGTGATTCCAAAACAAGGATGAAACAACTGTACACTCTTCTGGTTGACTCAAACCAAGTAAATTTATTATTTAATAAATGTGATAACTTTAATCTATTACCTTGAAAACCCCATAATAAATATTATACTTTTAATAATAATTGACAAAACTAAGTCTTAGATGTATATAATTTGCATAACTGTCGTAATTGTATTTGAAAAAATAATTTATAAAAGAAACAATAACTGAATATTACAAACTAATAAAAAACATTTGTTATATGTTTATTAACTGTATTTTATGTTTAACCTTTTGATTAACAATAATTACAGTTTAATATGTTTTTATCTAATTACATTTGCTAGTTTAGACCAGAAATGATTCAATCTAGTCAATCTCAAAACTGGATAAAGAAGGAGTGTTTGAGCACAGGGTTAGCAGCCTGACCTCTGTAAAAAATTTATACTGCTACGGAAACAATCAAGAGGACAACATTGCGGTAAACAACGGCAAAGAAGTGGTTGCACGTATCTGGATAACAGAGTTATACAGATGACAAGGTTGAGTGAATGCCAAAAGGAAGCTCAATCTTCGATGTGCAGAATCTTCAATGCCAAAAACCTAGCCAGTGTTGGAACATGGAATGTTCGCACACTTTTTCGTACTGGATAGTTAGAACAAGTCCTTTGACAAATGAAAAAGTACAACTTATGGAGTTGGTATTATGCTAAGTAAAAATGCTGCTAAAGCTATAATTGGATGGAAGCCCGTGAGCGACCGTATCGTTAAAGCCAGATTCAACATCAAATTTACAAAAGTAACAATTGCACAAGTCTATGCCCCTACTGAAGCTACTGAGGAGAACCAAAAAGATATCTTCTATAATCAATTACAAAGGCTGTTGGATAATGTGCCAAGAAGAGACAGCAACATACTGATTGGTGATTTCAATGCGAAATCAAACAAAGTCAGATTTGGGTACTTCTCAAATGTTGGACCACTTGGCTATGCAGATAGCATAAATGATAATGGTTATAGGTTGCTGACGCTAAACAGTCATTGTGGAATGAGTGTTGGCAACACATTTTTCGTTCACAAAAATATACACAAGGCAACGTGGGTTTCTCCCAACTGAAAAACAGCAAACGAGATTGACTACATTCGTATTAGCACAAAATGGCGATCTTTATTGCAAAATGTACGTGCATATCGCGGTGCAGATGTTGGTTCTAATCACAATCTTGTTGTTAGAAAATTTTGTTTAAAATTAAAGATAATAAAAACTACAAAAAAATTACTTCTATTTTCGTGTGAGAAACTTAAACAGCCGAATATCTCAAACCAATTTTACGATTCCTTAAAAAATACATTTCAAAATCTGAAAAGGGAAAAAGAGTGTGATGATCAATAGAAATTGTTTCATAAAACAATTACAGACTGTGCAGTAAATGTGGTGGGTAGAAGATGTCGCTCTACAAAGTAACAATAGATTTCACCAGTCTCCTGGAATCTAATTGATCTTAAAAAGAAAACAAAATGAGAGAGAGATCAATCTAACAATCCTGTTATCTGGAAATTATTTGATTATAAGTATAGAACTTTAGATAAACAAGTTAAAAAAGCTGTCGCAAAAATAAGAATGATTGGTTAGAAAACAAATGCAAAGAAGCAGATAAAACAGCAACAAAAAATGATTCCAAGACTCTCTATGAAATCGTGAAACAACTGTCGGGAGTTAAAAAGAACACCGATATTCCAATCAGAAGAAGTAAACTTCTAACAGATGATGAGCAATCATCGAGATGGGTAGAGCATTTTAAAGAAGTACTTAATCAGCCCATGCTAAATACCCTTGTAGCTTTTGATAATGATAATGATATGAATGTGACTCAAAATCCGGAAATATGTATTGATGACATTTCTGTAACTCAAATGATTTATGCAATTCAAAGGTTGAAAAACAATAAGGCAGGAGGACTTGACGAGATAACTGCAGAGATGCTCAAACATGGAAGAAATGTTGTAGCATGTGAGCTTGCTCATTTATTTAATATTTTATGCATAGTGAACAAATTCGAAATGATTGGCGGCAAGGAGTAATTGTTACTCTTCCTAAAAAAGGAAGTCTGAACGATTGCAATAATTGGGGAGGAATAACCTTATTATCTGTTCCTGGTAAGGTGTTTTGCAAAGTAATTCTAAACCTTTTAACTAATGCGGTAGATAAACATCTTCAAGAATAACAAGCAGGTTTTCGGAAAGAAAGAAGTTGTATTAAACAAATACTCACCCATTGTAACATGGAACAAAGTCAAGAATTTCAGCAATCACTTACAATCAATTTTATTGATTTTATGAAAACTTTTGACAATGTTAATCAAAAATCTTTGTGAAAAATTGTTAATTTTTAAGGAATACCGTTGAAATATGTTCATATTATGAGTTCGCTATATTAAAATTCAAATTGTTGTGTTCGAACAAAAAGTGATCATACTGCCAATTTTGAAATTGTCACGGGAGTACATCAAGGATGTATTTTGTCACCACTTTTGTTTCTTCTGGTAATTGATTTCATTATGACTCGATCCATGAATAATTTGTCTTATGATATCAAATGGAACCACAGCAGATTAACGGATTTGGATTTTGCAGATGATATTGGTCTACTCAGTGAAACTCCAGAAATGATGCAAAATATGACAACAGGTCTTAGTGATATCAGATATCCTATTGGTTTACGGATTAATTGTTCAAAAACAAAAGTGTTGTGCACTAAGTCAAACAATTATCTACCCATCAAAATTAGTGGATAAAATATTGATACTGTTGATTCCTTTACATATCTGGGAAGTATCATTGGTAAAAACAGAAAAACCAAAATTGATGTTAAAGCCAGACTTGGAAAGGCAATGTCAGTCTTCCACAGACTCAAATCAATATGGTCATGTTCTTCCATTCGCCTGAAGACAAAACTTTGTTTGTACGCATCAAAAATAATTCCTACGGGAATATATGGGAGTAAAACGTGGAAGCGAACGGACAAGATTGATAAGATGGTAGATGTTTTTCATTACCAATGTCTTAGAATTATCTTAAAAATTACCTGGCGAGATCGCATTTTAAATGAGATTATAAGAAGATCTGACTGTCGCTGACTCCATGACATCATTACAATTAGACGAAGAAAATTACTAAACCCAATTCTACGTTTACCGCCTGACAAACCAGCAAGAACGTTTTTGGAAAAGAAAATCAATGGTGGATGGTAAAAGAACGTTTGGTAGACCACAGAAAATCTGGGTAAGAACTAATCGAGAAGATCTGATTAAAATGAATGTTTCGTGGGATCAAACTAAACGTTTGGCATATTGTCTAAATACATAAAAACATTTTATTGTCTTATATTGTTTTTGAATTACGAGACTTTGTTGTTGTTGTTGTTGTTGTTTCTTGCTCTAATTTTTGTCTTATTGCCACATGCTTATTATTATTATTATTATTATTTTTATTATTATTATTATGTATCACAACTACTGAAAGCATGAAATAAGTAATTTATGTAATAAAAAATAGTATTTATATTTTTGTAATTTTAAAGAAATTAAATTCTATACTTACTTTGAATTTTGTACAATTGTAAAGCTGCATATCAGCATTGCTATTCCTAATATAAATAAACATGACGCAAAAATTATTAACAAAATGCAACCAAATAGAACTCCTCGTCTCAACATATTTTTATTTAGTAAGCATATTGAAAATAGTTTATAACATGCTATGCAACTAAAATCTAATGTATTTATTATAAAATATATTTTTACGTTTAAATATTAATAATTAAATAATCAATGATAACATCATGTGATTATTATCATTATTATATTATAAAACCCTTTTGCTTTAAAAATAAGC
The DNA here is from genome assembly GCA_025895645.1 of Cardicola forsteri. Taxonomy (NCBI): domain Eukaryota; kingdom Metazoa; phylum Platyhelminthes; class Trematoda; order Strigeidida; family Aporocotylidae; genus Cardicola; species Cardicola forsteri. Next base: position 323,898 of record JAKXYG010001133.1, on the reverse strand, counting down.
TTCCAAGTTTTACTCTCATATGCTGCCGTAAGAATGATTGTTGATGCGTACAAACAAATTTTTCCTAATTTTTATAAAAAATATAACTTTTTAAAATTATTTTCTCACTATTTATTATTTAAAAACCCTTTCGTTCTGAAGAACATGGGGCAATAAGTATCTTAAAGATTACCTGTCGCGATCACATTTCCAATAATGAGATCATAAGAAGAACTGACTTTCATTTATTACATGAAATTGCTGTAATTAGACAAAGAAAATTACTTGGTCAAATTCTACGTTTACCGCCCAAAGTACCAGCAAAAATGGCTTTGGAATGGACGATTGAAAATGGTAAAGGAAAGGTTAGTAAATCATAGAAAACTTGGCTAAGAACTATTCAGGAAAATTTAATTGAAATGCAAGTTTTATGAAAACAAACAAAACGTTTAGTAAAATGTTCAAATACATAGAAAAAGTTTGTTGTTTTATGCTCTTTTTGAATTATGGGACTTTGTTGTTGTTTTTTGCTGTTGTTGTTATCTTATTGCCCTATGCATATTTTTAAAGCAAAAGGGTTTTGTAGTAATAATAATAAAATAAATCTAAATTAAATTTTATTATTTATCGAATTTATAGTTTAAAATATTAAAAGTTAAAAATGATAATAAATAACATTTGATTTTATTCTTATTTGGAAACATTTGTTTAAAATTATAGAAATAGTGAAGAAGTTATATTTTAAAGACAACACATATATAAACGTAATTACTAATTGCAATTTTCTTTTTTTTACATTAATATATAATTAATTCATTTTTATACTAAGCTTTAGTATCTCACTGAAAATGCACCACAAATACATTTTCACCATTAGTTTCACAAAAAAATACAATATAAATAGTACAAATATTGGGAACAAACTGAATTTATATTTATTAAATACAGCTTTAATATGTAATTGCTTCTTAATATTAAAAATCAAAATTTTTAAAATATTATGCATGTGTATTATAATTCACTCCTTTTGTAATAACAATTTTTTAAATAAGTAAATTGTTTAAAATCACTGGTTTAAATATAAATTTATCATAATTATAGTTATATTTACTTACTCAAATATTTCTGCAACATAATGTAGCTACAAAATTAAGTATATTTTTACAAAAATTTTAAAAATAAATTAAAAATTACTATTTCTATTAACTGTTATAACAAAAATTTAAAATACATTGTCAAAATAATGTTAAAATAATTTTACATTTTAAAGAAATAGTGTGAATTTATACTAAAAATGCAAAAACTTTATTTGGTTTGTTAGAAAAATTATTGTATTACTTTAAAAATGAAAATACAATAGTTTTTTCAAGTTGTAAAGCATAATTTAAAAAATCAGTTAATTGCTAACAAAAAACAGAACGAAAAATATGTTTTATCTTTTAAACTACTAAAATTTTAGCCGTTGTTTTATTACGAAACAAAAAAACTAGTTATGTTTTATAAAAATAAACTTGAACAATTTAAAATGTTTTGGCATTTACTTTTATAGCAAATAAAAGAATAAATAAAAAAAATAGTTTGGATACAAAACAGGGTACTGTGTAGAGTCAACTTTATATAAATTTTACTTCAAACAATTAAAAAAGGCCTACTTTTGATAAACGTATTGATGTAGTATAAAATTATTATACTGAAATTTATACCAAATACCTTATGTTTTTAAATGTTTATTTAAATATATAAGAATATTTTTTAATTTGAAATACAATTTATTCAGGTTAGAATCACAATTGTTTAAAAAAAAACAATATCTTATCTTACATTATAAAATAATAACTTTAACTATATTAAGATTAATTTCTGCACATATAAAATTAAATTTAAACATAATACGGGCTAAAATAAAAATGGTTATTTTTTGGTAAATATATAATAAAACCGAGTTGTTTTTAAATTCGTGGTTGTTAGAAAAGTTTAACCTTGTTAACTACGGTATTTGCATAAGATTTTAACGGAAGAGTATGCAGAAGTGACGTTAATCAGTCTTAAATAAGTCATTGGCCAAAATTGTAAAAACTATGCTGGTGTAATACGTGTAATACGTTCCCCACAAACACTCATTAACATTGTAAAATCTGTTATTACACTATATTTAAAATGTGGTTAATATTCATGTTTAATCAATTGCATTTTAGTAAGCAAACACTGGGTTAGTGGAGTCAAAAGTTTTTATGTATATAAAAAATGTTCCTTGTTCGTATATTAATTAAATTAAAATTTTAAATTTATTGTGTTTATCAATTTAAAAAAAAATTAATAACTACATATTAATATCAATCCATTTTTATTAAATATGCTGGTAAAGTAATATTGTATTTCGCGCGCGATTTTCGATTCACGATAAGTTTGATTTTTTGCTCTCTTTTTAATCAGATTGCATTTTGCATATTTAAAAAAATAATCTTTGGTTCTTCTTACTATTTGTTTAGAAAAACCATTGTTTTTATTATTGATAAATATTTTTTGTTTTGTTTTCGTTGCTTATACATAAATGGATTCACACTCAAATTACTGTGGACGGCGTGAGTGTAGCAAACCTGTAAAAATTGGGATGATATGTTCCTCATGTGATTTATGATTCCATAAATGTTGTACGGGACTTTTAATAGCCAGTTATGCTTTTTACGCTCATTCGGATAAAGATTTTATCTGTAGGGAATGTTTGCATAAAAAATGCAAACCCATTAAAGAAACAGGAGACTTGTTTGAGAATAAAGTGGAAAACATCTATAAATATTTAGAAGATAACTGTAACAACGCTATAGTATGTGAGAAAATTTGTGTTTTTGCACAAAAATTTGATGCATCCACAATCGATATTAGGAATATATATGAGGAATTAATTGAATTAAAATTTCATATCTCCATGCTCTGCCCAGCTAATGCAGCTGCAAACTGTGTGTTAAAACTTTCTCAGGAAGAGATTCTTAACGCCTCTAAAGATATTGTTACTGAACAACAAAGAGCATGTAATATCATCATTAAGGGTATGCCCGACACAGTGACCAATTGTCACCAAATCATATCTGATATGTGTAAGGATATTCTCCATCCTGCACCTTTAATCAAAGTAAGTAGGATTCATTATAAACTAGCTCATTCTGCCCCCGTTACTTGTCAGATTCCCTTTGCCTCAACATGTATTAAACCTTTTTAAGAGCTGGCCTATTATTAGAAGTTTGCTATCTTTTAACCTAAGACTTTTTAAAGATCTACCACCAGAAAAAAGGCCTAAGCGGTTTTTTTCCTAGGTGATATCCCCAACAATGTGTTAAACCCATCTAAAGTCCCTATAGTTAGGTTAACACTTCTAAGGCTAGATAGAATCAATCAGGATTTTCTCCCTTCGCCTCGGGGTCCAATCTTCGTCCCATTAAGACATCGACTAAGACAAAATTCACCATTACTAATAACTCCGTAGCACTCAAAGTTGTGTACACTAATGCACTTAGTCTTAGGAATAAGTTGTCTGAGTTTAAGTGTTTAACCACCTCTTATAAACCACACATCATTGGGGTTACAGAAACTTGACTCATTGATGAAATTTTAGATAATGAAATAAGCATTTATGGGTATAATATTGTTAGGAGGGACTTGCATAGGGGTAAGTGTGGAGGGTGTATTTTTATGTCAAAAACTCCCTACAGTTTTTTATTTTTAGACCAGTTTTAGGTGATACGTTAAAGGGATATGATTTTCTGCATTTAGAGATTTTATTGGCTTTGGGGAAATTAGCTCTCTTTTCTATTTTGTATAGACCCCCTTCTCTCTCAAAGGCCTTAGATAGATCTCTTGTAAAAGAACTCTCTTTCCTCGCCTCCCTACCTCATAAATACATTGTTTTAATGGGGGACTTTAATGCTCTCTCAATTAACTAGAATTCCCTTGAGGGGCCTCAAGTATTTTTTAAACACAGTCTGCTTAATTTTAGTATCAAACACGCCTTCCAGCAGCATGTCCGTTTCCCTACTAGATATAGAGCTGAAAGCTATCCATCTTGTCTGGACCTGGTTTTTACTAACATTCCATCTCTAGTAGACTCTATCAAGTTTCTCTCTCCCTTGGAAAGGAGCGATCACTCAGTCCCGTCTTTCTCAGTTTATTTCCCCACGCCTATCCCTAAATTGTAGAAAGGGAACATATTACGCTTCCCTGATTTTAAGAAGGCTAACTTTAATGATTTACGGGAGTTTTTCCTTAATGCCAATTGGAATCTACTAGGTTTTGATAACGTAAATTGCCTATACTCACATATAACAGCCATCATTAGTCGTGGGATTAGGTTATTCGTTCCTTTCAAGACTCAAGCCTTATATAAAAAAATATTTCCCAGCCGTATTAAGCGGTTAATCCAGAAAAGGAACTCTGCATTTAGTAAGTGGAACGCTACGATATTGCCTTGTTTCCATTACAAATATATCGATATTCGAAATCAAGTCGTGGCAGCCATTAAAAGGTATAAAGCTAAAAAACTTAACACTTTGTTACATAAAGCCAAAAATGAAAAAAATCCTATTTATTTTTATTAAAAGAAAACGATGTTCGGAATATGTTCTTCCTAGTATTAAAGACTGTAATGGTTTGTCTTTATCAGCTGAATCTTTGTGCGAAGCTTTCAAGGAATATCTTAAGTCAGTTTTGTGCACTGGAGAGATGGTAGCCAGCTGTACTACCGATCCTTCTATTTGTTTAGGTAATTTTAAAATTACTAAGGATATGGTCTGTAAACAATTTAAGCATCTAAAATCTAACTTATGCGGGTCTGATGGTATTTACCCTAGAATTCTTAGGGAGTGTGCCTATGTATTGGCACCAGTTTTTTATCATTTATTTAATGTATCCCTTCTTAGTGGGCAAGTACCAGAGGTCTGGAAATTAGCTTCCATTAGGCCAATTCATAAAACAGGCAGTAGATTTAGTTCTGATAGTTACAGGCCGATTAGCATTCTACCTGCACTTAGTAAAGTAATAAAGAGACTTATCAAAGGATATTTAGTAGACTATCTCCTGGACAAGAAGTTAATAAATCCTGCTCAGCATGGATTCATCCCCTCTCGTTTATGTCTAACTAACCTATTAGAATTCACTAACGGTCTAACTAGTGATTTAGAGCAACACCCATGCGTTGAAGTTGTCTACTTCAATTTCTCTAAAGCTTTTGATAAAGTCCCACACTCTTTCCTAATAGCTAAGTTAAAGACTTTTGACATAGGTGATCCCCTATTAAATTCGATTAGTGATTTTCTGAAGGATCGATATTTCAGAGTTAGGCTCGGCAGCACGTTATCTACCCAGTGCAAAATAACATCAGGTGTGCCACAAGGATCAGTCATAGGTCCCCTACTCTTCATCTTGTTTGTCAATGATCTATCTGCGAAAGTTTAATTAAACATTCTGCTGTATGCAGATGATGCTAAAATCTGGGGCACAAACCCGGAACTTTTGCAACAAGATATTGATAATATCTATCTGTGGTCGGTTAAAAATAAGCTTCCTTTAAATTTAGAAAAGTGTAAACATATAACTTTTGGACGACCTTCGGGGGTAGCATTAGCGACCCAAAAATGTTTTAGCCTGATTAAGTTCTTCAGACGCAATTTAGGCAAAATTTCGATAGACAGTCTTCGACTACTATTTATGTTATATATATGACCACATTTAGAATACTGTATCCAGGTAACTGCCCCATCTCTGAAAGGTGATATATATCAACTGGAAAGAGTCCAAAGGATGTTCTCCAGACTCCCTCATGAGCTTCGTTTCAAGTCGTATTCTGAACGTTTACAAAAATTAAAATTATTCCCTTTAGGAGATAGGAGACTCCGAGGCGACTTAATCTTAATATATCAGTTATTCGCGAGCAATAGAATCACTCATTTTTTAAATGTTAATAATGGTAACCTTAGGGGACATTGTCTAAAGATTCACAAACCCAGAGCTCTCACTAGTGTTAGACTAAATCATTTCACACACAGATCCATTACAGAATGGAGTAAGCTTCCCAGTCATGTAGTCAATTCTAAATCCTTGAGGTCATCTAAGATAAATTATCACCAACATATGCTCTCCAATTTCATTTAAATTCTAATTTACTCTTTCATTTTTTTATTTTTCTTTCACAATTATTTATTTTTTGTGTCCCAGCTTCTTCCTCCTTTTTTATTCTCCCCGATTTCAAATTTTCAGATACTTTGAGAACCGAGGATTAAAAGGATAAAGTCCTACGCACCTCGTGTACCGTCCTGAATTGAAATAATTTACTAATTTTTTTTAAATAAACAATAATTTTTAAATAGTAATAGTAATAATAAGTAATATTTTTTAATGTTTATAATTATTTCAATAAAATAACAATAAAATAATTAAAACTAAAAAAACTTTACTGTAGCCAGTCCCAACTCCGATTAAGGAACAAGGAAGGCTAAAACGTAAGGTTAACAGTCTGGTTTCTGAAAAAATTATATTGCTAAAGCAACAACATAAGAAAACCGTTTAAGCAAACCACAGTAAAATATAAAAACATAATTTTAGTGACTAAGCTGAGTAAAACCCAGTAAAAGCTTAATTTTTAATAGAAACTATTTAAGGTCAAAAATGTAAGGTACAATTAAAAATTATTGCTACTGTGTTATATTTTTAGACACAAACACTTTGTAATAATAATATTAATATAAATATTTTTAGTTTTCAGATTTTTTGATAACTCTTAAAACATAGTTTTACATTTTTTGCTTTCGGTTATAATCTATGTGAGCAAATAACTCAATACTAAATATCGTTATTTAACTAACATCTAGTAAATTTACAACTTCTATTTATTTGTTAAACACATGTCAACTGATAACTACAAATAAATTTATTTATTTATTTACTAAATATTAAAAAGAAGCATACAGCACTTAAATCAGTAAGTACAAATTTATAATTATCATACACTTACTTAGTATTTAGATGCTGGCAACTGCTGTTATTGAGATTTTTACTTTTTAACATGTAAATATTGTATACAATTAACACAATTAGCAAAAAAGGGTGTGTATTGTACATTTACTTTTTTTATGGTATTATTTTTTTTAATCTAAAATAAAAATTTTGTTTAATTAAAAAATATTTAAAAATAATAATTCTTTTTAGGTTGCAAAACTGTAACTAATGTAAATAATTTTAGGGATTTCATAAATAGATAATTGGTTTGACTCTTGATTATTGATTACGCTTGTATTACTTATAATTTTAAAGATGTTATCTATTTATTTTAATTAGACATAAAAAAGATAAACAAACGGAGGAACGTTTAACAGTAACTCACAACAACAACAACAACAACAACATAAAATCAACTGTTAGAAATCGAAGCTTCTATTGAAGTCGATACAGTAAAGCAAAATATACGAACAAAAATAACAATAACAATAATATTGATAAAATTAATTGTTATAATTTTAAAAATTAATAAAAAGTATTTTAATTATTTTCTTTTAACTTCTATACATAATAAATAAAACATTTAAAAATTTTATATTTAAAGTTTTGCTTGTAAGTTTATTTTATGTAAAAATTTATTAAATTAATAAATAATTAAGACAAATAATCTATAATTATTTATATTATTTATATCTGCTAAATAAAGCTAAGTATCATATGACCTTTGTATTTAGATTATCAAAATTGTTAAAACATGCTCGATCTTTTTTATTCCTTAAGTTTGGATAGTTTGGGGCCTATTGTTGCTTCTAATTTTAATAAAAATGTTAATCTTTTAATAAAAAATAATTTAAAATGTAATTTTTTTAAATTGGTTTATTAATTTAGATGGACCTGTTCAATTAAAAACATCTGAATATATATTTACATCGACGAACGCTGTAGTGTGGTAAGGTTTTATTTATTTATTTGTGTTACAGTAAATTAATAAATTGTAAAGCTATGGAATCACCCTTATGTGATTTTTTACTACTTGAGTCCCTTGTTTTAAAAGTAATGCATTTATTGTTTAATAACAAATTTAGCCTGCTTTGAAAGATTACATATTATCAGTAATTAGTGCAACCGCAAATGCAGAACACGAACGAAAAATTAAACCTATTTTTGAGCAGATAGAATCTATTTTATTTTCTCAATTATTTTCTGGGTCTGTAAACGCCGCTATTGTAATTTTATGGTCTGATTTATTCCCCTTATTTTATGATGGGAATCGTATTGGTAATCATATTTTTATATAATAATTATTAGAAATTGTTGGTTTTGAATCCATTAAAGCGTTTTGTCGAAGAATGAATGCAATACCTGAATTTCAGATGGCATGGAAATTGTTAGTTGACAATTTTGATCCTAAAGTTCAAAAGGTAATTTGTTAAAAAAAGTTATTTTAATATTATTATGGGAATATTGTTTATTAGAATATTTTGTCAATGTTGTCTTTGCCCAAAAATGATGAATTTAATTTTAATAAAAAACCTGAAACACAAGGTAATTTCCCGAAATTAAAGACAAATATGACAAATAAAAAAAATGTTTCCAAACAAGACAATAGTGAACTACTGAACTCTAATTCAAAATTAACTTCCGATCAACATGAGGAAACAATAGTTAACATTACGGATGTCGATAAAAAGAATGCGGCGGGTGCATTCAAATGTTTGCACGAAATTAAAGTTCCTGTTTATCCAAAACCTAAGTAAGTAAAATTTTTATTATTGATTTATAGCGAAATTTGATTTAGAATTTGCAAACTAATTTTTATTTAGAATAGAAACAAGGACACTAACGCTTTTTTAAAACGAAAAATTGATTGGTAGGTGACTTTAGATGCTTTAGTCAGGATTGTTAACATCGAAAAGTTGAGGTGTAGACTGAGTTACGCAAATAACTGGACATGGTATTAGTATAGTTTAAAGTACTTAAGTAGTTTGAATGTACTCGGTTTCCACTTTGCTTTATTATAAGTTTATTATCCACCATAGTTACGGAGCTACAAATATTATCTTTACTGGAATTTGGAATTACACAAATATATTAGCGTTTTGTAAGTCGTTAGAATTATTTGCATCTTCGATGCCAACAGCCTACATACTGTACATTTGTAGATTATTCAGTCACCTTTGACTCCGTTGATCGCAACTGATTATGGAATCTCCTTGTTATCAAGGAATGTTTACCAAAGTTGTCAACATTATTAAATACCTATATGCATCGTTCAACGCAGTAGTACGTAATGAAGATTCCTTAACTGGTGCGTTTTACATAAACTCAGAAGTCCGTTAATGATGTGTTTCAGCCATGATACTTTTCAAATTTGTAGTTGATGCCATTTTTGATCAGGTTTTCCAGTTATTCGCGGGTTGTAAAACTCATGATGGTCGCAAAATAGCGGATCTTTAATGTGCTTATATCTTAATACTAAAAGTAGTAGTTTTAACAAATGTCCTCTTTAGGAATCCAATAACTTTAAATGGAAATATGCTTCTAGTGGTTAATGAATTTACTTACCTAGGCTCTGTTATAGATAACAAAAGATCCAGTTCTTCAGAGATTTTGTGCTGTATTATCCTAACTGCTGCAGCTTTCGGACGTTTATGTAGACCTTTATGGAATAAAAAAATATTTAAGAGTTTAGTGTGCTTTATTCTACTATATGCTTATCAAACTTGGATACCAAGTAGATATACAAAAGCTTGATCAGTTTGAGAAAAGCTGTTTAAGGTCCATATGGTTTAGCTTTTTCTTTTGTTAAACGCAACTGTTTAATAACTAATCAAATATTTGTAGTACACTTAACATTAATAAGGATGTCTAAAATGGATTGGTTATGTTTTACGAGGGTTGCCCACTCATTCAACCAGAATAGCTACGGAAGCTCAACCATTACTCGGATGAAAAAGAAATTCGGGTAGTATACAAGTAATTTGGACGGACATTGTAGTGCGCGAATTCGATCGTTTTATTTACGCCTATATATATGCGTGTGTTATTTATTAACTTTAACTTAATCGAGAGTCCCAGTTTAAAGGTTTTGCAAAAGAACTGTTGGATTGTCACATTTTTGTTGACATTGGTGATTGATTTCCAAGATGAATCTCATTAAAACGTAATTTTTTTTTGTGAGGTATATTTATGTATAACACCTGAAATAATAAAATAAATGTTCACGCTATTTATATTCATTTATCTATTCATTTTGGTTGGTGATGTAGTTACCTCTTCATTATTTCTATATTTATACAGCATATTAAACAATCAATAAAATGGCCGAATAAGCGTGACAAATGCAGAAGTATAACGAAGTTTTTTGGCTGATAGACGGCATCTTTGTGACGACGCCTAATTTTTTGCCGTACATATAGCATACATATCTTAAGGTACCTTTTAAGTACTCCGAGTGAATGCTTACACCCATTTACTGAAGCGGAAACCCAGTTATACCGCTAGGCACTCAGTCCCGGCTGCATTAGTCAAGATGCTAAGATGCACCTTTTCCAGGATGAGCTAGTTTGAAGAACAGTCAGAGATGTCACTATAACTGTGAATCGAGACTTTATAAGCATTACTCAAATCCTTACAATTATTAGCATCCCACGTCATTTGTATATTGGATATATATATATATATATATATTGTCAATAAAACCAGTTGTGGATTTAAAGTTTTTTTAAACCTTTGTATATTTTTATTTATCAAGGAAACCTCTGCCCAAATCAATCGGAGTGCGCAACATTCTTATTACGTCTGCTTTGCCTTATGTAAATAATGTACCTCATTTGGGAAATCTTGTGGGTTCTACTTTGAGTGCCAATGTGTTTGCGCGTTATTGTGATTTAGTTGGACACAACGTTTTGTCAATTTGTGGCACAGACGAGTATGGAACGGCAACAGAAGCTAAAGCTGTTGCGGAAAAATTAACTCCTCGTGAAATATGTGATAAGTATAATCAATTACATTGTTCTATTTACAATTGGTTTCAAATTGAATTTGATTATTTTGGACGTACAACTACGGATAAACATACTGAGTAAATAATATAAATTGGGATGTATGATTATGTTTTTTAGAGATTTTTCTAATTATATAAACAAAATAAATTTAGAATACATGGTGAACAATTTTAAAAGTAGTAACACATGGTGAACAATTTTAAAAGTAGTAACACATGGTTTTTTATTTTGATCTAAATATGATTTTTTTAATTAATATATACTTTTTTAATTTGCAGAGTGGTTCAAGCTTTTTTTAAACGTTTATGGAAAAGGGGTTTTATAAGTTCCGATACAGTTGATCAACTATTTTGCGAACAATGTTCCAAGTAAGTTCTTTAGTGTTTTTTAAAAATTTTTGAATGATGGTATTTGCTCAAATATTTAAATAATTTCTATTTAAAAGATTGTTAAAGTGATCAGTTTTTAATAAATGTTGCATATGGTTAATATGTATTCCTAAACAAAATAATTATGAGTGATTATTATAATTATATTGTAAGCTTTAATGCATCAATAGAGGTACATTTAGCATATACATACATGCATACATAATATATAATTAGTGCCGTAAACCAAAACAAATCAATACAAAATATAAGTAAAAAAATGGAAAAATCAGTCAATGTACAAATCATAATGGGTCATAGTGTGTGTACTAAAAGTATGTAGGATTAGTTCACATAACATTAAGTATAAATCATTTTGATATGTTAATAACAAGATCATTTATTCATTGATCATGGTTAGTAAGTAATTGGAATAAATATGGCATGCACGAAAATTAAAATTTATTAATCCTTACTATTATATATATATATATATATATATATATATATATATATATATATATATATATATATATATAATTTTGACTGTGATACTCTGTAGCATCCTGCTCTAGTTTCTTATCTTAGACATATTGAAACATGTTAAAATTATGACTACAATAATTTTAAAGAAAAAATCATTAATTTTTTACCGTGTAAATTTTCGTTAGTACAGATCCATTTTTGCAACTCTAGACACTTCCTAGCACATTATCTACGTAAATAGCACACGTAAGCAACTTATTTTGCAAAAATATTGTGACTTTTAGCAAAATCCACGCTACACTTGACTTTGAAGTATGGAGTGCGAAATCTGTAAATAACAGCACACACATTTTCAATTTCATATTCGGAAATCATGCAAGATAAATTTCATACTTTTTGGTAAACTCCCTTAATCTAAATCTTTGTGTACAGCTAAACAGAACATAAATTATCCCAAATTTAAAATGTTTTTAGAAATTTTATTCATTTTTTGAAAATCTAATATTAAAAATTTTCTAAGTTTTCTTTGTTTACTTCCTTCAATTTTATTATTCAATTTTAATTTTGTAATAATAAAATTAACATACTTTTCGCTTGTAGATTTATTCAGTCCATTTATGTATAATTGAGATGTTTTATTCACAAAAAGTGTCTACACACTAAACGCGTTTATTTAACGAATTTTCGAGTTTTACTAAACGTCACTCCGTTTTTAATATAAAATTTGACCCAATTTAATTTCATTGGTTGATCAAAATTTAGCATAATCCTGTGTAAGTTGATAGAATAAACCAGACAAAATTACCTTAAAATTTCCAAACTAGGTATTTTTTATTGTACCAATTTGCGAAATAATTTCAGTTTGAATATTGCAGGCAGTCATTTTTCTTATAGTAAATTAAAAAAACTTCTTGTTACAAAACAAGTTTTATAAAATGTAAAAATTCTGAATTATATTTAAAAAGCTATATATTCTAAACAAAAATATTTTTTATGAGATATGTAACTGATTCGCTCCCTATTATATATATACATATATATATATATATATATATATATATATATATATATATATATATATACTATCACTTTTTTATTGTTGTTTTATAGGTTTTTAGCCGATCGTTTCATAGAAGGTATCTGTCCATTTTGTAATTATACCGATGCCCGTGGTGATCAGTGTGATAAGTGTGGTCGACTAATGAATGCACTTGAACTAATTAAAGCCCGATGTAAAATTTGTCAAAGTGTTCCTGTTAAACGTTCATCAAAGCATTTATTTCTCGATCTGCCCAAGGTTTGTTATATATATACATAATTTTTTATTATTTATTTTCACTACTTTAAATGTTTTACGGAAAACGCATCTTTCAGCAGTGGACAGTTTAGCGAAGCCAAACGTGGCCTCACATTTTAGTGCCGGTGGTGGGATTCGAACCCATTCTCGCCCAGGTCCAAATCGAACTCTATACCGCTAGACCATCCCGGCATTACAATTGATCCCAAAGCCACCTCTTCACTAGTTTGTACAATTTGAATAATTTGTGTCCACTATCTAACATTACCGGAGGCATGTGAAAATTATCCGGTCCAATGACTTATTTTCAAGATATTGTTTTTGTCAAAATAACATGAAAATGGCACCATTCAAGTAGATTTGTAACGAAATTTTCTTTTCATTAATTTGGCGTTTGGGTGAGCCATAGAAATTATTAGAATTTCTACTGAGGACGCATCCAAACTAGCGTAATTTTCATTCATACATTACCAATGACTGAACATGTTTAAATCAGAGGTTACCATTGATTTGGTAGTTACGGATCTTGTCTGATACGGAGCGTCCGAGGTGCATGTTGTACCGTATGCACCTCAGTCATTTCCCTCAAATTTAAGTAGTTTTATGATTTTGAAACCTTTAAGAGTTCAGGTTTCGGTTGTATACTAGGTACTGTGTGAACAATCGAGGCAAAAATTTTTATCTTAGTGTTTACATTGATGCTTTTTTTATGTGTAAAGTATAGTTGCAAACTTTCCAAATGCAGTTTATGTTAGTTTTTGCGCAATTGCATAAATCTTTACATTATTTTTTATATAATGTATTAATTTTTATGTATTTTTCATATTTTAAGTAACGGTGTTTACCTTTATTGAACATTGGTTTTGAGCGTTTATTTACATGAGCTAGCAATGATTGCATAGTTGAATAAAAGCGGAATAGCCACACAGTCTTGACGGACACCACAGCAATTTTCGAGCGGCTTTGTAGTAGATTTGTTGCAAACACGGATTGCAGCAGTTGAGTTCTTGTACAGAGCACGTGGGAGATTCACAACTTTTAGCGGGGTTCCGTCACGTAACATAGCTATCCAGAGTCGTTTTCTGTTTGACGAGTCGAAAGCTGAAGAGTAGTCTATGAACGCTACGTATGTAGGACACTGAAACTTTGTCCGATATTCCAGAATATGCCGAAGCGTATGAATCTGATCAACGCATCCTAAACCAGGACGAAAACCACTGCTTGGGACGTGGTCTTCTCCCTCTCCGGGCTAATCCTTTAAACTATCGCTGATGAGGCAATTTTTTCAGCTATGCAAAATAAACTGATGCCCCTGTAGTTAGTAGGTATTTGCCGATCTCCTTTCTTGTGAACCGGAACAATAGTAGCACGATACCAGTCTTCAGGACACTGCTTAGTTGTCCAAAAATCTGTTGTAATGCTATAGAGGTCTTCAGTAAGCCGCGAGGGACTGTATTTGAAGACACATGGAGGAATTCCTCCAAATCCGGCGGTTTTCATAGCTTTCAGTTTTACTGCAGATGCGCATAATATTATTGACGGTTGGAGGTTCTACGGTGATTGGATAAATTGCCGAGAAAACTGTGTTAAACATGGATTAATCTTGCAGCTAGCCTGTTGTGATTTCAGGATATTTGGTTATTTAATTTCATCGAGTTCAAATTACTTAAGATTTTTTTTTTGATTTTTCAGATAAGCTTTCATCTAAAATTGTTTAAAAAATTAAAAGTGTGGGTATTGCATAAAGCCAGCATTGATTTAAAAAACATTTCAATTTACAGGATCTAAAATGGGACTTGTTTTAACTTGAGATATATTTTTTCAACAAAGTAATTATGCTAAAATAATATGGGCTATCAATACTTGAAGTTAATTGTCTTTTATGTTCTTTATAATTATAAATATTTAAGTATCTTCAACATTTTGGATAAATTGCATTCAAATGGGTAAATGGTAATAGTTACACTTAAAAATTATATACATATTAAGTTAGTAGCACAATGATTACGCAACAAAATTATTATTTCTTTACATAATTTTACAAATGCTTACATAACTCAGCACACGTTATTGAATACATTTAATTTATAGCAAAATCAATTAGTTTTTAAAATTTTGTATGTATAAAAAATTTAAAATTAATTGTAATATAAAAATCTTAAAGAAAAAATTAAAGAACTTGACCCCCCATTTTTGTTTTGTCGCCATGTAATCTTGGCACTATTTTTAGTACTTACGGTAGTTGATTAAATAATGGAAGCTTTTTTTAACTGCTGAAAATACGGACAATTTAGAAAATGTCATAATTATGGTTTAACTATTGATCTATTTAAGATAAGTACAAGGACTGTATACGAATTTTTAAAGGATTATACACGTTCAAGAACAGTAGGAACTGGACTTGTACCATCTGCAAGTAAACGAGATGATTCCTTTATTATCAGCAAATCGAAAAGAAACAATGGAACCCGTTAAGCAGATACAAAAAGAATTACCAAATTTTCTATATTCACCTATTCGCAATCGGATGAAATAGGTCAATCTGCAATTGAAGAAAACATTAAAAAAAGTTCCTTTAACAGCAGAACATAAAAAAAGACGTGGAATTGCGAAAGTATATGAAAACCGTCCAGTTTGTTTTTGGAGATAAGTTTTTTTACCGAAAAGTGTGCATTAAAATACGAACCGTGGACAGTGCAGTCCACGGTTATCTGTATCCCGATTTTCCTCAAGACTACAATTACATCGTTAAAAAGGTTGCGCATCCATTATGTCTTCATGGATATTATGGAATTAAGTACTGGCAATCGCCAAAATGAAGCCAAACAAGAAATCTTTTGAACAGTTCAGAATTTGTAGCCATTTTCAAAGATTTTTAAAAGTTTGAACTACGACAAAATACTTCAGGGCATGCAAGATAATGCTCTGGTGCATACGTCGAATATGTTAAAACCTGTAACATATTTTGTCCAAAACCAGTCAATTTTTTCTAATTTATTTTAGGATCTTTTAGTATTTACATATGTGCATTTAACCGGTGTTTTCATCTACTTTATTGTTTTAGATTGAACAAAGATTGGCTGCATTCATTCAAGATCGTGTAAATGATCCTACTTGTTTGTGGTCAGCCAATGCATGTACAATTTCCAATAGCTGGATACGCGATGGTGTTAAACCTCGCTGCATTACACGAGATCTTAAATGGGGTGTTCCGGTGCCACTCGAAGAATATGCCAACAAGGTTTCTTGAATTGTTTTAATATCTTGATATTAATACATTTGTTCAAAAATGCTGTTGTTTAATTAGATACCTTACGATATGGTTTAGTAGGGAATTTTCTACCTTTTGGACTAAGAAGTTTACAGTTTGTTTCTGGGAATTCTTTTTGTCTAACCAAGCTAATCGTATTACAGTTTTGCAAAAATTAATTGAATTAGGTTATAGTGCAATTGATTCTAGAAAACGAACTTAATCTGGTGGTTTTGTTTGATTTTAAAGACCGGTAATGCTGTTACGATACAGAGTTTGTTTTCTAATTTAAACGATTTTTTTTTGCTCAAACAAGAATTTTGCTGCACTAGTCATTTTTAAACTAGCAAAGATTGTGGTACACGTTTTTTAAATCCACTATTTTATTTAATATTGCCATTAAAAATAGTCTTGTGAAAAATTAAGGATTTTAAAAATATTTTCTAACCAATATTTACGACTTATATATACAATCGAACATGAAATGTCTAAACCGAGGCACTACGATAAAATTAATATTTTTGTACCTAAATACAACCTTATTTTTTAAATATTTTTTATAGCTTGAATTAAAATTTTGTTACTGTTTTTTGTACTATTAAATTGTAGACCAAAATGCTTAATTATCTGAACTGGGAGGTTACTTAATTATTATTATTATTTTTCCGTTTACGCAGGTATTTTATGTTTGGTTCGATGCTCCATTGGGTTATTTATCCATAACCGCCAATTACACAAATGATTGGGAACAATGGTGGTGTCCTTCAGATGATCTCGATAATGGAGATATTGAATTATATCAGTTCATGGCTAAAGACAATGTTCCTTTTCATGCAATCATCTTTCCCTCCTGTTTATTGGCAGCCGATATGGGTCATACTTTAGTCAAACATCTGTTATCTACAGGTAATTATTTGCATTAAAATGCATCTTAAAGGACGACCATTAAACAAATAATACAGTATGTACTAACCATCTTGTTTATCTTGTGATGTGCTTATCGATTGTTTTTTAAAGTTTATTAAGAAATTTTAGTTTTTCGTTTTCATTGAATGCATTTGGTTTTTGACCGGGAATTGAACTCGGGTTTCCTACTTGACGGGCGGAGATACATACCATGATACTAAAAATATTGGTATCGCCTATTTTACTATTTGAAGGCATTTATATGCAAGTATAGAGATATTACATATGTTTATTTATAATATAACGATCTTTTTAGGTACGTTTCTTTAAAGTAAGTTATAATATTAAAAATCCATTTATTTAGAAATGTAATATTAATTTTAAAATTTAAACAGAATACATGAATTATGAGAGTACAAAATTTTCAAAAAGTCGTGGAATTGGTGTTTTTGGTGATGATGCAATGAATTCTGGAATTATCGCTGATGTTTGGCGATTTTATTTGCTATATCGGAGGCCGGAAACTCATGTATGTTTTTGACAGATGTTGTATTCGTTTTTACAATATTTGGTGGATTTCTATGTATCATTTTTAAAATAACAATAGTTTTAAAATTAGTTAAGTATTATTTCAAAACTAATATTTAGTTTAATTTTTACCAATGAAATATATTGGCATTAAAATTATTTAAAGGTTGAAGAAATACGATTTATTCATGCTTTACTTGTTTCAGGATAGTGCATTTTTGTGGGATGATTTTATGCTCGTAAACAATTCCGAATTACTTAATAATTTGGGAAATTTTATTCACCGGTAAGCATTGCTTTAAAAACTCAATTGTTTATGTAATTATGAAATTTGTAATGCTATTGTGGTTTGTCGTGTTTGATGAAGTCTAAAATTATGATCTGTTTTTTGTTGTTGTGTTTTTATTAGGTAGATTGAAGTTTGTGTGTTCAACCAACATTGCTGATTCACTCTATTAGAAATTAAAGGCGTATTTCAAGTATTTTTAAATGGCTTGGTATTTCTATTCAGAGAGAGCATTGACAAAATATAGTTTAAGCATATTAAGCACATCTGTTCGCTATAACGACTGGGAAAATTTGCGAAAAATCGGATTGGTTGTGCTAAGGCAACCGAGTAAAAGCTGTATAGTTTGTCATTTTTAACGAAGATTGATTATCCCCACTCGCTACTATTGACGAAAGTATGAATATTTGCAGAAAACTCTAGGCTTGAAAGCCATCGTTTATAAAGTGTTTTAAAATGCTAATTACTTCTCACACTTCGAATATGTTGAAAATTCTCTGATCTGTTTATATTCATACATTGAAACCTCCTTTGTGTGCACAAAACCAGTTCGTCATTATATTTAACTTGGCTCGGTCGTCATGTTTGTTAGTGTTTGTGTATGCTTGTGAGTTGTACTAACTTAAATGTAATCTGTACCACCTTTTTGTATATATACTAAACTTTCATGTTTGTGACTGACGAGAATATACGAAATGAATTCATCTTACAGTTTATGTCTTATATTCGTATTTGGAAAACTCTATATGTTTGCAAAAACGGTCTTTGTGGCTTATTGAAGACTTAAATGATATCATAACGAATTGCTGGACAACTGAGCAGTGTTTATAAGAAAAGGGTTAGGAAAACACATAGCTTTCAAAATTGCTACTTCAGTTACGCATTTTGGAAATTAGGCCAAAGTTTTAACGTCCTACATATGCAGAGTTTATAAACTACTTTTTAGCTTTTGATTTAATGAACTCAGTATGACTGGATCGCTACGCTACATGATAGGACCCTACTAAAACTTGTAAATTTCCTAAATGTTATATACAAGATCTCTTGCTACAATCCCGGTTTACACCAAAGTCATCTGAAATTTGCAGTGGAGTCCGCTATGGTTGCATGGCTGCACTGCTTTTTCTTAATTATGTAATTGCTGTTATATTTGTTAAGCTATCCTTGAAGTTGGAAGATGTATGTGTTTGTAAAACATTAATAATTGACAATGCTGTTCTGTCTAAAACCGAAGTTTAGCTACAGCAAACATTGGCTTGTTTCGTGAAAGGTTTCTGTGAGTATGGTTTGTAGGAGATAATGAAAGGTAGTTAGAAACATACTTAGATGGATGCTGTTTGGGACAATTTTTACATTGTTGTGGTTGGAACATTATTATGAAAATAATGGCTAAGTTGTTGGACTCTTCAGATCTCCGAATATTGTGAACAATGAAATGGAATTATTTTAGATGTTATGTGAGATTAGAACTAATGAAAGGATGTTTTGGCTACCAACTATTATATCATATTATTTTAAATTGCAATTTGTGACTCGTCATTTTAAACCAGTAGATCGGTTTATTACGTTACGTTTTTAAGTTTTTGAGTGAATTATTTAAATTCGATCTTTACATTGTAAGTTTCAACCGTTTAAACAATTTGATAGATTTGGATTTTTGTTTTATATGATGCTAGTGTTAACATTATCCAATAAAGAATTTCCCTTTTTGTTTACTGACAAGTTTTTAAGTAATTAATTTATTTGTTTTCTTTGCATTATAGTGCTTTAAGTTTTGTCGCCCGTTTTTTCAACTCAGTCGTTCCAGACATTAGTAAGTTGGAGTCTAATGACATTGAATTTTTGGCAAAAATTAACAAATTATGCAAGGATTACATTGACAGTTTGGAATCATGTCGTTTGCGTGATGGCATTCAAATTATACTGCATATAGCCCGTTTAGGAAATGCATACTTTCAAGTTAATCAACCGTGGGTGACATTTAAAAAAGAAGACACAAGGTTAGAGAAAGTTGCAGCTTATGTTATTCATCTTATTTATCCAAACCGATGTATATATATATATATATATGCATCCGACAACCTCTTCGCATAGGAACATGGAACGTACGGTTACTCTCGTCTGTTTTGACCCAGACATATGCTGCCACAGCTAAGTCGTTACAAGATTAACATTGCTTGTCTTTAGGAAACAAGATTGGATTGTTCTGAACTGCTTCATTTCAGTCATCATCATGGTTTTTCCCATAATCTTGTGCACTAAATTCAGCACATTATGGGGAGAGGATTTTGTTTATCCTTACTAGTTGCCAGTGCGTTAGTTGACTAGAAGGGTATATTTCAACTATAAGCGTTTGTACGCTTTAAAGTATCCAAATACACAATGGCCTTGATTGATGCCCATGCTCCAATCAATAATTATAGCGAAAAAGAAATGATGAGTTTTATGAGCAACTAGAAGTTTAATACTTCCAGCTTAAGACCTCATTACAAATCGCTGTTATTAGAGGAGATTTTAACTGCAAAGTTTGCAGGGATGATGTTAACCAGCCCCTGCACAAAATCGCGCGAACAATGCGAGAACGGAAGATGATTAAGCAAATGAGCGGCTACATACAATATAGTACCCATGATCACATTTTTTCAACACCCCGTGAATCATTTGATAGCATTTCGTTCAAGTTGTGATATGTATTTTTCCCAGACCGATTACGTTTTTGTTAGCAAACGATGGCTTATTGAAAAAAGAATTCTCACGTATATAGAGGGTGACGAATTGAGAATGACTGATCATTTATTTGTTTTATGTTTGCTTCGGCTACATCTCAGAATAGCCGTATCAGGTATTTATGCACCAGACTATTCCCTGCTAACATATAGCAGCTTTGCTGATAACTTTTCCAATGTTTACTTATCAGATTCGATTGCCGCCCTAAATTGTGGTGTTGGAATAAATCAGTGGTAAAACACTTTGAAAAGATAGCCTTGAGAAAAAGTGAAGTAAAATCAATTTGTGCGGAATTTCGAAAGTTGAGGACGAGTAAAAACATTAAGATTCTGTAGCAGTTGAAGTACTGATTTCTACTCGCCATAACGGCAGTGGAAACGTTCATAATAAACTGGATCACCTATACTGTAGTAACAATGTTGAAGTTAAATTATTTGAAGAAAACTGGTTACTTAATTTTAATCAGACTTTAAACCATCCTGAAATTACAACAGGATGGCTGCAAGACCAATCTATAATTCACACAGTTTTTTCGGCAATTTATCCAATTTCCGTTGAATCTCCCACCATTGATGACATTGTGCGCATTTACAGAAAATTCAAAAATAGGAAAGCCGCTGGTTTTGGTGGAATTCCTCCATATGCTCTCTTTCGGAAAATTGAGCAGTGCCTTGAAGACTGGGACCCTTCTACTATCGTTCCTGTTCACAATGAAGGAGATCTGCAAATACCTGCTAACTACAGGGTCATCAGTTTACTTTGCAAAATTGCCATCTTAGCTATAGTTGAACGCATTTACCCTAAGAGAGAGAAGAACACATGTGATTAAATTCATACGCTTTGCTACCAACATTTTGTTGTTGTTGTTGTTGTATACGCTTCGACGCATTCCGGAATTTCGGACAAAGTATCAGCATCCTATGTACGTAGCGTTCATAGACTGCTCTTCAACCTTCGACTGGCTGAAAAGAAGACGACTTTGGATCGCTATGTTACCTGATGGAACTCTGTTAAAACTTGTGGATTTTTTACGAGCTTTGTACAAGTACTTAGTTGATGCAATCCGCTTTTACAACAGATCTACTACAACGCCGTTCGAAATTTGTAGTGGTCTTCGTGAAGGCTGAGTGGCTGCTCTGATTTTGATCAATAATGCAATTGATGCTCTATTTGCTGAGATTTCTGTACAAATGAAAGGTGTGTATGTTGGAACAACGCCCGTTGCCGACTTGAAATACGCTGACGATGTTGTTCATTCTAGCTGAGAATGAAGTTCAGCTGCAGTATGAATTGAATCTGCTAGTAAAAGTTTCCAGTGAATATGGTCTGAAGATCAACCCCAAAGCATCAGTCATCATGTCTCTTGTCAAACCACTTTGGATAAGAAAAAACATCAGGATGAACATTTTCTATACAATGATTTACACAGTACTTTTATACACAGCTAAAATCTGGATTTTGACAGGGTCATAGATTATGAGGCTCAACAAATTCGAAGTAAGATGTCTTAGATACATTTGGCGCAACACCCATTTTGCATTCTCCGTATTAAGGGGCTGGACGAGGAACGTCAGTATCTGCTAAATTCAAGATGACTTACAATTTTACGATCTTCCTTCATTGGTATCGCGACAACGAAGATTGTGCCGGTTTAGACAGGTTCTTTGTAAAAAAAATTCACAATTGCACATACACTAACTATGGTCTGTCCAAATTCAAATTGTAAGAAAAGGAAAGGTGGTTAGAAACGTACTTGGATGGTGGATGTTGTTCAGGACGATCTTCACGCTATTTTGGCCTGGACTTTATGTTGGAAACAATTGTAAAGTCGTTGGACTGAACTATTTGTGCACGCCTCCGAAAACCGTTAACAGAAGAAAGGGGTTGTTCGGGTGGCTATGCGAACTTGAAACTAATAAAGTGGTGGTTTTGCCACCAACTTTAGTTTTTTTTGTTGTATATGCATGTTTCTTTTTAATTTAGGGCTCGTTCTGGGGTTGTTCTCGGAGTTGCTGCCAATGTTGTCAGTTTACTGGGAATGCTTATACATCCGTACATGCCCACTATTGGAAGAGAAATCTGGTCAACTCAGTGCAATTTAAATTTCGATCAATTTACTCTACTATGTTTTATAAAAAATAATTGTAGATTACCTCAACTTTTAATTGCGGGTCATAAAATTGGCAAAGTTAGTGTTTTATGTTTTTACTTTTCATTGTTTTATTTTTTGAATGCTTAGTTAAATATATTTTTATAAATTAGCTATTGAGCGCCATCCATATTTAAGGTCAATTTGAACTCCTCTGTTTATCGGGGTTCGAGTCTAACCACTTAGTGCCAGTATAGCTGGCACTTGTAATATGCAATTATATTTTAAACAAATTTATTAGTCATATACGAATTAGCATTCTTAACTTAAGTCAATTTTTGATTTACATTTAGTTGGTGACTTATTAATTTTAATGCTACTTAATTAAATCATGTAATATTATTGTGCCGGGGTGGTTTGGTGGTACAGCGTTGGACTCGAATTTGGGTGGCCATGGGTTTGTTTGGCTTTTCTAACGGTCCACTTACTGAGAAATATTTTTCGTGCAGCATGTCAACAATAATAATAAATAGTAAATAAATGAAATAAAGTCAATTTATTTAAGAATTATTTAGTTATTACTTTCGGATGTTTGTAGGGAAAACCTCCATTTAGAAAAGTATCTAACCAATTAACTAAAATTTATTATTAAAGCACTGGTATAAATTAACAAATATTTTGTCATTTTGGGTTGTATTTTTAATTCTTAAAAGTATATTTTTTCCATCTTGTATTTGTATTTTGACAACGTTTTAGTATAAGTTAATCTACTTATTAAAAAAATGAAATTAGTAAAAATGTAATGCATCTTATATATTGATTTAAATGTTTTCATATTTAATCATTAAATTTTTAAATTATTTTTTAACCATTTTACATAATATTTTTTACGTATGTACAGCCAACTACTTTATTCCGCAAAATTGAAGTAGAGGAAATATCACATTTATCAAAAAAATACCGTGGGAAAGAATAAATAAATTTTGTTTTCGTTTCAATTTTTGTTTATTATTTTTTTAATAATATAGTTTCTATATGAAAATTTTCTAACTGTAAATGTAGAAATAATGACTGTATGCATTTATAACTGAACTGTTAAATACTTAGTAAAACTAATTTGTAAATGCTTGTGGTTATTTCGCGTTAGGTTCATTTACAATTTTTCCATGTAACCTTTTACTGATATGGAGTTTTTAAATGAACAATAACTAGCTTTAGATTAATTGTTAAAATTTTCAGATAAATTAAAGAATGTTTAAGGTCATTTTAAAAATTTTACATATTTAGAGCAAAAATATGTAGTGAACAGGACTATATATATATATAAACAAAATATTGATAATAGGAACTCAATTCTAGCTAGTCCCAAGTCTGTTTGAAAAGTGAGGAAGGTTAAAGTGCAAGGTTATTATGCTAATTTAAAAAAAATACACCTTAGGGAACAAAAAACTCTACCAATACTACCTCAAAGAAGTGAAAGCATGATTCAGATGGCAGTTTGACATAATCCGAATTAAACCATAATTATCAGTGCCGAATATTTGGTGTACAATCACACGGAACGGTTTTGTTACATTCCACTTTTCAAAGTGAAAGGGGTTTTTTAAAATAAATAGAGAATCAGATAGGTACCTACTTTGTATTTATTAATTCTCCTTAATAGTCTGTAATGTGTGTTCTGCAATTAGAAGAAATATTTGTGCTTATTAAAGTATCAGTGTTTTTGACTGGGTTGAAAGATGGTATAGAAGGAAATATTTAACTTAATTTCAGTTTTGTTGGTTTTTGCATTCAAAGTTAAGCATCCCTGCTTCAGGTTTACCAGAAATTTTATTTATTTTCAATAGCTTAAACTGTACCTCTGTCGATAAAGCCTTAATAGGCAAATTTTGAGTCCTGAATATGATTTTGTTTCCATGTTAAAGAGCTTTTTCTGATTGCTCTAATCGTTAAAACTTGCCCTTTAGAATAGGGGTATCTAGATGCAGTCTGATATCAAAAATTACTGAGGAGTACAAAGTAGAAATTAATTTTATCAGGTGTTTGAAAACTATACAATAATACAGGTTAATACACGAGTTGAGTAGGAGTAAAACACCTTTTGATCGTCGGTTCTATTTATCGATGATATCAGTAAGATTCGGGGGGAAATATGAAATGGATGGTGAGGTAAAGGGGGATTAGTCACAGAAAAAAGTATTTGAAATCAAGATAAAAACAAGGTAGATAGTGGAAGTTAACAGTTATAGAAAACGAGCAAAAATTATAAATATACAAAAAAATAAAACAAGTACTTATTACAGTGCAAAAAACACTGCATTAATCTTCAAAAAAAAAGAAAAGGATGAATAATGTTCAAATGGACGTGTAGCGTGACGTGCCTCTCACCTCGCAAATATTAATAATAATAATGCAATACGACCGAACAATAAATGGGATTTGGGAATTCTAGCATAAGATGATCGCTTACTGTCGATAAAATTTAGTATCCTAATTAACTTAGCCCTGTTACTCGCTCTGATTGCAGTTACAAGTTAAGTTCGAATATTAATGTAACTGTAAAAATATGGGATAAACACTGCTGTCCATTTATAAAAATCTGTATTCCTTTAACCTATTAAAAGATTCAAATAATGTGAAAAAGATTATCCAAGAATTTTGGGCTTTCTAAACGGAAAGAATAAATTGATACCTTTCGTGATTGTCGATACTATGGTATGCTATACAATAAAAAAATTACAAGCATATCTTTAACCAGGAAAAAGGA
The DNA here is from genome assembly GCA_025895645.1 of Cardicola forsteri. Lineage (NCBI taxonomy): Eukaryota > Metazoa > Platyhelminthes > Trematoda > Strigeidida > Aporocotylidae > Cardicola > Cardicola forsteri. Next base: position 298,224 of record JAKXYG010001133.1, on the reverse strand, counting down.
CCATAATTAAAAAAAGTATTTAAAAAATTAAATCTGTCTTAGAATAAAATTACAAAATACGGTAACGTAAAAAAATGGAAAGTGCTTAAAATTTACAAAAACAGAAAACACAATGTAAAAAACTAAAACCTTTTAAAAAAATGTTTGTTATACTTACATAAAAATCGTCAATATTAATGCTACACAATTTCCATTATTAATTTTTAAGCTTCCATATTAAAAGGATATTATTATTATTATTTTGTTCCAATTTCATAATTAAATTATTTTTGCCAAAATATTAAAAAAAAATTATTATTAATTTTTTATTTTAATGTATAATACATTTTGTACCTAAAACTTTTAATTTTATTTGTTATTTATTTATTATTTAATAAAAAACATTTGTGGGTAAAAAAGTAAAATAAAACAAACAAATAAATTATAATAAATTATGTATTAAAAACATTAAATTATTTTTGTATTATTTTTTTAAATTGCGAATGTTTTATAAGTAGTTCTGTATTTATTGTTTGAATTATCTGTAGCAGAAAACAGTTTGCGGTAAAATTAACCATAGTTAGCGTGCAATGGTAGGTTTTTTCCTTCACTTTGAACTCTTTACTTTTAGGCGGATGATATACTTATCCGAACAAGAAAATTTATGTCTAATCGTTTGCTCTGTCGCAGACAGATGGTAGTGGATGTTTTGCATCCACGGCGTTGTGTCATTAGTAAGAATGATATTCGTGAACGATTAGCAAAAAGTTTCAAAACATCACCAGATATTGTTTTTCCCTTTGGGTTTCGTACTCATTTTGGTGGTGGGAAGTCTACTGGTTTTGCTTTGATTTATGATTCATTGGATCACGCCAAAAAATTCGAACCTAAATATCGACTTGCAAGGGTAAATGATTTTGTGCGTTTATTTTTGTATAGAATAAATTGATTACAATCGCTCCTAAAAGTAGAAAAACACGAAAGGACAGAAAAAATAAAGCTAAGAAGATACGAGGTACGAAACCGAAACGGATCAGGAAGACCTAGAATGTAATTTTTTAAATAAATTGTGGCTAATGATTAGATTGTTTTGTGACTTTTATCTAGAATAATTTTTTGAAAATATTTTTAATAAATTAGTCTATATTGTAAGCGATACAAATGATCCTGTTAGTCTAAGTAATGCTGTTCAAATCAGAATATTTAATCATTTCGCACAATTCGCACAGACAGGTTATTCACTAATCTCCGGTGTATATTAAGTGGAAAATATGAAACAATAAAAAATGCTTGATATACATTGCTAACATATAATATACGTATACATTTTAAGTATCCTGGATGTATGTTCGCACCCACCCGCCGTAGCGGAAGCCCAGTTATACCGCTGTGCACTCGGACCCTGCTGTTATTAGTCTAGATGCCTAGGGGCACCTAGTCCAGGATGCACCACGTGGAGGATTAACAGTCAGGAATATCACCATCATTGGAAATTGAGACTTTATAAGCATTACTCAAATCTCAGGATCATTAGCATCCCTTCCGACTTGTATCACGTGCCGTAACTTGCACTATCCGAAATGTCTACTGGAAGAGAAGAAATGGTTGTTCGTACTGTGTTGCATTAATACTGTTTAGCACAATCTTTTTGAAAAGGGTAAATATATCGTTGGATCGACATGTTTTTCATGACTAGAAATTAAAACAATGGAGAAAATTACCATATAAACTCGACTTGCATTAATAGGTGACCATGCGCCAATCATCGTTGTCATTATTACTCGTGATTAATGTATCTCACATTACTTCATCTATAGAATAGGATCATTTTTCTTTCTGAAAATGGCAGTTTAATAGTGGTAAGACTGGTTTGTTGCGTAGGACGAGTTTTACTTTTATTAATGTGGGTTATATGTAAGTTGGTATTTACCAGTGATGATAAGTCAATTCTGCTAGCTATTCTCTGTTTTAGTTTGAACTCGTTGGTTCCGTGTGTTGGGTTTTGGAAGAGACTTAAGGTTATTTGAATTGTGGACTGGATTCAATCAATCAACCTAGACAGAATTTAACGTTATTTGATTCGACAGTGACTTTGTTCATATTCTAGGGATTGTAGTGTTAACCATAAATTTTTCGAGCAATACAGGCGGTTAATTTCATTATATGGTTACAGAAGTTATAAAGGAGCGTTTTTGCAAATTAGAGTAACAATTGCTAGATTCTGTCCAGGATTTAAAAGTTTGGGGGTAATGCTATTTTCTTTCAGGGTAGAACCAAGCTATGTAGATCAATTGTAGTTGGTGAATGTATTATTATTTATTTGTTTGGTTATTACAAACCGTTTCGTTCTAAAAAGCGTAAGATGAAAAGGTTTTTCTATGCGAGTTGCATTTTAATTTTTACGCAATACTTTCATTTTTTTTAACAGTTTATTTTCTTGAATGGATTTGGGTGCATTTAGTTCAGAATTTTGGTGTTAGATTCTGCATGTCAAATATTAAGTTATCTTTTAGTTTCTGCTCGACTCAGTTATTGTAGTCATCGTTCCACTTATTTACTGAAGTAGCGACTTCTTATTGTTTTTCCCAGTCTGTTAACCTTCTTCGACTAATCTTGGGGTTGATGGATTTTTTTTATACATTAACAGTCATTTTGATATATTGAGAGTTTATGTGGTTGTTTTGGGTTGAGTAAAGCATGAAAATGTGTGATTTAGTTTGGCTGTAGCAAGCGGATATTTATTATGAGAAGTTAGGTGAACTCTGAATAGTTTTGTTTTCTTCAATATTCTTACTAATTTAGTCATTTTTGATAGTGGTTGACGACCTATAAAGTTCTTTATCGCCACTGAAGTTTAGCAGAATGTTTTAATATTAGTTTGAGGGCATTTGGTGTTTCATCATACGTATGTTGAACAGTAATAGTCGCTTTAGATGCTAATGATCCTGAGGATTTGAGTAATGGTTATAGTCTTGAATTCCAATAATGGTGATATTCCTGGTTGTCGCCCTCACATGGTGCATTATGGACTAAGGGGGGAGACCGACCCCTACTTAGCGCGTCCACAGGTGGCGGATAGTGGAACGACCTTTAGCAATAGAGGTTAGCTGTGAATAAGGCTATGCCAAATAAACAGCCGTGGACCAAACGGATACTCAGGCGTTAAGGTCGTTAACGCGTTGACAAGAAGGCGACAACGGTTATCGGTGTCACCCTGAGTATTATCACCAAGCAGCCCTATTTAGGGACAGCACTGCTTGCTCCACTCGGAGAGGGGCCTAGAAAAGGTGGTTTAAAAATTGCTCGTCTTCTCACCAGGATGGCTGGCCGCGGCTAACTGGTCTATATACTCGCGGTCGAAACTCTCACAAAAATCAATTAAAGGCCGTGGTCAACAGGGCTGAAACTGATGACCAAATTCAAAAAACACCATTCTCAGAGCTCAAACAAGGCAGAATGTGACTCGCGACGCTACTGCCTGCTCTGTGAATATTACTCGCGATAATGCACCGGTTATTAAATCTAGGATTTGCCCATTAAAACCAAAATGTCCGCTTAACGTTGGCTCATGGAACGTGCGCTCATTGTCGACACTGGCTGCGCAAGATTGTGTTGCTGCTGAGTCTAACCGTCATAATGTTAATATTCTATGTGCTCAAGAAACCCGTCATTCAGGAACTTGTGCTATAAAATTACCTTCAGGATCAACCTTTTGGCCTTCTCAATGTGATGTTTCTGGACCCGCCAAATATGGTGTTGCGATCATTACGTCCTCAAGTGCGACGGAAGCTCTTATTGATTGGTGCCCTATTAATTCTAGAATTATGACCGCCCGTTTTCAGACTGGAAATTTAATTTTAGGTATAGTAAATGTATACGCTCCCACATCAAGTCACACAGAGTTAGAAATACAAACATTTTATGAACTATTGGCGGCCACAACTACTAATTTAGAAAACAAATCGAATTTTATAATGGTAATGAGGGATTTTAACGCTAGGTTAAGTGCTGCATGCTGCTCAGCAGTTGGTAAATGGACGACTAGCAATAGCAATTGCTCAAACGGTGACTATCTTAGTACCTATGCGTTACAACATGATTTAGTAGTCACTAACACGATGTTCCAACATCATCCACGTCACTTAACCACGTATAAGAGACAAGATTGTCGCTCTCAAATTGACTACGTTCTTGTCTCTCGTAACTGGTTTTCATCAATTAAAGACGTGCGTGCATTCCACGGCTGCTGTACTGGAACGAAAAATGGAAGTGATCACGGGTTATTGAAGTGCATACTCTCACTTAAATTTCGATCCAAACGAAAGCACTTTAATCGCCTAGACTATAAATCTATTAAAAATGCGTCCCATATTCAGGAATCATTTGAAAAAGCATATGTAAATGCTGGTCCTTCCATAAATAATAACAATAAAGTAGAACATAATTGGAACTTAATCACATCTAAACTAAATGCAGCCTCTAGGTTATTACCCAGGAAACTCAACATACAATCAAAATTTCAGGTTTCCAACTCCACAGAAGTTTTACGAAATGAATTTTTGAACAGAAACCAGCACAGAAAATTGAATGGAGACAAGAAGATACAGGAATATATAACGAATTTCAATAATGATCAAGAGAAATATTGGTCGCATGTAGCTGAGGAATTAGAGAGTGCTGCAATGCGTAACAATACTCAAACCTTATTCAAGAAGATTAATGAGCTTTAAAAGGACATTCCTTCCAAAATCAACGCTCATTGGCGATCTCTGCAGATCAATGGACATCACACTTTGCTAAATTACTTAATCCCATCAAACACGAAGCGGCGAAGGTTTCCAACCAACTCCATACACAACCCCTGATTCCCCATACGTAGTTTCGATAGAGTCCCCTCGCACGAAGAAATTATCTCTGCATGCCATCAACTGAAAGATGGGAAGGCTACAGTAGTAGATGGCATACCAATAGAAGTTTTTAAGTATGGCGGGATAAATATTATTCAAGATTTATATTCCTTGACAAACTCCATTTGGAAAGAAGAGAAAATTCCAGAAGCATGGACTCAAGCTATTATAATCCCAATTTATAAGAAAGGAGACTCAACTGACCCCGCTAATTATAGAGGAATCAGCTTACTTTGCGGGGCTTCAAAAATGTTGGCAAATATTATCTTACGCAGGATCCGTGGGGAACGGGAGTGTCGAACACGAGCCAACCAGGCTGGTTTTCGTCCTGGGATGGGATGCGTTGATCAAATCCATGCTGTTCGTAGAATGTTAGAACTTCGTTCGCGATACCAACAGCCTACTTAATGTGCATTTATAGATTATTCAGCCGCCTTTGATTCTGTTGATCGCAACCTGCTGTGGAATCTTCTTATTACCAAAGGAATTCCTGCCAAGATTGTCAACATTATTAAATCGTTATACACGTCGTCAAACGCAGTAATACGGAATGGTGATTCTTTAACAGATGCAATCTACATAAATTCAGGTGTTCGCCAAGGTTGTGTTTTAGCTCCCATGCTCTTCAATTTTGTAGTTGATGACATTTTTGATGAAGTGTCTCGGTCATTTGAGGGCTGTATAACTCATGATGGTCGCAAGATAGCAGATCTTCAATATGCAGACGATGCGGTTCTTATGGCAGAAACCGAAGAAGATTTGCAAAATGCGGTTGAACTTACTCAAAAAGCCTCAGAGAAATACGGTTTATATCTTAATATTAAAAAAACAGTGGTTTTAGCTAACGTCCCTTTTAGAAATCCAATCACTGTTAATGGGAGCCCACTCCCTGTGGTCGATGAATTTACATATCTAGGCTCGGTCATAGATAGTAAAGGCTCCAGCTCTTCAGAGATTCGGCGTTGTATTCGCCTCTCTGCTGCAGCCTTTGGGCGTTTAAGTAAACCTTTATGGAACAAAAGTAATATTTCTATTAAAACCAAGATTAGAATATATAAGAGTTTAGTGCGTTCCATTCTTCTTTACGCATGCGAAACTTGGACTCTCACTCAAGCGGATACGCAAAAGCTTGTTCATTTTGAGCAAAGCTGTTTAAGATCTATATGGTTTCGCTCTTTGTCCTCCATTGAACGCACTCACTTAATAACTAGTAAAATATTTCGAACATTCCCAGATATTTGTAAGTCTCTTAACATTTATTGGCCATGTATCTCTAGCACAGTAAAAGAAAGACGATTAAAATGGATTGGCCATGTTTTACGTAGATCGCCCTTTCATCCAGCCAGAATAGCTATGGAAGCCCAACCATTACCCGGATGGAAAAGAAGGCCAGGCGGCCAACGGAAAATTTGGACAGACATTGTAGCATGCGAACTCAGTCCTTTTATTTATGCTAAGCCCCCTCGTCCAAATGAATTATTTAAATGGGCGTCCGTTTGTTCACCCTATGCAGCCAACAGGGATCATTGGAGGGGTTTAACTCGGGATGTAATTAACATTTAATGTCAGCACACCTCAAGTGTCGTTCTTTGAGTACACACTACAAAGGTTGACGTTTTTTGCAGACGTTTTGGTTTTTTTTTGGACTACCCTGAGTGATAATAACCGGTGGGGGATGTTTATCCCCGATGATGATGATGATGTGCATTATGGACTGTTGCACCTGGACTAACTACGGATTCAGTGCACGGTGGTTTGATTAGGATTTCACTGGAATCTTGCTTAGTGAGTGGATATCAGTATATATCCAATATGCTTAAATTATGTTTGAAGTTATCCACCTACCCTATGTAACCGATTAACCTAAGGGAGTTTAGACTTCAGACCCCGTGGAAATTTAAAACTTTGATTTAACAGAAAGTACGTGATTGAATCAACTACTAAGTCCCCCAGGGCATCTGATCTCTTATATGACTGGGGCAGGACCTAGGTTGACTGGATAACAAGGGAAGGTTAACTAGGTTCTACCATTGAAGATGAAGGTCTGCTGTAGTGTGCAATGGATTTCCTTGCGAAAGTCTTCGTTGAATATGGTTTAAAGATTGACCCTGAAAAATCTGTCGTATCAGTCTTTTGATACGAAGATTATACTAAATGATTATATAGGAATTCACATATCTGTGCTCTTCGTTTACTTCTGACGGTGGTTCTTCTCATGAAGCAAATCGAATTTGTTTGACCTTGTGGAAATCCTAATGTATTGTAACTTTGGTCTGTCCAAATGCCGATTGGAAGAAAAGGAAAGGTTACAAATATAATTAGATGGATATTGTTTGGGACGATTTTTACACTATGTTGGTCAGAATTTTATCTTGGAAACAATTGGCAAGTTGTTGGACTGATATATCTCTGCATGTTTCTGAAAACCATCACCAGTGAAAGGGGATTATTTGGGATGCTATGTAAACACAGATTTAAAATTGTTCTAGAACACTTTTAACAAAGAGAAAGATATTTAATAAAGAAATTAAATTATGGATCCTGTTTGGGACGATCTTCATACCATTTTGATCGAAACTTTATTATGGAGATAGTGGAAAAGTCGTTGGACTGAAATATCTCTACACCTCCAAAAACCGTGAATAGTGAAAGGGGATTATGCGGGATGCTATGAAGACTTGGAACTAATAAAGAGGTAGCATTGCACCAACATTTGCAGTTACTAATATCAAGGTTATATCTTACAAAAGTGCCTATAATTTTATTTATCTTTCATGTGTTGCAGCCATTATGTTAAAAATATTTTTAACAAAACATCAGGCAGTTGAAATGATCGTACAAACAAGCTTTATTTTGTTTTTCATGCTATATTGAGTATAGTTTTAATTTGCATTTTTGCTGTTTTTACTGCGTTAAGAATACCATCGACAGTAAAAATGCCAAGTGGACGAAGAAACTATTAATGAAGGACCTTATCTAAACCGTTCTACACGTTGAAGCAATTAGGGTGTTGCTCAAAAAGGAAAGCTGCTTGTCTACGAAATACCGAGTGACAGTCGTTTGTACTTTGACAATAGAGTAACTTTTTTGCATTGAGTCCCCAAAAAACCTTACATGATTAATGGTTCTCTGTTTAAACAACACGGACATGTGGCTGCAGCTGTCCCTTTTATGATCATTCCTGTTCAGAATAGAGATGATGGCGTAATAAGTATGATGTTCCTTTCAGGCCACCGGAGTCGTTCGCTTAATATGTGCAAATATATAAATAATGAAGAAATGACTACATCATCGATATCTGTTATAAACAAGTTTGGGATATATATTATCGGAAGTCTAACCCATAAAATTTTTTTCAATTGGACTATGGGTAAATTATTGATGGTTAACCGTTTTCAAAAAATTCTTTTTGCAGTTGTAGCAGTTTATAAACAATTTTTTATAACTATAAGCTAATTGAAGGAATTAAAAGTGAATCCAACATTAAATGGAGTTTTTCATTGGAACTAAACAAGAGTTCACTTGAGCCACTATTCTAACATTTACATGCTTTAAAGATCTGTGAAAAGTGTAAAATATTATTAAACTATCACAACTTTAGAATAATTAATTTTAATGAGGTAGTTTACAATATAAATAAAAAATAGTTATTAATAATCAAAATTTGAAAGCGTCATAAATCGAACGTAATTTCATTTCTAACGCATGTTTGGATTGTTCAGTTTCCAACAAAAGCGCACGCATTTCAGATTCCACCTGTTTCAATAGTAGTTGTACGCATGTTATACCACCAAACAACATGAAAATAGTAATGATAAAATAACCGTTCAGTTATTAAAATATGGATTTCGAAGCCTGTATATATATATATATATATATATATATATATATATATATATATCAGTATCAGGTTGTAATCCTATATTTTATAACTTACAAATGTAATTTTTTGTCATACATTTTTAAAAAATTTTTTCTACTTTGAATGTTTAACGAGAAACATCTTTCAGCAGTGGACATTTTGGCAAAGCCGAACGTGGGCCCGCATTTTAGTACCGGTGGTGGGATTCGAACCCATGCCTACCGAGGTCCAAATTCGAGCGTTGTACCGCTAGAGCAATTACCGGTGTTATTAGTTCGAAATTTTCACTAATTTTCTTAGTTATTTGAATTGTCGGTAAATATTAATCTTATTAAAAGATGATCAGCTGGAAGATATACTGTAATTGTTCAACTGTTACATTTAATTTTATCAAAGGAAATGTCATTTGAACAATCTAACTACTTTTTTACATTCATTCGACAATATTGACAATTTTTTATTGGCTCTTCTTGGACTCGTACGCATTTTTTGGAATAAACTGGTAAATCCTTTCTATTGGTTTAAATTACACCACTATTTTCAAAAAAGTGGGATGTCGCGGTTTAAGGATTTTTCCTTTTTAGTAATTTTCAAAGTCATATTACCTAAAATGTGACATCTGTTTGGCTTATCAATGTTAATCGTATCAAGTGATTGGATAATTGCAACCCATTAAAATTATAAAACGGTAAAATTGGACGTACTCATGAATAAAAACAGCGAAGCTTATCACACATGCAGTCATTTTTATGTACACGTTAGGATGGATCAACTAATGATCAACTTTAATTCCACCAATCACCTAAACTAGAGTTTCCGTTCTTGGTCGAATTCTTTTCACTGTAATAACATCAAACGCAGCCAGTAAAGCGCTTGAGTTTAGTATCGATAATGGAGGTGTAATTACTGTAATTAGAGGTCCAACAAATCAGCTACTGTATGCAACCATTTAATTATCAAGTAATGGAACACCTAATTGACCGGATAATTTTGTTAACCGTTTTAATGCAAAACAAATAATATATTACCAATCCCCATTTCCGAATCAACCAATGGATTATCTTTTAACAAACCAATTTGTCACACTAACTTCTAAAACACGAGTTTCACAATCACGTTGCATTGTGTATGCTTCGTCGTGAGCTTTCTTAATCAATCCATCTTTAAATTTTTCTTGCGCCAACAACTGATTTCTAAATCCAACATCCAACCGCTCCATTTGTGTTTGCAAATTTCTACAAAACAACAAAGTTTATTAATTCTCAATTTGTTTGAACATTTGACCAGGGACGAAATCCGACTTACTCTGTTTCTTCTTTTGCCTTGAAACATTCGGATTTTAATTGGGTCTTCTCGTGTTCCCAACCCAATTTCATTTGTTCAACCTGCGACTCCAATTTGTCCAACAAACTTGTACGATCGCGCCAGCGCTGGGATATTGATCTACAATGGTACAAGTGCAAATGCTCTATTGACTAATGTTGGTGTATATTTTCATAAAACAGGTATATCATTATATGGAGCAGAGGCAATGCGATGGTTAGAACTTCGGTATGCGGATCACGTAGTCTAGGAATCAGACATAAACTTTGTCTTCTATTTGAACTTAACTTAAAAGCACTAAATATTTAAAAACATGAAAACTAATGGATAAAAGTTATACTTACTTAAATTATGCTTTATTACGTAAAAGGTAAGACGGTTACCTAAAGAAATATAATAACTAACTAGTTGTAGGGTCGTACAGGGAAAAATATACAAGAAAAATAGTGATTTTTAAAGGATTAATGTTTTAAATAAAGTTAAAAAATACTAACTCATTTTCCTTTTGCAATTCTGCTATTTTATTTTCCAATAAACAAACGGTTGATTTAAGTTCTTCTTTGCGCGCTATCAGACGATGTTTTTGATCCTAAACATTAATCCATAAACAGTTTTTGATTAAAGTGGGAGAACGTAGGATAATTTAAATGTTAAAAGAATCGATACTTAATTACGTAACATTTACATTAGTAGTAAATTAATAAAACATTATTTGCTAACTATTTCAGTTCAATTAAAACATTTCTACGTTAGTATAATAAGAACAATATCAAATATGCGTGAATTTAGAATGCTAATAATCCCGAGGTCTCCAGTTTCGGTAATTAAATTTACGGTGGTGTAAATGGACTTTCGTTTTATTGGATAAGTGTAAGTTTACGCCCAATGTACGGAAAACGCATCCTGAAGTGCAAATAAACCACTTATATGAAGAAATTAACCAGAAAAAATTCCAGATAACTCCTCAATTTTTTTGTGAATAGTTGCGTCGCTCCGAGAAGCATCATGTTTGTTGAGCCAACAAAATTTCCTTTCCATAAAAACATTTAAAGGAATGTTTTACATTTTTGGAATTAATAAAGTGGCGAATTTGTTAACAACCCATCTAAGCCCGTGGATTAGAAACAGTAGTGATCTCTAGGAAATTAAAGCTCTAGATTTTTGAAGATAAAAATCGGATGTTAAATTTAGCAGTGCTTTTTGTTTGGGTATCAAAAACCTCACAGCAATATAGGGTAATAAAAATTTATATTATTTGGGTCCTTGGATGAAAACGTCACAAATATGCTCATTAATACTTCTAACTCTGTAATCACCATAACCACCACCACCACCAATAATAATAATAATAATAATAGCAATAATAGAGACTAACAATTAATTCATGGTTATCTTTTAGTTGATCATCAACTTTCTTCTCCAATTGTTTCCTCGATTCCAATGCTTCAAACTGCACTCGTTTCAATTCTGATTGAATCTCCTCTACACTCTTGAATAATTAAATTCAATTTAAAAGTTTAATTTAATGTTTTCCACCAAGTATCCAAACAATAAGAACAAAATTTGATAATTTTAATAAAATTTAAAAATTCGCTTATAAACAAACATATTTGAGATTATACAATTAGAAGAATTAATTTACTAAGTAGCATCAAAATAACAATATATTTGCGAAAAATATAAGTAGTACTTTTTTCAATTCTTGAATAGTTTGAACTTGATCGTCAATTATTTTAGCTTTAATTTTGTTTGCATCAGTTTCATTCTGTAAATAATATATGAAAGGTAATAATTTAACAAAAGTGAAAAAATAAGGTGTTTAATATAAAACAATTTTTTTAAGTAAGAAATTTTTTACTGATTAAATAAGCACTGCGTGCGCATTTGTTTTTTAAGGACGTCAATACATTAATTATTTCAGGATAACAGCGTATGTCAGTTGTTTACATTAAACAGATATTAACACATGTCATTTTTCATTTTTGCGACCAATGTGCAATTGTATAATACCAACTTTGAAAAGTTACAAATATACTTATGTCTATGTTGGAGTAAAATGTTCATTACACTGTGTATATGTACAGTAAAATTTATTTACCTCAAGAAATTGTTTCAAACTTTTTATTTCGATGCTCTGAGCTTCAAGTTTTGCCTCTAAACGTCCTCGATCTTGCGCCAATGTAGATCCTAATAAATAAATAAAAGGCTTTGCATTAGTACACATATGTATGAATTGGTGCATGTATGAATAGGATGCACTTGCAAATCAATTTGAAGCAAACCTTGTTTGGCCAATTCTTGACTCCAGTTCAACCGTTCGGCACGCAGTCCGGCAATGATGGATTCACGAGCAGACAGTTCGGCTTTGATGCGCTTAAGATTCTGAAAACATGTATTTTACAAACACTTTCTATTATTGTAATTGCGTTCATTTAAAACAAAATCCAGTAATTGAAAATTATGTGTAACTGGACTAAAGAGAAATTATTTGCAATCAGCAGCAGAATACAAGTGTGCCGGGGTGGTATAGCGATACAGCGCTCGAATTCGGACCTCGGTGGGCATGGGTTCGAATTCCATCACCGGTACTAAAATCCGAGCCCACGTTTGGCTTCGCTAAAATGTCCACTGCTGAAAAATGTTTCTTGTAAAACATTCGAAGTAGAAAACATAAAATTAAAAAATAATAGCAAACTCTCATTTAATCTCAGCATGGGATACTTAGTAGTGTTTGCAGCTTGAACAAATAAAGGATAATAATGATTATTTGTTTTTATTAGTTATGGTAAGAAAAATGCCAAACCTTTTTTCTAAAATATTTAAGAATGCAATAATACAAATTTAAAGAAACCAAAATAATTCAGTAAACATTGACTTATACTACCTTTTTGTGTTAAACATTTACAAAAAACTTAATGTACTTAATATATATTAAGTTTTAGAACAAAAATACAATTTTATTATATTCCAATATGACTTGGAAACATTAATTTATAAGATTATATTAAAAGCAAATGCTATCTATCATAAAAGCACATTAAAACTTACATTACTTGCATTCTCCCGACTGGCTGCACGCGATTTGGCCTCATCAACATGGGCTTCTAAAATTGCAATGCGTTCCTGAAACACAATTAATAAAAAATTAGTAGCACTTTTCAGTAAAAATCTTCGTTGATGACTACACTAAAAATGGTATGTAATTTTGAAAATAGCTTGAAACAATTTACATTACATCTGCATTCATAATTAAACATGGATTAACAGTTTTTTTAATATTTACAAACTAAACTAGTTTTATTTAAATTAATAAAAATTAAAATAAATAAACAAGGTTTGATAAAAATGTAATTTTTAACAAAATTTAAATATTCGGTAATTATATACAGAAAAAATATCAAAATAAAACCCAAAATAATCGTAACATTTGCTCATTTGTAATTTTAAAGTTAATGATAATGAGGATGACGCTTGTAACATCTTAATTTTTAATAATGGTAATACTTATTATCCCATACTTCTATGTAATGTATTCTGAAATAACTAACATGAATTAGGGAATCAATACACAACGGTATCATTGGACTTTCACTTTAACGGATAGATGTCAGCAAACATCCAGAGTATCTAAAATATTTTATAATGTATAAGAGAGAGAACTCTGAAACGTATCAAAAGGTACCATTAAACTTTGTAAACGAAAGTGCCGCTATAATAATGGCGGTTGTCAACCAAAACACTTCGTTAATCTTCTACGTTTTTTAATCATATAAACACCATAGAAAATGACAATTTGATATGTTGCACTAATTTGGTGAAAGTGAACAGGTATCCATATCACCAGCTATATGCAGTGCGTGATAGGACAACTTTCCAAATCAATACACTACAAATGATTAATTTTTTAGCATTATTATTATTATTTCTTATACCGCTTTTATGTTCATCAAGTTGTAATTGTTTTAAAACCTGTATAGTCCTTTCCAACTTCACACTCAGTCTAAGTTTTTTTATTTAAATTGCTTTTTAAAGTAATCAAATAATATATATATATATATATATATATACATATATATATATATATATATATATATATATATATATATTGCTTTATCATTTAAAATAATTTAAATCATTGTATGTTGAGATATTTTAGTTAACTAGTTGAAAATATATTCAAAGTTAAATTGATAAAAAAAGGTAATAGGTTACTAAAGGAATCCTTTGATTTTTCCACAATACATTATTTTAAATGTTATACTTAAATTTTTTAGAAAACGATTTATTTATTATAAATTAATTATATCTGCCACACATCTTTGTTTATGTTAACACTCATGTAAATATTAATTTTGATTCAAATGATAATAACAGTCATTTTAATCAGGTCATTTAATTTTTATATAAAAGTTATAATTATAATCATTGTCAACAAGATATTTGAATACTAATTACTCAAAATTCTCCCAAACGTACATATTTTAGTTTTTAAATAAATAAATTGTGATCAATAAAGATTCAAGTTATAATAAAATATTTAGTTTGTGAAATAAAAGTCAATTACTCCCAGTTAAAACGTAAATGATAAATTTTGAAAACAACAAGAACAAAAGTTTGTAGCAGAGCCACCTTTTCATTACTTCAAAGTTCGCATAGCATCCCAAATTCCTATACGAAAAGGTTGTCGGATACGAGTTGAACTTGGAGGAATAAATAAAGTTTCTTAGCTAGAAAATCGCTTTCTTGCGACGAAGTCAGTGTTCACATGAATTGTTAAGGCAATTACCTTCTGGGGAATTAGGAATTGACGTCGGTTAACTGAACCACAAGTCTAACCGGCTACATAATGTAAATGAGTAATTTGAGGTACCTTTTAAACATCGTGGGTGTATACTGGCACCCATTCACTAAACGGGAGTCCAGTGAATGCTAAATTATACCGCTGTGCACTTGGTCCCTGTTGTTATTAGTCTAGATCCATGTGAGCACTTAGATTAGGATGCATTACGTGAAGGAGAAACAGTCAGGGATATCACTATCATTGGAATTTAAGACTTTATAAACATTACTGAAATTCTCAGGATCATTAGTATCCTTTAATAACAGCGGCTCGTGCACTTACTGTAATAATAATAATAATAATAATAATAATAATAATAATAATAATAATTGGTATTATTTATATTTTTAAAGTCAATCTGAAATAAAATATTGGACAGACAAATATTGCAGAATTTACAGATTGCAATGTGCTTTGGATTAACGGGAAATTAATTACAATGTGCGTTAAACAAAATCATGGAAAATTTAGCTTACTCTCAACCCATTTTGTTTTTTAGTGTATTTAGTGCATATGTATACTAAACGTTTGTGTAATTCAAAAAAATGTACGGAATAAGTTCATCTCACACTTTACGTCCTCTAATTTTCTTAGTTAAATTTAGTTTTATTTAGAAGTTAAATGTACTATACTTGTTTCCTATTTATTATTCAACACTTACCTTTTGATTGTGTTGTATTAATGCATTTGCTTTTTCCTGATTAGTTAATTTACTTTTCAAATCTTTAATCATCTAAATAAAAAAACATTAAAACAAAATTAGCAAATTGTAAAATTAAAAATTTTAAATGCCTATTTATCGTGTCCAGAAATCGTCTATGTAACTTAACTAAAAATAATTGGCGTTAGACGTTTTCTAATAAATCTAATCAGTAATTTCTGTCTTTTAAAATGTACAAATAAACACTAACAATTTTCATATATTACAAAATATAAGAATTCCAATATAATTAATAAAAATTAAGCATGAAACAAAATACTAATCTAATAACTTTTGTGATTAATCAATTCTATTAATTTATAACTGATTGTTTCAATTATGCACACGTCATAAAAACAACATTTTACTTGATTTACCGTGTTTAATTCGTGGACTAACTGGCAAGAAGACGCCTCTCGGTCGGTCATTTCTTTTAAAGACATTTGACACTTCGTAAGTTCCTCCTTAGATAATTCCGATACACAAAATAACTAAAATGCACGTGTTCGTTAGTTTTTTTTGATTTTGTAAATAAGATAGAATAAGTTTTAGTAAATAAATTATTCAAATACAAATTTTAAAATGTTTTATAGAAATCATTGCAAAATTTACAAGCATATAAATAAAACATATAAACCGTTTTAAACAATAAGATTTAAAACTGATAGATTAATATTAGAAAAAACAGGAATTTAAAATTATTAAAAGTAAATCTTTTTTTAAGTGCACACTATTATTATTATTATTACTATTATTATTAATCTCTTAAGTAGGCTAAAAAAACATTTGATTGTTTTTCAAAAAAGTATTTAAAAATAAAATAGTAAAAACAGACTCCCCATACTGAATCATAACGATCAGTTTCGATTCTCAAAGCCATTCGGAATTCGTTTTCAAGGTCATTATATCGCACAACTCCTTCACTAATTCTAAATGTTAACATAAAAATAATAAACAGTTACTTATACAGAAAAAACGACTTGTAAAATATCAGCATACAAAATACGTTAAGTATAACCTAAACGTACTTTTCTTTTAAATGTTTAATTTCATATTGGCATTGAATCCTGGCTATCTCTATCTGACCAGAAATTATTTTTTGTAGCTCAGCACTACCTAAACTGTACATATTGCTTATTGATTGTCTACAAAAAAAGATAAAATAAGGCAGTTGGTTAAAAAGACGCAAAACGTTTTAAAGAAATTGACTGGTCTACTGTAATAATTAAATATGGTTTGTAAACAATCAACCATTTTCGATTAAAAATGTATCTTAAACATTGATAACAATGTATATATATATATATATATATATATATATATATATATATATATATATATAACCCCATTAAGAAATACTTCCAAAAATGTAGTTTTTCTAACTAAAATGTCTCTAGCAACAATATAAATTAAAAAATAACACAATTTAACTATAGAATACATAATATTATATAATAAATAAAATACAATTATAATTCAAACAACATATATTGCTACTAATAAAAAATTACATAAAATGCCATTTGGTTTATAATCAAAGATTGAGAAAACTTATCACTATAAATTATAGCATCAAATGTTAAAGAAAATGAAAACATATCTAATTTTAGTTGCTAAATTATTATTGTATAATTTACTACAAAATATTAAGTAATAAATGTAATCTCCTGTTTTGTAACCACTTGGTTCAGGTGCTTTAGTATGCTTTTGGTTAGAATATTAATGTAGACTAATGTAATCTAAATCTTAACAAAAATATTAGTTTGTACAGATGATTTTTAAATTTAGATATCTTCATAAATGTTTTGTTTCATTATACAAAAAACAAAATAAATATCGTTAATATTAGAACTATTGAATGGAAAATGTTTTAAATATTGCTATTTTTATTTTAGTCTGTGTTACATTCCAATTACATTTTTTATGTAAACAAAATGAATCTTAATAAATGAAATTAACTTGGCAAATGTATAACACAAAACATTGTTTTTTAACAATTGTGATTCTAGTATAACTAAATTGTATTCTAGCTTATAAAATATTATTGTATTAAAGTACAAATGCTACTGTCTAAATTAATTAATGTTATTTACTATATACGTTTTACAAAACAAATATATTTTTTACATAAGTTTTTTAACCGCCGAAAGTTAAATCTGTACAAAAGTTATTATACACAGTACCCTATTTTAATACGCAAAAATATTAATATTTTTAAATCGGGGTTTTATAAACTATCGAACAGTGCCAAAAATTAAAAACGGTTTAATTTTATTTTTATAAAATATACCTTTAGTGCATTCTTTTTATAATAAAAAATCAACTAAACTTTCTAAAATTAAAAAGTTAAAGCATATTATTTGCTCTACTCTTTACTAACTAAATTCATGTTAATTATATTTCATAACTTAAAAAACTAGTATTATTTGTTTTTTTATTACACAATATACACAATATATATATATATATATTTATTAGATAATTAATTATTCTTTACATAAATTGTTTTTAATTTTTATTATGAGGTAATAACAATGTTAAAACTTGTTGTAGAAATATAAACTTAGTATTAATATATTTTTTTTAAACTCCGCCTTATGAGGATCAGAAATGAACCAATCTGGCTATTTCCAAGCCTAAATAAAGGAGAAGGGTTTGCGTCAGGAAGGACATCCGGCAGTGAAACCTACGCCAAATCACTAAAATGGTTAAAATGTTTCATAATGGTTTGATAAACAATAGGGCGTCCCCCATAAGCGACGCGCATGATCATTGCCTGAGTCATGTGATAAATCAGCGAAGGCAACCTGGAAACGGAAGAGCGAGACTAAAGAAGGTGGTCCAAAGGAGGTGTAAAAGAGAAGTTGAGAGTGGGCACCTTAAACATTGGATCATTAACAGGTAAAGAAAGAGAAATTGCTAAACTAATAGATAAAAGAAAGATGGACATACTATACCTCCAAGAGACGAGATGGAAGGGTAAGAACATAAAAGAGCTGACCAGAAGACACAAAATCCTATACAGTGGGGACTCAGGAAGGAATGGAGTAGCTATCATTTTATTAAACAAGACAAGAAAGAACCTGGTTAAAGTAAAAAGGTTCAGCAAACGATCAATAATGGTGAAACTGAATATAGGTGGTTCGTACATTAACATTATTAGCGCATACGCACCCCAAGCTGGACATGAAGAAGTGAAAGATAAATACTTTGCAACATTTCTCTGATTTATTTTTATTTTTTTAATTTTATGTTTGCTACTTCGAATGTTTTACAAGAAACATCTTTCAGCAGTAGACATGATAGGGAAAATAATAGTTGGGGCTGATTTAAACGGACATGTGGGACAGTCTAGAGAAATTGTTGAGAGATGCCACGGCAGATGGGGAATTGGAGATACAAATGAACATGGCAAAAGAATATTAGAGTGTATGGTCTCACAAGACATGGCCCTGATGAACACATTTTTCAAGAAAGAGAGAAACCAACTGGTTACATATCAGAAAAGTGGAAGATGAAGCCAGCTAGACTTTCTAGCAACGAGGAGAACAGATGTAAAGTGGGTAAGAGACTGCAGAATAGTAAATAGAGAAGTTGCTACGCAACACAGGTTGGTGCTAATGAAAATGAGTTTTAAAAACGAACAACAGAAAGTGACGGAAATTTGGGAAAAAAATTAAATGGTGATAATTAAAGGAAACCAACCTGACTAAATAATTTAAAAACGAGGTCATACAAAACTGGAAATCCTCGGAAGGAGTGCAGGAATGATGAACATTAAACAGCAGAGTGATTACCAAAGCAGCTGAAAAAGGTACTAGGGTTAAAATCTGAGAAGAAAGCACCTGCAGACAAAGAATCTTGGTGTTGGAATGTAGAAGTTCAGCAAGCGGTTAAAGATAAGAAAATTAAAAAGAAGAAATAGGATCTAAATGAATTAGAAACCGACAAGTTGGAATATCAACAAGCAAAAAGGGTAGCTAAAAGAGCGGTAGCAATGGCAAAAGCAAAAGCGTGGGATGCAATGTATAAAGAACTGGAGACACCTGAAGGAAAGAAGAGGTTGTTTAGTGCTGTTAAAAGCAGAAATAAAGCGTCAACAGACCTGATACCCATTAAACAAATGAAAGATAAAATTGGAATAGTATTAACAAAAGAAGGGTTAATAAGGAAAAAATAGAAAGCATATTTTAAAACACTGTTAAATAAAGAAAACTCTAGAACAGTGATTGAAAATGGGACACCTAATCTAGGCATAACACAAGAAATATCCCAGAAAGAAGTAATTAAAGGAGTAAGTAAGATGAAAAATGGAAAAGCTCCAGAACCTATTGAAGCATAGAAAAGTTTGGGCAATTATGGAATTGACAGATTAACTAAACTCTTAAATTTAATATGGAACGAAGAGAAAATGCCTAACGAGTGGAAAAAAAGTGATATCACGTCAATTTACAAGAAGGGAGATGTTCAAGACTGTGGTAACTATAGGAGTATAAAGCTTATGTCACATATTTTAAAAATGTGAAAGAAAATTATTGATGGAAGGATCCGCAAAGAAACAGACATTGGAGAAGAACAATTTGGAGAAACAGAAGGGAGTTCATAGGGTGTTTATCGATTTAGAAAAAGCATACGATTGGATTCCGAGACGGGAAGTGTGGAGGAGCATGAGAGAAAAAGGTGTTTCTGAAAAGTACGTGAAGATTGTTCAAGATATGTGCAATGACGCAAAAACGTTGGTGAAAACCTGTGTGGTGAGTTTTCACTAAAAGTTGGTCTACATCAGGGTTCAACACTAAGCCCGTATTTGTTGGATCTAATTATTGACGTGCTAACATGAAATATTAAGATGGAATCCCCATGGTGTAGGCTATTTGCAGATGATATTGTCTTATGCGACAGAAAACAAAAGGATTTGGAAAGACGGTTATAGCAATGGAGAAAGGAACTGGAGGATTGAGGATTAATAATTAACAAGAAAAAGACAGTGTATATGAGTACAACGAAAGAAAATGGTAGGGAAATCAAAATGGAACACCTTGGCTTATGGCTAGAAGAGAATAAAGATTTGAATGCAGAAATAGCGCAAAGAATACAAGCAGGATGATATAACAGGAGGAAACTTACAGAGGTTCTGTGCGACAGAAGAATAACAGCAAAGACAAAAGGTAAAAATTCTAAGACCGCGTGGAACCAGCCCTGATGTACGGATTGAAAACGTGGAATACGAAGAAAGCTCAAGAGAGAAAACTGAATTCAGTAGAAATAAAATTGCTTCGATGGTCGTTGGGAGTGTCAAATTAGACAGAATAGAAAATAAAGTGGTTAGAGGGAAACTGAAAGTCATCAAAGCTCATAAGAAAATTCAAGAAAAAAGTTAAGTTGGTACGGCCATATTCTACGTAGAGGAGGAAACTATGTTACAAGGAGAATAATACATTGTAAGTGGAAGGTAAAAGAAATTGTGGCCAACCAAAGAGAAGATGGTTGGATTGTGTGGGAGCCGATATGAAGGAAAGGGACTAACAAAATTTGACGATACGGACAGAACCAAACGGAGAATGCTGATCAGAAACAGCGACCCCCATAAAAGGAAAAAGCTATAAAAAAAGAAGAAAAAGAAAAAGAAGTATTAATATATATTTGTAAAGAATAATTTAAAGTATATTAATCAATAATTTATTAATTGTTATTAAAAACTACGTAAATTGCATTTAGTAATACCGGTTATATAAGTGTTGGTATTTAAGTAAGAACTCCCCACAGTTCTATATTTTTAAAATGTTTAAATAAATTTTTTTATTAAATACAAATCCAGGTGTAAAGTTTTTAATTTTAGTATTTATTATAAAAAAGTTTTCAATAAAATCAACCGTCAATAATGATTAATTTAGCATTAACCATTTTACATTTTTACCCACTATTTTCTTTAAATATATATATATATATATATATATATATATATATATATATATATATATATATATATATATTTTTAAACAACACCTATTTGTTAATAAATTTTTTAACTAAATTTACAAATTATCATTAATTTACTTAAAATAGACACAAACTTAGATTTACAGTAAAAATAATACATAATATTTATAAATAATAATTTTTATTCAAACAGAACTGATACATATTTACAAAAGCTAACTAAATAGTTTATATAAATAAAAATAATTTATTTGATAACCATCTAATTTAATGTATAATTAAAGTTTAAAATATTAGGTTTCCTTTATAATTCTAAACTAAAAAAATAATAATAGAAGACGTAAACTGTGAGATGAATTCATCTCGTATACTTTCTTCAGTCACAAACATATACAGAATCAGTATACATATTGACCCAATTGAGAATGTTATGTACCACAACAGGTCTGCCTTTGTTCAACGTAAAAACAGCTAAAGCAACGTTCACTTGCAGTTGCGGTGACAAATATATTGATCGAACAACTCGTCGCTTAGCTGAACGGGCCAAAGAACACATTCCCAATTGGATCGATAAAGAGTCTAACTCACTTCGTCAATATCACGTCACATGGTTCAAACAAAACACCGAGTGAACTTTGATCATTGTTTTAAAGTGGTGATAACTTTTCAAGCTGCTAATATGTTAAAAACACTTGAATCTGCTTGCATTCACACATTAAAACCCATTTTGTGTGCACAAAAACAATTTGTAACTTCATTTAATTTAGCTTAGACTTAACATAGGCATATTGCGTATGTGTATGTATGTGTAGTTATTAATGTTAAGTTAATTACATCATATTAATAATATATATATATATACTGATTCTTTATATGTTTGTGACTAAAGAGAATATACGAAATGAATTCATCTCACAGTTTACGTCTTCTATTATTTTTGTTTTGTATTATAAATGTATTAGAAAAGTAAAATTAAACATTTAACTATCAAATTAAAGGAAGGTTTAAACAAAGTTATACCTGTATTCTAGATCCTTAGTTTTCATCAAATTACTATGATGTTCTAAACTCTGCTCAGCTTTATTAGCTCTATTTAAGGCCGACGCAGATTGTTTTGAATGTTCGGATACCAACGTATTCAATCGTTTAATCTGCAAATAAGAACATAAAATTATTTGCAAGGTGAAAATAGTTATATGTATTAGAATGAATCATATTTATCACAATCTGAAAATACCTCTTTTTGATATTTTGAATTTTCAAAAGTTAGTTGCGATTCTAGTGTATTATTAATTTTCTGCAAATTAGCAACTTTAATCTAGAAAGTTTTTAAAAATAAATAAAATAAGTTTAAGTAGGAGATTCTGTCGAAAAACAATATACACCCAAATAAACTACTTCCTTTATTTAATACATTTTAAATATACTTTATGTAACTGTGCCAGAATAGTAAGCAGTTAAAATGCTAAACAGGGGCTTGAATTTCTCTACTGGCACTAAATACAAATCTTGGTTGAGCAAATGCCTACAAAATAAAATCTATATAAATTTGTATAAAATATAAAATATACATTATAAAATGATACATTATCAAGTACATATCAACTACATTATCAAGTTACATAACCATGTATTTTACCTCCAAATCTTTCATTTGATTCTCAATATCTAGTTTAGTATTACGTTCAGATACCAGAGCTTCTTTAAGTTGTTCAGTCACTCCAATAAACGTTTTTTCATCTTTTGCTTAAACAATAAAAACAATTAAAAATATCTTACTGAACCTTAAAAAATCACATACAATATAATCTACATTTTTTGTAACCACGAAGTCTGGAACAATCAGGGTTATGTCAGTAATATAGTCTCATATAATTTCATTTTCAATAAAAGAATTAGGTTTAGATAAGTAATTTGTCAATTTGGGATCGTTTATAAATTATACTAAAAACATCTAAATAACGTTAATATCAATACCATTGAATGGTAATTTTAGAAAACATGATCTTATCAATTTAAGCTCATATAATGATAAATTTTCAATTCTTACTTAAACAAAGTTGACGTTAACCTTTTGAAAATGTAACATAAGCTATTAAAAAAAAGCGTAACTCGTGTCTATCGTATTTCAACTTGAAAACATCTTTAAACGTTACAATAAAAGTGTTACAGTTTAAAGTTTTTAGTACAATTCATTATATAAAGGATATTTAATAATTTATAACAAACCGATACAATTTTTATTAAATATGCGTTTTTTGTAACCTTTTTGAATAAAGTTATTTACAAAGATGGATCTACACAATACCTTGTTTTATTAGCTAACATGTTCACTTTTGTGAACATTGTTTTAATCTTAATAAAACAAAATGAAGAAAGCACAACGATGACTCAACATTATTTCTATAAAACCATACTCTAATTTTTCCGTTTTGTAATAATAGCCTAACTTTCAGTGATAAAACGTGGTTTATTGCTTTACCCATTAGCAATAAACAAAATCAATCGTGTAAATTATATTTTGTAATTTCAAAAAATAGTTTATTTTTCTTTAAATTGCACAATAATTTTTCTAATAAACAAAACTATATTTTTGCAACTTTAACTAAATGTTCTAATTATTTAATCTTTTTAACTATCAGATAACAAACTTGTTTAAAAGTATTCTGTATTGTTTTGCTAGATCCTTAGTTAAATATTTATATGTATAAAAGAAATAAATTTTCAATTTAAATTGTCATTGCTGGAGACTTTTAAGTTAGATAACCACTCTGGAATGCAAAGCTTTCACCCTAAACTTCATTTTATTTTAAATAAAACTAAATAACACTGTAAATGTACTTTTTAATATCTACCTGTTGTTTCTAACTGCAAAATACGTCGTGTAAGTTTCTGACATAAATGTTCGAGACACTTTCTCATACCTTTTTCTTCATCCAGTTCTTTTAAAACTGTCTAAAATAAAAAAATTAATTGCTAAAAATATAACACAATTAAATTTCTAAATATTTAACTTACAAGAGAAATAGTTCATTACTACTAAAGTAGTGATTTTAATACATAAACTTATAAAATTTTTTGAATAGTAAATATCTTAAAAACAAAAATTTTCAAACATAAATTTTGAACACTCATTAATTTATATTTAATTATCTATTTTGTGTTAGGTAAAATTTATCCAATGTTCGAGCTACATTTCAAAGGAAACCCGTCGTTACACCGAAAAACAATTATCAAACAGACTGTTACACATTGATTTAGACGCTGAACGCATTAACCTCAACAAAATATCCACTGCTTAAATAAACACATCAACTTAAATTCTGTATAACGAACGCATAATATTCACATATTTCAACGGTATTTCGTACAGCCTGAAAATTTTCCACAAAGAACTGAATAATGTTTATAATTTTTGACATTCTTCAATTATGTTACGAAGAGTGAGTATTTACCCAGTGCAACCTCTTTCTTTGTACTAATTAATATAAAAACAAAAAACTGAATAGTAACTTTTAATTAACAATAATTTACATATAAATAAAGATAGATTTTGAGGTTTCAAGTAAAGTAAACGTTTAAAACAAATATTTTTTACAAAAAATATACCGACGTAACTATATTTAATAAGGTTTTCATTTGAACAAAACAAAGCAAAGCGAATGTAAACATTTACCACTAACGACGTATCAGTCGATCCATTGCAAACTGAATGATTTTGAAATATTGAATGACAGTGATTTGGACTCAATGCAGTCGATCTTTTGCAATCTTTTGTCGCTTCGGATTTTGATGTGGGAAAATGTTTTTTTATTTTTAGATGTTTATCAGAATTATTCGTTTTTGCTTTATATAAACTATTTTTGGTTAAAATAAAAATTATTTTACAGAAATAAGGTAATTTAGATACATATATTATATCACCATTAAAAATTGAAAATATTTATAAAAATTACATAATTCTTAGGCGACCGGCATTAAATGTGGACCCGCGTTCAGTTTCGCTAAAATGTCCACTGCTAAAAGATGTTTCTCTTGAAACGTTAAAATTAATAACAATAAAATCTATTAAAATAAAAAAACTTACTTCAACTAATTTTAAATAAATTCTTATTAAAAACAATATGGTGTTGCAATTAAAAACATTTTCCTTTTGCAATTTATGAAGGTTGATATTATATGCTACATTGTGGGTCAAATGTGTCAAATTTATAGTGCATTTTTACTAAATTTAAAAACTGTTTCTATCCAAGGAAAACTTTACATCTAAACATTTAAAAGAACTACTAGCTTGTCTTTCTTATTTTTTGATAACAATGTTTAATAATAATTAAAAATTTTATAAATCAACATTGAGAACTGCTTCATACCTTACTGTGAACAATACTAACCATTGATATCGCGAATATAAATAAGGTGTAAATATAATATATATATATATATATATATATATATATATATATAAAGACAACTTTTCTAAATAATGTTACTCACGCTGAATTGCAGGATGATCCATTGATTGATAGCATATGCACAGATTTTGTGTGAGTTTTACAAGGTTCCCTACGTGATTGGTGTTGAAATTTCTGTTCATCATCCACAAAGGTTGCTTTATCGCATTTTGTATTTCTTGCTAATGTTGTGAAACAAAAATTTGAAGAAATGTCAGCTTAAAGTAAATGAGTTTAACTCATATATAAATATGAATAACACAATATGAAGACTAAATTCAAATACACTGTTTTTCAAAATATAATTTTATACACACCATGCATTTATAATAATAAATTTCTTAAAATGCATTAAAATGTCTAAATTATTCAAATTAAATTCTCATAAATAAGTTTAAATGTTTAAGCAGTTGTTAATTTGCAATTAAACTTTACGATAATCTTAAATTCAATGATACCATTTTAAAATAATTAAAAAAATTACAATTATATTAACGTTTATATTATCTTGAGTCAATAATATTTGCCTTATACAAATAGAAAACATTTATTTTAACATTATAATTAAAATTGTACTACTTTTTTAAACAATAAATAAACCAGAGTAGCGTTTTTATGAAATGTTGCATCACATTGTAATTTGATATCAAATAATGAAGTTAACATTTTAGCAATTTTTGTGCTAACTAAACGATTGTTTATTACACTATATTTTTTATAAATTTCTGCATCTAATTTTCTAATATTCTTTAGGAAAAAGTTGAAAATATTTTTCATCAAAAAATATCAATTTTAAAAATATTTACATTAGAAATAATCTTAAAATACACAGTTTAATATTCATACACTACGCAACATACTTTGTAAACAAGACTTGTTTTCTGTAACGTGTTTGACAATTTTTATGGATAACAAAAAACTCTACATACTATTTTTATTTTATACTGTTAGTAAAAACATTTATAAACGCTGTTACCAACTGCAAGTCAACCAATTCTTTTCTTTTTCTAATTATACGGATTACATATTTTAAAATATGTTAGAATGCTAATAATACATCAGTCATAAAAATGATAGTTATATAATAATAAAACTTTTATTCAGTTTACTAGTTAATTGTCTACATAAAGCCGTAATTGTAATGTTATCCGACATATGTTTTTTCGTTTCTGTACACACTCATATTTAAATAAAGAAATAAATTTGTTTAAAGCTATAATTGTATAATCATTTTACTTAGTTTCTTTAATTTTGATATAAATATATAATCAAAACTGATAACTATTTTGTTCGGCAATCCCAAAACTACAAATATTTTTATTTTCTAAAAAATTAATTAGTTAATTAATTATGATTAATTAAAGTTTAAATTATGTTAGAATATTTACTTCGCTATTTTAGCGGCTTCTACACCTACCGTAGTAAGGTAAACTACAATAAGTAAAACATAATTAAAAAATACAGTGCATTATTTGTTAATCTATACTTAGCATGTGCCACTGTAATGGCAACAATTTTATTACAAAATTAAAAAACAAACATTATTTTTTATAAAAAATATATCTTATAAAAAATCCCATAAACTATATTTTAGAAATATTAATATTATTTGACGAAGTGAGCTAATTTGTTTCGTATTTACGCTGAAATGTTTACATGATTTTAAAACTATAAATATACTACCGTTCCATGCCATTTATTGAGTAGTAACTTCCTTTCTTTTTCTACGGTTATTTTTTAAAAATCTTTTATTTTATGTTTATTACGTTGAATGTTTTACTAGAAACATCTTTCAGCAGTAAACATTTTAGCAAAGCCAAACGTGGGCTCGCATTTTAGTGTCGACGGTGGGATTCGAACCCATGCCCACCAAGGTCGAAATTCAAGCGCTGTATCGCTAGACCATCCCGGTTATGACTGTTTTGTGACATCTTTCTACTATCTTTTTCTGTTGTTAATAATTGTTTTTGGATAACCAATAACCATACTAAATTAAAGTGAGATTATTTTTGTTATCATTATTATAACATGTAACCTACTCGTAAATAAAGTGACATTTTCCAGAAATCTAACTATTTTGTTTCTGTTTTCCTTTTCGCTTGCCTATTGTTGAATGCTGCTAATTATGTATTTTAAAATTGTACCTATTTTTGTGTGCTGTAAGCTACTTCCACTGGAGTATCCAAGCTAATAACCACAGTAATAATAATAATAATAATAATAATAATTAAATAAAGTTTTTCTAAAAAACATAACTATAAAATCAGCATTATAATTTTGATCAAGTAAAGCATAATGTCACACATAATAAATATTCTAAAACATAACTCTAATTGTAAAACAAGTGTATTTGAATTTTGCCTAGTACTTAAAATATTTCTTTAAAAAAATTAAACTAAACAATAAATATTAACCTGTTCGTTTTAACAACTGAATAAACAATAATAACAAATGCTAATAACTAACAACAAATTTAAGTTATAAAAGATAAAAATAGGTTGGATTCCATAAAAATAATTACGTTTTTTCAAAATAATAGTTGATGCTTAAAACAAGCATAAACAAAAACCTTTTAATTATTTAGTTTAAAAGCAATAAATTTAAAATGAAATGTATACAGAATTCAACGTGAATTATTTTTAAGTAAACATTAACAGTTTATTTAATAGGCAAAAAAAATTTTTAATTCCCAAATTTTCAGTAAACTGACATTAAAGTATTAATAATTAATTAACTTTATTTAGTTATGTTAAAAACACATCTAGTATAAATTACATACATAAAAAAACTTAATATAGATTTTATTATTATTATTATTATTATTATTATTATTATTATTATTATTATTAATATTATTATGGTTATTGGCTTTCAGCACAAGTAGAAATACCTTTCATAAAAATAATAAATGAAAATAACAAACCTTTGTTGTCATAAGTATCGCTCAATTGTATATTTTTATTTTCTTGTTCTGGAGAATTCTAATAAACATAAACACATCAAAAACATAATACAAAATTGGTCATTATTAAAAAAAGTAAATTGTATTAATGTTTATAGAAATAATTTTTTAACCATAAAATCTCAACCAAATTATTTATAATAAAAATTAATAAGAAAATTCAAATAATCAACATTTTTTATAAATGACAATTTTTAAGATTTATACTACAGAACTGTACGACGTAAATGTTCCATTCAAAATGATTCACAATCAATTATTCTTTTTACTTGGACGTACAGAAACAAAAATTGCTATTGTTATCAATATTTATTAATATTATTACAATTACGATAATAATAATAATAATAATAATGATAATAATAATAATAATAATAATAATAATAATGATAATAAAACAAATTATTACTATTATTAAAACCGATTTCTGGCGTACACCGTTAATTAATTTACTATAAAAAATCCAATTTTACTATTACATTTTTAAAGATACAAATTTAACTAAATTTTATTTAATAATTAGTTAAGTTTTTAAAGCTTAACAATAATAATAATAATATAACAATGCAAAATGTAAAATAAGAAAAACACTGTAGTGCTTTTCATAATACACACCGACGCGTGCATAATATCAATACGAATACTTCTTTTAGCTTAAAAACATGAGATGTTAAGTTAAATATTTTTACAAAACAAGAGAACTGAAAATATGTTTTACAGAAAATGCCAAATAAAAAATGAAATTATAAACCTTTGACAAATCTTCTAATTTCATTTCTGTTTGCATACCGCTATCTTCAGTATTTTCACTTTTGACAACTTTAATCTGGTTTTTAAAATGAGAATTATTTTCGTTCAACATCAATTTGGGAATTGCTTTTAAAAGCTCATTTTTATTATGTTTCTTTAACGACATTAATTGTAAAGCAACAAGGTCATTCAATTGATTTTCTATTTTCAGTATGCGTTGATCACTTAGATTCTAAATAATTAAATTACAATTTAAAAAAAGTTAAGAATAAACAATGCTATTATTGTATTAATAAAAATTATAAATAATAAACATAAATTTAATTGATTACTAACAAAAAATAAAATTAGTAATTTAACATAGCGCATTTATTTATCTCTTCCATTTACCTCCATATATTCATAGTATCTTAGTATTCTACAACTAAAGTGCTTTCGATTTGTTTTACATGTTTTTTTTTAATTTAAAAGCGACTTTTATTCAATAATGGATAAACTTAAAGATTTAGTAAAATTATTTGCATCATAATTTAGTAAAATACAATTAATTTAATTAACTCACTTTTGGCGGAAACTGTTCAACCGATTTATAAGATAACCGATTATTTAATTCAACATTTTCAGCATGATCAAATAATTGAGAAAACTTATGTTCATCAAATTTCTATTAAAACACATAAACAGTTAGATTTATATTTTAGCTGTACATGTATACATATATAATGTTCAATTTTAATTTCTTTTCATCCCCATAAAACGTTAAAAGCGAAAACGTTTTTTAATTTGCATCAAAGTGCTGTTTATTCATTCGTTTCTCATGTTGTTTCTTTAACAATACTAAATTTAAAACATAGTGTGGTTGGTAGTTCTGCACTTATACCCCTCATTTTTTACAATCCAAAATTAATACTGGATATATATACATATATATATATATATATATATATATATCCAAATTTATTATTATTAATTTATTCACTTTTATTAAAAATTAAATGAAACATACACTATAAATTAAACTAGTTTATTGTTTCGCTTAAAAATAAATTAGATACCTATTATTCTTTAACATTTCGCTTTAAATATATTTATACACCAATACATATAAAGACAATACTATATTAATTGTTACTTGCATCAAATAAAACAAAATATATAAATTAATTCATTTCTATATATATATATATATATATATATATATATATATAACATACGGTTTGATCTGTGCTAGATAGTACATCTAAAAATCGTGACATTTCTGTAAAAATCGCAAATAAAATTGCAATAAAAAAGTAATACAATTTTGAAAACGTATAACATATACAGTATTTAACTTTACTTTTAATGAAAAATTGCCTGACAATTGCATTAGTTAAAACAATTTTTCAATATTCAACATGTATAATTAAAGTTACAACTATTGCAAAAATTCTAATGTGCAATTTGTTAAACTTAAAAAATAAAATTTTTAAGCATTGCATTTTTTACAATGCTATTTTGTGAAAAATGTTCACAATCACGCACAGGAGTAAGTTATCAATTTCGTACAAATTCATGGTCTTTTTAGAAAAAATATTATTAAAGTTATAACAAACTGAGTACCACTTGAATTATTGACATTATAAAATTTGTCACTCATTTTTTATATACATGTATTTTAGTCAACATTACTATTTGTCATTTTTTTAATAAATTACGACCGGATACGAAACTATATACGATCTTGACCTAGTATATTTTAGAATATTCAGCACTTGTTATTTATCCTAAAAATGTACAAAATGTATCAATACATACCTTAAATAATACTTTACTTATAATTGTAAAAATATTATTTAAAAAAATAATATATAATCATAATATGCAGCATTATTAGTTATAACAATAAAGTATAATACCGACATTTATTAAAACTTAAAAACAAACTCATAATTAAAAAAAATGTTTTATTGCCTGTAATACATACATATATAAAGAAAAAGTTATAAACTTTGTAATGCCAACAATTCAAGCAACATTTTATAATGTAAATAAAGCTATCTATAATTAATACGTTGTTTTACGGTGTTATATATTTTTTAATTTAGATAAAATAAGACTCTATGATCACTCTAACCAATAGCACACAAAATAGCATACAAAAAAAACTATTACATTTATCATTTAATATTTTGTGGTGTATTACTCAACACATTATTTAGAAACCAAAATATTAGGTATGCCATGTAAAATATGCAATATTTGACATTATATTCTATGTTCACGAATTTTTATATAATTAACAAACATTGATAAAATTATCATTTTATTTTACTATATAGTAGTACTTTTTCAATGTTATGTGATTGCCAATAATGTTTTAGTTAAATAACTACTACACTATTTTATTTAATGATTATATATATATAAGGAAATAATTAACCTTTTTACTTTAGTTTTCTTTGTGAAGTTAGAATTTACCGATGATATCGGCGGAAAATATTTCTTTTTGTTTATTTTTAAAATAGTAATTAAGTAGCATCCAAAGTATGTTTCAATAACATTTTGATGTACGTAATGTAGTTTACTGAGGCTAATAATTCATACTGCATTAACTTTGAAAGCGTTTGGTGTACTTATTGCAATAATAGGAACGATTTCACACGACTACGATAAACAAAAATAAACATTAACATTTGAACGTATATATTCGTATATACGTATGCCGGGGTGGTCTAGCGGTACATAGGCATGGGTTTGAATCCCATCGCCGGCACTAAAATGCGGGCCCACGTTTGGCTTCGCTAATTGTCCACTGCTGAAAGATGTTTCTCGTGAAATATTCAAAGTAGAAAACATAAAAATATATATATTCGAATATATATATATATATATATATATATATATATATATATATAATATTACTGTTACATCTTATACTACAAACAAAAATTACAAATTACATTGCTAAATCAAGGTTTATTATGAAAAAAATACAACCTGGGATATCAGCTAAAACATCAATTTCCAGTAATTGATTTTCTCTATTCAAATTATCCAAAATGGAAATTTGAGGAAGTGCTTGCAACATATTCAAGCGATAGTCTAAAAAAGTAAATACAGAAGTTTATAAAAATTAAAATAAACAATATTTTATTCAAATTAACTAACACTATTTAAAAATTGCCACTATTTACACTATTATAAAATCGAGAGTAATTGATTGAAATAAAAATAAGTAGATTTTTGTAAAACCAAATTGTCTACCTGATTCAAACTTGATATTAAACACGTTTTTTACTATGTGGATTTAAGCATATAAACAAAGTGAAAAATAACATTACCATAGCGGTTTCTAAAAAGTTTAAAGTAAACCTGACCCAAAATGTCTTGGCTATTATTACTATAATAAAACTGCCCATTTCTACGAAACATAAATTTCTACTTACAATCCCTTATTACCGAAAGAACACATAAAAGTTCTCATAAAATCCAAAAATCGCAGTTAAAAAATACGTTGATAATAACATATTACTCGATTATCGTTCTTTACTTTTAAACTTAATGGCAGAAAAAAATGTGGGTACGGTCTTACACCAGATGTTAATATAAAAATACTGTTCAAGTTTTAAAAGTAACATTTATATATTTGAAAAATGGAATTAAGTCTCATTGTCAAAATAAATGTCCATCACAGTATAAAACCATAAATATTATCCAGGTATATTTATCAATTTCTGTTAGGACTATGGAGGTTAATTGTTTACAGTTCATCCCGATGATCCTGAAATTACAGATCATCTTAAATTTAGTAAATGCTGATCTTTTTTGTCCAATCTATTAATAAGGAAGATATAACGTTGGTGTTATGCCAAATGTATCTGAAACATCTTGCTTCAAATTTGTTAAGCTTTATAATTTTCAAACCAGTAACAGTTTAAGTTTTAGCTGCATACAGGAATATTGTGCCAACTAGTAAAGGAAAAATGTTCATCGTGGTGTTTGTATTGATGTTTTTCGCATTCAAAGTAAATTTGCAAGTATTTGAAACGTATCAGCAGCCAAACAATTTCAACAATTTACTTCAGTCAGAAGTAATTGAAGAGCCCATATACGTCAACTGCTCTATATTAAGGATCACTCCACCATTTAATACGAACTTTGAAACAAGATTTGAGGCATGATAACAGGGTTTTTGGGTTCAATCTTTAAACCATATTCACTAAAAATTTTCACAAAAGAATACAATGCAAGCTGCAGTTGGAATTTATTCAACTAAAAAAACAGCATTATCAGTGTATTCTTAGTCGATGATGGGCGTTATATCAACAAACACACCTTCCATATGTATGGAAATCTTGACAAATAAAACATCAGTGTATAGTTAAACAAAAGTAAATCAGCCACGCAGTTTTGACGGACACTATTGCAAATTTCAAACGGCTTTGTGACAGATTTGTTACAAAAACAAATTGCAGCAGTTAAGTTCTTGTACATAGCACGTAAGAGATTCACAATTTTCACCGTGGTTCTGTCACGTAACATAGCGATTCATATTTTTTCCTTGTTTACCAAGTTGAAGGCTGAAGAGTAATCTGTATGTAGGACACTGAAATTTTATCCAAAATTCCAAAATACATCAAATTGTATGAATTTAATCAGCTCATACCATATCAGCAAAAACGCAGTTGCTTTAGAACATGCAGTCTTCTTCTTCACCCGGAGGTCTTCAACTTGTCTAGATAGATCCGTTCAACTATAGTTAAAGTGGCTATTTTAGCAGCTATACAATGTAAATTAATGCAAATTAATTTTTTTTCATTGTCGCATTGTGCATGCAATTATATTCGAGGACCAATCCAAGGCTGGTTAATATCATCCCTGTAAACTCTGTCGTTAACATTTCCTCCAATAACAACGATTTGTGATGAGGTCTTGAAATGGCAGAATAAATCTTCCAGTTTCTCATAAATCTCATAAATTTATTTTTTGTTATAATTATTGATGGGAGCGTAAACATTGAAAAGGCCATTATATACTTGGATACTTTAAAACGTTATTATGCTAATTGTGAAGATATACTCTTCCAGTCAATTAATACACTGGAGATAGACAAAATGATATTCCATGTGCTAAATTTAGTTCACAAGTTGATGGGAGAATTAGTACAAATGTTTGGAAAACTGTAAAAAGACTACACAATTTTTAATAAACCAGTCTTGTTTTCTAAAGTTAAATAATGTCAATTTTGTATCAATTTAAATCTGTGGCAGTATATGCATAAGTCAAAACAAATAACATTTATCACTCATTCCATGTTTATATGCAAATTGGATGCAGAGAATAAATGAAGTTCATCGGCTACAATATCGCTTCCTTACGGCAACGACAGTGTTCACAAGAAATACGTTTCAAGCATCTTTGCTGTAAGCTAGCACCCATTTGCAGAGTGGAACTCCAGTATAAGCCCATTTATACCACTGTGCACTCAGTCACTTCTGTGTTCTTTCAAGTTCCTAAGTGCACTTAGTTCAGAATCCATCAGGTAGAGGAATAATTAGGAATATTACCATAATTAAAATTTGATACTTTAGAAGCATTACTCAAATCTTTAAAATTGGTAGCATCCCAAATTGCAAAGAAAGTATATTACTTAAACCTAATAGATTTTGTTGTGTACATTTTTATTAAAATATTTTAATAAATCAATCATAAATAATTAAACAAATGGCACACAACACATTTTAAAAATTATAACTAGTAAAACGTTTGAGTTCTATTAACTAACCCTAAACATCATCACCTGTACTTATGTAATTTTTAAATTAATTAAGAAAGTAATAATAAGTAAAGTTAAACTTATACTAAACATTAAAAACGATCCATACCAATTCACAGAAAAATAAATATTTTACTTTATATTATGTAACCAAAATAATTCATTAATACCAAATCAGTAAACAAAACATTATCTTACAAACTTGTGTGTAAATTAGTTTTATTAATATTTAAGCGATATTTATCATTTTGGATAACTAAAAATACTTGATCACGTAAAAACTGGCTACATAACTATTTCAAAATAAAAACAGTTTAATTAAATTAGTTGTTATAATTAAAGTGCAATATAATTCCCAGTTCTGTTAACACTCACTGCTTTTACAACTGTTCATAATTCTATGCATTCAAATGTTATCAAATAATTATTTAACAGAATTCAAAAATTCTTTTAATAAAGTTGAACACTGGTATGTCAACTTTGACTGTAATTACAATCCAAAAATGTAAACCAATTAAAGTTACAACCAAATATTCAATAAAATAAAAAAACTCAAATAAAAATTTTAATTAAAACAAAACTAAATATCATCGGGTGCACATAAATAGCAAACTTGCCCGTTGTGATTATGTAGGGCACATAATCATAAAAACCAAATATTTGTGCTACTACATAACAACATTCAAAAAACTAAAAAAGAGTAACCATATTATTCACTTAGTTGTTAAATCATACTTTTTTATTTTTTAATGTTATTCTGTTCGCATTAATTATTCCAAATTTAATAAACCAAGATTATGTTATTCCAAAAAAATGTGTATATTTAATATCAACATCAACAGAAATTAAACCTTGTGCATTATTAGATAAAACAGTAAGTCGGTAATTTAAATCTCACATACAATTTACACTAAATACTAAAAAAACTTTATTAGCTGCACAAAATAATCAATGTACTAAAATAATGCATTTTCCAACACACTATGTCACCATTTTTAAGCTAATATACGTTCTGTCTTATAAAAAACCCCTTAAATTATATCCTAGTCACAAAATAAATACTGAGTTTTAAATTTTATTTAATCACAATCATACACACCGTACTCACAAATGTATACTACAATTACATAAACTGACTATCAAAAGATGTTTTTTATCACTCATTCTATTATTATCGTTTTTCACCTATTTTGTTTTATATTGTAATTACTACTACTAAAATGTGTCTACGGGCTAAATAAATAATTATCAAGGTATTAAAGCTCCATATAATAATAATTATATATATATATATATATATATATATATATATATATATATTACTTTGTGCAAAACAAACAGGATTATAATCATTTTTTTGGGCTCCACAAAAGGATAATTGACGTAAATTTGTTAAATTTTTACAACAATTTACGATGTGTTCATATGATTGAATAAAATTTCCTTGCAAACTAACGACAGTTAATTTATAATTTGGTCCACTTAATTCTTTTAAACCATCTAATTTGACAATATAGTTAAATGATAAATCCAATCTAACTAAAGAACTAAATATAAATATAAACATTAAAAAATAATTTTTAATCCACAAAATTAATTTGTTAATACTAATAAACAATATTTTTATTTTATTTAGTTAATTTAATTAAAAAAGTAAGAAAAATAAATTCATAATATATAACTTTTGTTCATTTATATAAAATACTTTAAAAAACATTAATATAATAAATTAATAATTAAAATAATTAAATAAACAACATTAATATTAAAGTATTAACAACATTGCCGATTATAAAATTTTCAATATTAAATCTATATCAATATAAATTAAGTACTAAATCATACAAT
Source organism: Cardicola forsteri (assembly GCA_025895645.1). Taxonomy (NCBI): domain Eukaryota; kingdom Metazoa; phylum Platyhelminthes; class Trematoda; order Strigeidida; family Aporocotylidae; genus Cardicola; species Cardicola forsteri. The sequence continues at coordinate 260,904 of JAKXYG010001133.1, read as the reverse complement.
ATATAAACATGTATTAAATTTAAAATAAACCCTTTTATTTAAAAAGAATTTACAAAATAAAATTGTTATTATTATTATTAAAAATAATAAATATGTAATATAAATGAAATGTACTTCAATCCTTCGAGTGATTCAATCACACGTATGAAATTGGATGATAAATTTAAAGTACGTAAACATTTTAAAAGTTTTAATCCACATATTTTTAAAATTTTATTAGAAGATAAATCTAAATGTTGTAAACCACAAGCCCTATCTAATCCTTCAATAACATTAATTTCATTATGATGCAAATTTAAAACCGTTAGGTTTTGAGATAAATTTATTGATTCAATTTTATAAATTTTAGAATTAATCAAATTTAACTCAATATTTTCACAATTTTTCATTATACATAATAATAAAACAATTAAATCTAACAAATCCACATCACCAACATCAACAAACGTTATTCAAACATATACAAAAAATTTGAGGTCAATTGATAGATAGTTCAACATAATTATAAACATTTTTTTAAATTGTTTATATATATATAATAAAAATTAATTTATTATTTTATTTTAAATTATTTAATAATTTATTTAATAAATAAAAATATTTTAAAATTACATTTTTGTCATAATAAAAGTTAGATAAAAATATTTTAAAATTATGTAGCATGTTTTAATTAACGTATAGTAGAATTAGAGCTAAAAAAGTACCAAAACTTTGCAAGAAATATAATAAACTTTTATATTAACTCACAATATAACACAATATATAATTCCAATCTAATTTTTATTTTTAAACTGTTACCTTTTAGAAACATTTTAACATTTAGAAGTAGTAATAATAGAAGTAACGTTGTATACAAACATTTTTAAAAACAACGAATAGATTTATAAAAAGGACAAATTTGTATTGAGCAAATACTCACTTTCCATAACATTGTTAAACAATATCAAGAATTTTGTTAATTTTTTGAAAACGTTTACACGTTACAGGTTACAGGTTGATACACGAGTTGAGTAGGAACAAAGCTCGTTTTGATCCTCGGTTCTATTTATCGATAATATTAGTAAAATTTGGGGGGAAATATAAGATAAATGATAAGGTAAATGGGGATCAGTCACAGAAGAAGTATTTGAAATTAAGACAAAAACAAAGTAGATAGTGGAAATTAACAATTATAGAAAACGAGTAAAAATTAGAAATATGCAAAATTAATAATAAAACAAATTACGTATTACAATGCAAAAACACTGCAATAATCTTCAAAAAAGAAAAAAAAAGAAAATGCAGAATAACGTCCCAATAGACGTGAAGCGTGACGCGCGCCTTACCTCGCGAGATTTGACGGTGTTTATTAAAAATCTTTATAAAAAATTGTTTAGTTTTAAAGCATACCGTTAAATTATGTAAGTAATATGCGTTTTCTATAACAAAGTTTAAGTGTTTTGTATTCTAACAAAAGATGGTCACACTATTAATTCTCAAAATTGTTACAGAAGTAGGTCAATTATGTTTATTGTCACAACAAAAAACCCAAAATTTTGAGACTACAAATCATAAGTAAAAACACACATGTACGCAAAATAAATCAATATTTTAAAACAGAAAACTGCTCTAATATTTTAGCAAATGTTATATACTTACAAGTTTGTTTACAATTAAGTAGAAATATATATATATATAGTAAACTTTGAAATAAAATTTAATAAATTTATGCATTTAAAAAAAATTAAACCAATGTAAATAATTTAATAGTCTAATTTTTACTTTGCAAAGTAAATACAATAGTCACAAAAAGGCTTTAATTTAACTACTCAAAGATTTATTACTAAAATATTTAATAAATCAGCCGGGGTGATCTAACGGTACGGCGCTCGATTTGGACCCCGGTGGACATGAGTTCGAATCCCACCACCGGCACTAAAATGCGGGCCCACATTCAGCTTTGCTAAAATGTCCACTGCTGAAAGATGTTTCGCGTAAAACATTTAAAGTAATAAACATAAAATAAAAAAATAAAAATAATGTGACTTATAATAATAAAAAAAATTGAATATTAACATTAATTTAAAACATATAATTTGTAAAATAATAAAAACAAATAAAAATTGTAAAAAGTGATTAAAACTACTATTATTGTAACTTTAAAATGTTATTAAATTTATTAAGTAAGAGTGCCATTATAAAAAACGATGCTCAATATTATTTACAATAAAAGTAACTTAAAAAACCCTTTAATATACAAATAATAATAACAAAATACAAAAATTAACTTCCACTATGTACTTAAATATTAAAAAATGATAGTATATATCAAAATTAACTTGACAAATAAATAAATACTATACTACGCACATAAAATAAATAAATTGATAAAACCACTTATTAATTAAAATACTAATGTTTTAGTAGCTTTAGAAATTTCTAAATATAATGTAATTGCTTTAAAACAATTACAAATAAACATAATTGGTGTAAAAAATTAAGGGTAATTATTTCCAATTTTGCTTTGCGTTGACACGCCACAATACCTTAAGCATTTTGTTATAATTGTCAAAGTAAACTAAAAGGCTGGTTGTTTTCTATTGTAGTAATATAATATTAATAATTTGATTAAATTATAAAGTTAAGTATAAATTGTAAAATCTTAATTAGCCATTATAATAACTACAATAAAATTTGCAACTAACCTAAATTAACTACCACATTACTTAATGGTATTTGCTTAACAACCAAAATGTATATAAGTAATGAAAACACTAACAATATGACCTCATAATTTAAACATTTACCGTTTGGGTTATTTTAATGTAAGTAAATTAGATAACAAACACTGCTACAGTGTATGTATATACATATATGTTTTTTTAAATATTTTATTACTATAAATGTTTTACGGGAAACATATTACAACGGTGGACATTTTATTAAATCCAAATGTTAGTTAACATTTTAGTGCCGGTGCTATATATATATATATTGCTTTAAAAACTATTTGTGTTTAGAAATTAACACTGTAGTTATCGTTTAAAAATAATAAAAACGTTTTGTACTTGTACACTAATCAAACACATAATTTATTGCAATTAATTTTTACAATGATAAAACAACATGCATAATATGTATTACTATCTTATAGACAAACTACAAAATTAGCATTATATATATTTATATACTTTGTTTAAGTAAACCAGGAACACTAAATAACTGTTTTATTTTTGTTAGAAATTATTAAAGGTGCCATCATTCAAGTTTTGCACACAGATAGGAGTTGATTCCGCGTAAGAAATGGAACATATTCATTGTAACTAACAAGAACAAAACAATTGTACATTGTTCCTGGTTAACGCAAAGCAAGTATACATATTGTTTAGTAAATCTGACAATTCCAATACAACGCAAATTGTTAAAAAATTAATTATTTTTATTTTATTACCTAAATTTTTAATTAATTAATAAAAAGAAAATTAATAAAGTATACAGTATTTAACAAAATAAATGTAAAACTCAATATATAATAGTTTAGAGTATTTTTCACTTATTACTTACCTTGAACATATTTAACTTATTAATATATAGATAAAACACTTTAGTAATATTTATTAAACGACATTATTTTCTATAACGTTTATTTCTATTTTACAAGTCTTACTTAAAAGTTTATTGTAAAATTAAGTGTTAGATATTACTGTTATGGGTACATACCAGCAGTAATCTAAGCAATAAGGTACTTACAAATTTAAGAAATTATTTCAGCTTCAGCCAAACAAGATAAAATTTCAAAATATTCAAAATAATGTACTAATTGACACTTCAAAAGAATTAATGTATTATTTCGATTGCTTACAATTTACTACTTGTTTAATATATTTAAAATACAAAATGTTTCATAATCAATAAGGTGGTTTTTAAACATATATTTATTTATACAGTCCTGGTTTAAAAATTATTAGAACTTTTTTAATTTTTTTAAAACAAGAAGTCAACACCTTGGAATATAATGTATCACTTATAGAGAAAAATTATTTTTATTTTTATTTGTATTTTATGTTTGCTACTTTAAATGCTCTATGGAAAAACATTTTTTAGCAGTGGACGTTTTATCGTATTGCATTAATGTATTTATAGATTTCTATTTTTAAAAATAATTAAAAATTACAGATAACTTAAATTGATTAAAAAAAGGTCTGTTATGGTACATATATTTTTCTTAATATAATTGTTTAATAGATTAATTTTTTAAGTTTTAATAGATTGTGTTATTATATTCCATTACTAGAATGAAGGCTGAGGCACACAACATAATTTTTGTAGGTGTTTCTTAATAAAAACTAATAAGGTATTATTTAATGTATATACTATTACAATTTAGATATTTCCAAGATACATAACAAGCGTTAAATGATCTAAAATATTACTATACTTTAACATCTGTATCGTTAGATACCCTAACATTCCAAGTGTGAGTATATTACTAATGTTTTTTAATAATAATATAAGGTTAAATGTAGATAGTAAATCATCTTTATACTTTTTAACTGAGATCAAAAGTTGTATTTTTTAACACTTTTATAGTTATAAAAGCTTTAAACTTATTTTTCTTGGAAAGTATTATAAAATTAAACACCATAATTTATTAAAATAAAGAGAAACTAGTAATCGTGTAAATAACACTAAAATTGTTTAAAATTTTTAAACGTATTTAAGTTTAAACCACAACGTAATTCTTTAAAAAATTTGACAATTGATAAAGAAAATGCTCTAATCTATATTTCTAAAAAGATAACATTATGTTATCTTTTTTTAATACAATTTTAAATTTTAAGTATTTATTAATTGAATATAATTTTTGATTATTGGCAAACAAAACATGATATGTAAGCGTTTACGCACTTCCTCCATATGATGTCATATACTTCAAATTAATTATACATGGAAACCTAGTTTGTCAATTAGTGAGTTGAGTAATCTTAAATTTAAAACCGGAACAATTTATATATATATATATATATATATATATATATATATATGCACAAAAACTGTACGACTGACAAATATACAAAATGAATTCATTTTACAGTTTACGTCTTCTAACATTGCAATTTGGGATTTATACAATTGCTTCTAGCACAGACCTTAATATAATTTAAAGCATTGGGTTCCCTTTATAATTTCAAACAAAAATAATAGAAGACGTAAACTGTGAGATGAATTCGTTTTGTATATCCTTTTCAGTTATAAATATATAAAGAATCAGTATATATATATACATAAAAATATGATGTAATTAACTTAACATAAATAACTACACATACATACACGTACGCAACATGCATATGTTAAATTCACGCTAAATTGAATGAAGTTACAAATTGTTTTTGTGCACACAAAATGGGTTTTAATGTGTGAATGTAAACAGATTCAAGTGTTTTTAACTTTGAGTAGTTATCACCACAATGATTAAAGTTCACTCGGTGTTTTGTTTGAACCATGTGACGTAATATTGACGAAGTGCACAGGCGTTCATTTGAGTTGGACTCTTTATCGATCCAATTGGGAATGTGTTTTTTGGCCCGTTCAGATAAGCGACGAGTTGTCCGACGTTTTTGGATAATCTCAAGTTGACTTAAGAAATAATTTTTTTAACCCAAAATTTTGATTATATAGTGCAAAATCAAATTCCACAACATTAATTTGATAAACAGAGGGACCCTTAAATTAAACGTTTACAGAAATATTAAAACTGTATTTTTTGTAATCCATTTTCATATACAAATATATATTTTATAATTTAATTTATTTTAAGCAAATAATTTAATTGCATTTTATTTTCTGAAAATGTTTAAATTTTGTTTTTTGTTTACATTACATTTTGGTTACAATATTGATGAAAAATGATTTTATATAATTTTATTGATTGATACCGCTAAAGTATTGTTTAAAAAATGTTTTATTAAAATTTAGATGTGCTTAATAAAACAATCAATTACAGTGCATTAATTTTGACTACTGTTCATGTACCTTTTGTATTACCAATAATGTTTGCTGTTTGTGTTGGATTATGTAAGTGTAGACAGTAATTCAAACTTTATACTTTTTAATTTAAAAACCGAAACGTTTATTATTAAGCTTGGTTTGATTTAATAATTCAAGCAATACTATTAACAAAACAACATTTAATAATGAAAATGTATTTGTAATTTTTATAATTTTTAGTTTTAGCGTCGCAGCCTTCGTCTCATTGCCTTCATCACTATCGTCAGCATCATTATCGCCATTATTATTGCCAGCAGCAGTAACATCATTATTATCGTTGTCAGTGTTATTGCCAGCATTGCCATTATTATTATTATTATCATTATTATCTTCATCCTATTTTATCTCATGTTTATTGTTTTCTTCATTATTTGCGGAGTAAGTATTTAATGCGTTATTATCTAATCTTGTTCATACAATTAATAATTTACGTTTTACCCTTAGTTGTATGCAAATATCGTTTGTACGCAAGTACTAATCCATTCTAATAATTCGTTGCTATTGTTGCAACCATTACACAAACAACAAACAATAATTAAACCTGCATACCTTTAAAATAAAAACTTACGGTTAAAAAATATGCAAATAATAAAGTGCCAATTAAAAATTATGTTAAAACCTTATTAATACCAGCATAACTAATTACTATTTTGTTTAATAATTATCTTTAAAAGCACGAGAAATGTAATTACAAATTTTTAAAATAATTACAATAAATATATATATATATTAATTACTTTAATATTTATATATGTTTAATTATTATTTTTATTATTACAAAACATTTTACTTTAAAAACAATTACAGCAAAAAACAACAACAAAGTTTCGTAATTCAAAAAGAACAACAAAGACAACAAAATGTTTCCATGTACTTGAACATTTTGCTAAACATTTTGTTTGATCCCATGAAGCACTCATTTCAATTAAATCTTCCCGAATAGTTCTTAGCCAAGTTATTTGTGGTCTACCAACCTTTCTTTTACCATTTACAATTGTCCATTCCAAAACCGTTCTTACCGGTCTTTCGGGCGGTAAACATAGAATTTGACCAAGTAATTTCTTTCATCTAATTGTAGTGATGTCATAAAGTGAACAAGAGTCAGTTCTTCTCATGATCTCATCATTTAAAATGTGATCGGGCCAGGTAATCTTTAAAATACTTCTAAAATATCAGCGATAAAAGACATCCACCATCTTATCAATCTTGTCTGTTCGCTTCCACGTTTCACAAACGAAGTTTTGTTTTCAGTCGGATAAAAGAATACGATCATATTGATTTAAGTCTATGGAAAACTGGCATTACCTTTCTAAGTCTGGCCTTAACATCAATTTAGGTTTCTCCGCTTTTATCAATGATACTTCCCAGATATGTAAAGGAACCAACAGTATCAATATTTGTCCACTAATTTTGATGGGCAAATCATTGTTTGACTTGGTGCACAACACTTTTGTCTTTGAACAATTAATCCGTAAGCCAATACGAGAACTGATATCACTGAGTCGTGTTGTCATATTTTGCATTATTTCTGGAGTTTTGCTGAGTAGACCAATATCATCTGCAAAATCCAAATCTGTTAATCTGCTGTGGTTCCATTTGATACCATAAGACAAATTATTCGTGGATCGAGTTATAATGAAATCAATTATCAGAAAAAACAAAAACGGTGACAAAATACATCCTTGACGTATTCCCGTGATAATTTTGAACATAGTAGTATGACCACTTTTTATTCGAACACAACAACTTGAATTTTGGTATAACGAACGCATAATATTTACATATTTTAACGGTATTCCGTAAAAATTAACGATTTTCCACAAAGATTCTCGATGAACACTGTCAAAAGCTTTCATAAAATCAATAAAATTAATTGTAAGTGATTGCTGAAAGTCTTGACTTTGCTCAATAATGTTACGGAGGGTGAGTATTTGTTCAATGCAGCTTCTTCCTTTCCGAAAACCTGCTTGTTGTTCTCGAAAATGTTTATCTAGCACATTACTTAAACGATTTAAAATTACTTTGCAAAACACCTTACCAGGAACAGATAATAAGGTTATTCTGCGCCAATTATTGCAATCCTTCAGACTTCTTTTTTTTGGGAAGAGTAACAATTACTCCTTGCCGTCAATCATTTGGAACTTGTTCATTATGCCATATAGCACTAAATAAGAAAACTGACGTGTTACAACATTACCTCCATGTTTGAGCATTTTTGCAGTTATCTCGTCTAGTCCTCCTGTTTTATTGTTTTTCAACCTTTGAATTTTATACAGATTCTTGGAATCATTTTTTGCTGCTGCTTTATCTCCTTCTTTGCGGTAGCTTTCTTCAACTTGTTTATCTAAAGTTTTATACTTATTATAAATTATTTTCCAGATAACAGAATTGCTAGATTGACCTCTCTCTAATTTTGCTTTCTTCCTGAGATCAATTAGATTCCAAGAAACTGATGAAATCCATTGTTTTTTTGTAGAGCGACACCTTCTACCCAGCACATTTGCTGCATAGTCTGTAATTGTTTTACGAAACAATTTCCATTAATTATCAAATCTTTCTACCCTTTTTTGATTTTGAAATGTTTTTTTTAAAGAATCAAAAAATTGGTTTGATATATTTGGCTGCTTAAGTTTCTTATACAAAAATAGAAATAATTTTTTTTGGTTTCCATTGTCTTCAATTTTAAACAAAAATGTCCATCAACAAGATAGTGATCAGAATCAGAATTTGTACCGCGATATGCACGTACAGTTTGTAAAGAAGATCGCCATTTTGTGCTAATATAAATGTGTTTAATCTCATTTGCTGCTTTTCCGTCGGGAGAAACACACGTTACTTTGTGTATATTTTTGTGAACAAAAAATGTGTTGCCAACACTCATTCCACAATGACTGTTTAGCGTCAACAACCTATAACCATTATCATTTATGCTATCAGCATAGCCATGTGGTCAAACATTTGTGCAGTACCCAGATCTGCCTTTGTTTAATTTTGCATTGAAATCACCGATCAATATTTTGATGTCTCTTTTTAGTACATCATCCAACAAACTTTGTAGTTGATCATAAAAGATATCTTTTTGGTTCTCTTCAGTAGATTCAGTAGGGGTATAGAATTGTACAATTGTTACCTTTGCAAATTTGATGTTGAATCTGACTAAAATGATACAGTTGTTTACTGGCTTCCATTCAGTCATAGCTTTAGCAGCATTTTTACTCAACATAATACCAACTCCATAAATATGATGTTCTTCATGTCCAGAATAATTAAATTGATGTATCTCCACTCTTGAAATGACCTTGGCATTTCCATCGCATTTCGCTAATACCCAAAATATCTAAGTTGTACTTTTTCATTTCTCGAATAACTTATTCTAACTGTTCAGTACAAAAAAGTGTGCGCACATTACATGTCCCAACACTGGTTAAGCTTTTGGCATATACTAATATCTGAAGCAGAAATTATCAAATATTTCGATTCTCAAGCAGCTTCATGTTGTCAGTGCTTTTGTATTTTAGGTTTAGTTAAACGACTTTTATTTTCATCTGAAATGAAATCACTATAATCGAAACACCATGCTGTTTGTATTGAACCATATAACATTAGTAATACACTTATTGATCGTAGCTCTGTGCCATCAACTCACTGTGTTAATAAAACATTGTTTGATGCAATATATGTAAAGTATGAGCTATTCTCTCCATTGATTTATCTATTTGCATCCTATTGTACTGTAGTTATATTGCAATTGCATATACAATGAGTCAAATAAGTTTTGGTAACAGTTATTTTATTACACCATAAAACAAGGATTGATTTTTAAGCTTAAAGTAGAAAATAACTACGATTATGAAGTTCTGGTAAAGATTTTAATATATGGCAATTTTCATTACAATTTAACAATGAATAAATAGAAAACACTTTTAAAATATAAATAATAAGAATATAGTGTTAAAAATAGTAAAGTTACACTGTACAAAAATTGCACCGATTTAAAAACCAATATAATTTATTATTTATTATTTAATTATGGTTATTGGCTTAAATAGCTTTCAGCACACAAAAAATATGTACAATTATAAAAATACAATACAATTAGCAGTATGTAACACCAGTTCAAAAATATATAAATAAAATAAGATTAAATTACATAGGCTAAAAAAACTCAAAATTAATGTATATTCAAAAGTCATGTGCAATATGATATACGTGAAGAAGCATGATATGATTTAGGAAACGTACTATAGTTAATAGTGTATAAATATAAGGTAAATGACTCATGTGTGAGCATGATTAATAAAACTATACCCTGGATAAAGGATAATGAATGGTCACAAACTAGATTGGGTAAATTTATAAAAACAACCCCTTGTTTCAGTTAATAATTAGTATAGGTTAATTAAAAAATGTAACATGTTTTTTACTACTTATGAAGATCAAATTGTAGTATTTTGCAACTTGCAATAATAAAAAAACAGTGGTTGCACAAACAAAAATACGATTTTAAATCCTGTAATTAAAAACTGTGTATGTGTAGGTAAGAGTATACTTTATGTGCTGTTTATTTCTAACAAATGCAGATAAATAACTGACTTTGGAACACATTATGTCAGTTTATAAAGAGCCTCCTACATTTTACCTACTATTATCTGTAAAAGATCCATGTACTTACACTGAACTGCATTTATTTTATCACAGTAAAACGTTAGTCAATAGTAATAATTCATTACAGTATTGTTCCCTTGTCAATTTTAGTTCTATGCATTTGTATTACTAATAGTGTTTCTATAAAATAGAAAATTTACATTCAATAAAACATTTTAGTGTTATTGTAATAATTTTTAAAATATCTACAATTGATAATTTAACAACTCTAATAAATAAATAAAACTGCTTTTTCCTAAATTACAATTTCATTTCAATATACTAACTACTTTTTTACCGTCAGTAGATAATAAAAAGCTCATATTCTATTGGCTGTTGTGATTTCATCGACATGTCTACTGAATATGGACACATTCACACTATAACTATTTCTTTTATTATTATAAAATTTTACAATTTTTAATCGTATGACGTTTAACATTTGCAAAATATCAAAGATGTACATTTTCATTTCTCGAAGAACTTATTCTAACTGTTCAGTACAAAAAAATTGTGCGCACATTCTATGTCCCAACACTGGTTAAGGTTTTGGTATTGAAAATTCTTCAAATCAAAGATTGAGCTTTCTTTTAGATTTCACTCAACCCTGTTACCTGTGTAACTCTGTCATCTAGATACGTGAGATCACTTCTTTGTCATTGTTTACCGGAATGGCGTCCTTTCATTGTTTCGTAGCAGCATAAATGTTTTACAGAGGCCAGGATGCTAACCTTGCGCTTAAACCTTTCTTCTTTGTATAGGCTTGGTTGCATATCTGGACAAGAGCGGAGCAGCCACACAAGTGCCGGAGTAGTCTAGCGGCAGAGCTCGAATTCGGATATCGGTGGGCACGGGTTCGAATCCCATCACCGGCACTAAAATGCGGGCCCACGTTTGGCTTCGCTAAAATGTCCACTGCTGAAAAATGTTTTTCGCAAAACATTCAAAGTAGCAAACATAAAAGGTTCTAAAATAAAATTATTTTTTGATGCTTGAGTATTTACCTTAACCAAACAAGTGATCACGTGTAATATCTCCAGGCAAATTTTAATTTATATACTAGCAAATTAGCTACCTAACTATTTAGCACAAATTACTAAAAATTACAGATGTTTTTAGTAAATAAACGTTGTTTATTAATTACAGAAATGATTCAATCTAGCCAATCCCAAGCCTATACAAGAAGAAAGGTTTAAGCGCAAGGTTAGCATCCTGGCCTCTGTAAAACATTTATGCTGCTACGAAACAATGAAAGGACGCCATTCCGGTAAACAATGACAAAGAAGTGATCTCACGTATCTAGATGACAGAGTTACACAGGTAACAGGGTTGAGTGAAATCTAAAAGAAAGCTCAATCTTTGATTTGAAGAATTTTCAATACCAAAACCTTAACCAGTGTTGGGACATAGAATGTGCGCACAATTTTTTTGTACTGAACAGTTAGAATAAGTTCTTCGAGAAATAAAATGTACATTATTTACCGTATTACTTAAACCTTCGGGGAACATTTTTAGAGCATCTCCTTTAAATGACTCTCTTATTACAACGGTACTATCTATTAAAGATTTAGGTGTAACTTTCTTCTCCTTTCATTTCTCTGCCCATCATACTCTTGCCGCGCAAAAGGGTTTAGGACCAACTTTAAGCGTACTGTTGGGAACATTTCCATCAGTTGTACACGTCTTTTATATATGCTCTATATTAGGCCACATCTTGAATATTGTATTCAAGTTACTTCTCCTATCCTTAAACGAGACATTTTAAACTTGATCAAGTTCAAAGAAAGCTCTAAAATACCTAAAATGCTACATAATGTTGATCATATAACCGGCTGAAAAGGTGTTTTTCCGTTATCAGATAGAAGACTCCGAGGCGACTTATATTAGTTTATCAATTAGTTCATTTCGGGCGTCATTTTTCGTTTCACAGGAAATGTTAAGGGGTCATGTTTCTATAAGCCTGGAGCTTGTACTCGTCTCAGTAGTTGTTATTTCTCCCATAGGGTCATTTCTGCTTGGAATAATTTGCCATTCCATATTATTTCAGCCCCTTCTAGATTCCTTTGGGCAAAGCTTCATGATAAGCATGTTCTCCTAATTTTATTTAGCTTTTATTTATATTTCCCTGTTTTATCTTTTCCCTCCCCCAGATATATTGATATTTCAGAACCGAGGATCAAAAGGAGTTTCTCCTACTAATCTCGTGAATTATCCTGTATCCTGTATCCTGTAACCGGGTGCATCAAGTTACTAGTAACAAGTATACTTATGTTCTTTTCTTAACTCCTGGAATAATAAATGTTGTATCAAACTATTCATTTTTAACTACCCTAAACTGCTATAATCTGATGTCCAAACTACAGAAGAAGTTTTCAGTACTTTAATTAAATTCAGCCTAAACAAGATTTTTAGTTTTCAAATTTCAGCATTTACAGGCATACAAGTTGTAATATTTAAGATACCCAGTATTAACCAATATTAACAAAACACAAAATTAAATGTTTAGAATTTGAACATTAATAGTTAATACATTAACTTCTAACTTACCCGCGATTAACTGTGATTTAAAAATATTCCATGATTCATTCATTAGTAAAAAATACCAAAGACTGTGACTCCCAAAGTAAGGCGCGCATTACGCTACACGTCCATTAAAGCGTTATTCATTATTATTTTTTTCTTCTTTTTTGAAAATTAATAAATGTTTTTGCATTGTAATACGTAACTTATTTTATTATTATTATTGTATATTTATCATTTTTGCTTGTTTTCTGTAATTGTTAACTTCTACTATCTACCTTGATTTTGTCTTAATTTCACTTTTTTCTGTGACTAATCTCCCTTTATCTTACCATCAATTTTATATTTCTTTCTGAAAATTTGCGACAACATTTGAACCGAGGATCAAAAAAAGTTCGACTCCTACTCAACTCGTAAATTAACCTGTAACCTGTAACTTTCACAATACCACAATATCCACATTTTTAATAAAACCAAAATTTAAAGTTGTTAGATTAAACTACAAGTTACTCTACACGTCACTAATTATATTATATTTTTTTACCTAAGAATTTATAAGGATATTTAAAAAAATGTTTCTAATTAAATTAATATTTTGAAGATTTCCTTTCATATTAAAAAAGAACGATAATAAGAACTCGGTAATAAAGCGCTCTGCTTAACATATTTTTACTATTACCAATTTTTTTAACTTGATATTGATTAAGCTCTGCAGTATTTTACCTATCCGCTTTAAAAACGATTCTCTCACAATCTATTACATATCATCTAACGGTAAAAAAAACTTTCTTCTTCCTCTCAAATATTTCAAAGATAGTCTACACAAATGTCCTCAGTTTCCTTAAAATAATTTATTATCTGGTCTTTAACTTTTTAACTCATTAAATTAAGGACAATATTATTTATTTGAACAGGATACTTAAAACACTTAAAAGGGAGGAGTTATTTAGTATTACAAAAGCCAGGGATAAAGTTTTGAAAAACCTAATGCACATCAAATAGACAAAGGATAAAAATAAATAATGTTAACAAAAGAAAGCTTGTGTTATGCACCTTACAATTTAAAAGTTTTTTACTAAAATCTGACTTGCATCAGTGTCCGATCTTAAATCCGTATTTATAAAGCCATTATAAAGTATATTGTTTACTGACAATATTTTTATATGCAGTAGAAACCAAGAGGATGTAAGAAGAAGATTAGAGAAATAGAGAAAGGCATTAAAGAACCGAGGTTTAAAAGTCAGTAGAAAAAAGATAATATATAAAACAATATATACGGCAAAGGATGATGTTGACAAAATTAAAATGGAAAACTAAAAATTATTGAAAGTGAAAAAGTTTAAGTATTTGGACTTATCAATAACAAAAAATGGATATTTGGAGTCAGAAACAGTTTAAAAACAAAGGAAAAAAACAAAAATGATATTGATTTGTTTATACTTTATTAATTAATAATTATATATTTAAAAAAATTTATTTTTAATTTATCCAATGCACACTGTGGCTAAACTTTATTTTCAGCCAAAAACTTTATTGTCAGTTTATTCCAAGTCGGTGATGAGTGTTACTGTTGGAATAAAATATTTAAAATGATTATTAAATTTTATTTCGATTATAATTTTTATATTATTGTATATTTAAACAACTTTGACTTTATTTGAACTTTGTTTTGAAGCGCCTATTTGTATTTGAATTTATTACGTTTGTTGTTGACGTGACTGTGGTTTTGTGAGTATATTGTGTCCTGTTTTTTCCTGTTGGGAAACAGTATTGGTATGTAAATTTGAATTATTTTGTAATAATAAATTGCAGAACGATAATTTAAATCACACAAGAGCTTTCTTGATTGAAATTAGCTGGGGTGTTGATAATTATCCGTATCAATTTAAATCAAAGGAAATCAGAGCCGAGTTCTCAGTGAGATCTTACAAGGAGCGTTGTACCAATATACTCATAAATCTTGGCAAATTATTCCAAGCAGAAATGACCCTATGGGAGAAATAACAACTACTGAGACGAGTACAAGCTCCAGGCTTATAAAACTTATATGACCCCTTAACATTTCCTGTGAGGCGAAAAAATGATACTTACACTTGGAATGAACTAATTAATAAACAAAATAAGGTCGCCTCGGAGTCTTCTATCTGATAACGAAAAAACTTTAACCTTTTTAGCCGATTGATATGATCAACGTTATGTAGGATCTTAGGTATTCTAGAAGCTTTTCTTTGAACCTGATCAAGTCTATGAATGTCGCGTTTAAGGATAGGGGAAGTAACTTGAATACAGTATTCAAGATGTGGCTTAATATAAAGTATATATAAAAGACGTGTACAACTGATGGAAATATTCCATAAAGTACGCTTAAAAAAATTGATCAATCTAAAACCTTTTTGCGCAGCAAGAGTATGATGGGCAGAGGAATGAAGGGAGGATGAGAAAGTTACTCCTAAATCTTTAATAGATAGTACCGATATAATAGGAGAGTCATTTGAAGGAGATGCTCTAAAAGTGTTCCCCAAAGGTTTACCAAAACAAATATGCTTACATTTTGAGAGATTGAGAGGGAGCGACTTTAAAGAAGCCCAATCATAAATGTTAAAAATATCTTGCTGAAGAACCTCAGGGCTGGACCTCCATATCTTAACATCATCAGCATAGAGCAGGATGTTCGATTTAACTACCCCAGGCAAATCATTAATAAAGATGATAAAGAGTAATGGGCCTAGAACTGAGCCTTGTGGGACCCCTGAGGAAATCGGACAAGGACTGGATAGATCACTGCCTAACCTAACTCTAAAATTTCTACAATAAAGGTAATCTTCTATCCAGTCATACAAAGGCCCTACAATACCAAAAGACTTTAACTTAAACAATAATAAATTATGTGAGACTTTGTCAAAAGCCTTGGCAAAGTCGAAGTAAATAGCGTCAACAGAAGAAGAGTGCTCAAGTAACAAAGTAAGGCTATCTGAATAATATAATAAATTAGTAAGACAAGAACGATGAGGTAGAAAACCGTGCTGAGAAAAACTGATAAGATTATTATTAAAAATAAAATCAATAAGTAATCTTTCAAGGATCTTGCTAGGGGTGGAAAGGATACTGATAGGTCTATAACTATCAGAAACCAGCCTATCACCTGACTTATAAATGGGCCTAATATAGGCTAGTTTCCAAATAAGAAGAAGACGTCTACTGTGAAGGGAAAGAGAGAAAAGTTGAGAAAGAACAGGGGCTAATATAATTGAGCATTCTTTAAGGACCTTAGGGTAGATACTATTAGGGCCACAGGAGGAGGAATTCAGTTTATATAATTGCTTAAAAACCTGTTCAGTACTAAAAAATGGGGAAGAGATGGAAATACTAGGGCACTGCAGTAAAGACAGGGTATTAGGGATAGTAGAGTGAAAAACCGAACTGAAATAATTGCTAAAAAGATTACAAGCTTTATTTCTTGGGATTGTGGATCCATCATCCCCTTTCAAAGAAGGAAAAAAGTTATTAGAAGACCTTATGTTTTTGATAAACTTAAATAGAATACTCTTGTTGATTTGGCATTGTGTAAAAGCTTACAAAGTTGATTCCTTCTAAAAGCTCTAATTGCGTCAATACATTTATTCCAAAGGATAGAAAATTTACGATACAAGCTAGGGAGACCAGAGATTTTCCAGAGCTTAAAAGCCTTCCTACGTTTGGACAGACAACGAATGATTTGTCGTGGAAACTTAGGTTGCCTATGCCCAATAACCTTAAAGGGGACAAACACCCGGGTAGCTTCCTGGATGACAGTGACAAAGTGAGTGTAGGCAGCATCAATATTATCATTAGCCGAAAAATCCCAATTGAAATTAGCAAAATAGGACCTCATACCTATAAAGTCAGCTTTCCTGAAATCAGGAACAGGAGCACTAATAGAATTGAAAACAAAAGTTAGGAGAGTATAGGACAAATACATCAAAAGAGAGAACAAAATGATCACTTTTTCCTAGAGGAGGTAGATAGGAAATAGAGTCTACTGTTAACGGATAATGAGTGAAAACTAAATCCAAACAGGATGGAGAGAAACCTGGTCTAAATCTAGTAGGGGATAAAATATGCTGGGTGAAAGAGTGTTCAATACTAAAGTTTATTAAATTAAAATTAAATGTCTTGGGAAAGCTGAGTAGTGACCAGTTAATGTTTGGAGTATTGAAATCACCCATGATAATAAAGTGCTGAAAAGGTAAAGTAGGTAAAAAATGGAGTTTTTGTATAAGAACTCCATCAGATTGCGGGGAGAGGGACGGAGGTCGGTATAGAATGGAACAAAGAATCGATACCTTAGGGGAAAGATGGATAAAAACATGGAGGAAGTCATAGGCATAAATATGTCCATAATTCGGTAGAGAACAAACGGAGAATTTGAATTCTTGCTTGAAATAGAAAAGGCAACCCCCACATCTACCTCTCCCAGAATCAAGGCGCACTAAATTGTACCCAAAAAGAGCTAATTCACTATCTAAGATATCTTCGGTAAGCCAAGTCTCAGTGATACCTATAAGAAGGGGAGCAGAGTCAGAGACTAATGCCTGGACTTCAAGTAATTTATTCCCCAAACTTGAGGCATTAGTATAAAACATTTTAAAAGAAGTTAGAGGGTTAGAAGAGGGGCAAATTGTTTTAGCCGAAACATTGCAGAGATATGAGGGCGACTCCGAGACGCATAAGGAAAATCCTGACTACCCAAATGAAAAGAGTCATTCATTAATTTAAGTGGGGTTAATTTAACTATAGGTACTGATAAGTTTTCATAAACCGGGTTTTTAAGTTTTTGAGTTTCACGCTCTGATTGCGAGAGGTCTTTGGTCAATTTAATCTCAGGGAACTGGGAGCGCATGGACCTCCAATTGTAGATGATATCCTCCACAACCTCAGTAGAATTACAGGATACTGCAATTGGAGGAGACGGATGATGTAATTTACAGAAGATCCGAGAGATTTTAAAATTTGAGGAAGCAGGAGAGCACTTCTTCAGAATGTCAGTAACCTCCCTAAATACAAATTATATATACAGCAAGTAATGTTGCTTATCACAATTAATTTTTTTAATATTTTTGTTTTTAAAATAAACTATTGTATATTTTAAAAACATTTTTATTGTTATTATAAAGATTTGATAATGCGCTACATTCTTTTAGTGTATCACCTTGATACATACGCTAGTATAGTGTTGCCTAAACTTTAAATTTATTAAATATTAAAATGTGTAATTTATTTACAAAAATATTTAAATTTTATTTAATTTTTATAAAAGGAGAATAAAAGTTAAAATAATGACCGAATCTCTGCGGTACGCTTGCGTGACGTGCTGATCAAAAGTTGCTTATTGTTAACGCGCTTGCTACGTGTCTCGTGGCATTGTTATTTGTTTTTGGTGTTTTTGGTGTTTGCTGTTTTAGTGTGTTTATTGTGCATCCAGTGTTGCCCTATTTTTAATCGGTTCGATTTATAAATCGTGCCTTTTAAATTAACGTTTTGGTATTAACGTCTTTTGTGCAACCTGAGTTGCACAGCTGATTGATCGAGTGCGAATTGCATGATTCGCATTTGAAACGTTTTTATTCATTCTTTAACTGATTATCACTCTGCTTTGTATTGTGATATTTGCTTTTTACTTTATTTCAACAGTCATTTCAGTTTCTTCCGACTTAATGAAGACCTCCCTAACCGCACTTTGTGGAAGATGGGGGTGTGGTAAGTCGGTCAAGTCCGGTATGTTTTGTTCTGGGTGTAATACCTGGTTTCATGAAAAGTGTACTGGTCTTTCAGAGTCCAATTATACAGATTTAGCCAACAGTAGCGTCGATTTCAACTGCATCAGCTGCCTTTGGGTAAAGAACCTTAAGTCTTCTGACCCAAGGAATTGTTCTATTTCAGAACTACTTAATTTAGTCAAAGAAATCCAATCCAGTAATTTAGTCCTTAAAAACTCGCTCGCTGCACTCCAAGAATCTTTTTCGATCGTATCTACGAAACAGTCTGATAATATCAGTTCCCTTAAAGACTCAGTAGGGTATCTTTCAACAACTGTCAAGGATTCTTAGCTCCCAACTACAAAAGCCGTCCTTAGACTGTCGCAGGATCCGTCTCCATCTGCAGCCCAAAAAATTTGCTGCTGATAGACGCCGGGAGAATAATTTAATAGTCAGAGGGATCCCAGAGACAGCTACCAACTACAAGGACATTGTCTCTGAGCTGATCAATTCCTGTCTCCCGTCAGCCCCCGTAGCTAAGATAACACGTATGTCCTGTAAGCGTCCCCATACCTTCCCTCCTATCATCGTCAGCGTACCCCATGCGTCGTTTCAGATATTTTAAGCATGTGGCCCTCAATTCGCAAAAATTTTCCTGGGATCCGTCTCTATAAGAATCATCCTACGGCGGACAGGTTGGGTAAATCTCCTGTTCTACCCCACAACACTTGCCCCAAACTCGCGACCATCCCAGTAGTTAAGCTTACCCCCCTTAAGCTAAAGGATACCTCCATACCCCTATCTACTGCCCAGGATTTTCCCTTTCCGCCCCGGAGTTGCGTCCCATTTCTCCATCGCCTAAAAGAATCAAGACCGTTATTGCCCTCTCTAACCCCGCCCCACTAAAAATTTTTTATACCAACGCTTCTAGCCTTTCGAATAAGCTCATCGAATTAACCAGCCTAGCTAATGAATCTAAACCCCACATAATCGGCATCACTAAAACTTGGTTATCAGATGATATACATGATAATGAACTACTAGTCCATGGCTACAATATTGTCCGACGTGACTCAAGAGTCTCTAGATGCGGGGGTTATCTCTTCTATATCAAGGATGACATTAGTTTCTCTCCCCTTCCCTTCTCGGACTATTCTGAACATGGATATGATCTTCTCTCTGTTGCGATCTCCTCTCCTCTAAAGAACTCGCCCTTTTCTCTATTCTTTATCGTCCCCTTCTCTCTCGGATGCTTCAAACAAGTCCCTTTTCCAAGACCTTTACTCTGTGTTAACAACCAAACATCACTACCATATTCTGATGGGTGATTTCAACGCTCCTTCCATTAATTGGGACTCTTTCAGCTGCTCCTCTAAAATCTTTGATGCCCTGCTCCTCCAATTTAGTATAGAGCACGCACTCTACCAACACGTTTGCTCTTCTACCAGGTTTAGGATTGGCAGCTCCCCCTCCTACCTAGATCTAGTTTTTACAAACAAAGCCTCGTTATTAGACAGTATTATCCATTTCCCCCCTTTGGGTAAGAGTGATCACACTCTACTTGCCCTCAAAATCCATTTCTCTTTACCAATTGTAGGCCATATGCCTCAACCTCTGCTTATTCCTAATTTCCGCAAAGCCGATTTTGTTGGTCTCAAGAACTTTCTGAGGCAAGTCAACTGGGACCCCTCAAATAACGACCTAGATACTTCATATAACCACTTTTGTCAGTCCATTTGAATAGGTATAGAACGTTTTATTTTCTTCCATATCCCTACCTGTTCTAAACCCAAAATTCCCCGCTTTATCATTCGTATCATTAAGTCCCACAATATAGCTTTTCAAAAGTGGAAATTATCAGGACTCCCCTCCTTCCTTTATCGCTACCTAGATCTTCGTAGTAAATCCGTTGCTTGTCTCAAACGGCTTAAAAACCTCAGACTCTACTCACTCCTGAGCAATGCTAAATCGGATAATAGTCTCCTCTTCAAATTTATTAAAAACAAACGGGGGTACAACATCTCTTTTCTTAAGCTGAAAGATAATACAGGTTCATTTTTATCGTTTCTTGAGGTGTGCAATACCTTTGGGGAATACTTTAAATCCGTTTTTAATCCCGATTTTTTAATCGACTCTCTTCCTGATCCTGCCCTCGATTCCGGTAGTCCTACCATCACTCCCTCTTTAGTGTTTAAGTACTTGTCCCAGCTTAAATCAACATCTCGCGGGGCTGACGACCTCTTCTCGAGAGTCCTTAAGGAATGTGCCTCCAAACTTGCTACTCCCCTCACCCACATCTTTACCCGCTCCATTCAGTCCGGCGTTTCCCCTGCAATTTGGAAGCTAGCTTTTATACGTCTAATTTATAAGTCAGGTTCCAAATTTAAGCCCGATAGCTTCAGATCTATAAGTATTCTGTCTTGTTCCAGCAAAATCCTCGAGAAAATAATAAAATCTCATCTGATGGGTTTCATCACACATAATAACCTTATCAGCTCAGTCCAGCATGGGTTCATGCCGGGGAGATCCTGTCTCTCCAACCTCCTAGAGTTTACCAAGAACATTACCCATAAGCTGGAACTTTCATCATCAGTCGACGTTATCTACTTTGACTTTTGCAAAGCCTTTGACAAAGTTCCGCATTCCGCACTGCTTAGTAAACTCAAAGCCTTCGGTATATGTCCTCTTTTCTTAGAGTGGTTACACAACTCTCTTTCTAATCGCCAGTTTAGTGTCAAATTAGGAAACGCATCTTCCCCCCCTACCCAGATTACTTCAGGTGTCCCCCAGGGATCAGTACTAAGGCCACTTATTTTGTTATCTACATCAATGATTTGCCCTCGGTTGTTCACTCTGACATCCTTCTCTATGCTGATGATGTCAAAAGTTAGGGCTCTAACCCTGAACAATTGCAACGAGATATCAATAACATCCATCAATGGTCCCTTGACAATGCTCTCCCTCTAATCATTTCCAAGTGTAACCATTTCTGTTTCGGGAAATTTTCTGGGAACCAGTTCATATTCCCGAGTCCCAAAACATCACCAAAATTGACACGGTCAAAGATCTAGGAGTCATTTTCAATCCCTCCCTTAGTTTTTCGTCTCATCATAATAAAGCGATTCTAACCTGTTATCGTCTTACAAAGTTTTTCAGGCGCAATTTGGGGAACCTTCCGGTTAGCTGTACACAACTCTTTTACCAACTTTACACTAGGCCGCATCTTGAATACTGCATTCAAGTGACTTCCCCTCTTCTATGGGCCGATATCGTTAAACTGGATAAGGTCCAAAGAAGCTTTACTAGGCTGCCGCATGCCCTTAGAAGCGTCCCCTATTCTAAGCGATTGGAAACCCTCCTTTTCCCTCTGAAAGATAGAAGACTCCGGGGCGACTTCATCCTAGTTTTCAAACTCATCAAGTCCGATCAATTTAAGCATCTTTTCTCAATTTCCAGCGACCCTCGGAGAGGACACCCTCTCAAGCTCTCTAAACCGCGCGTCCAATCCCGTATAGGTCTTCACCACTTCTCCTACAGGGTTATTTCCGCCTGGAATAGCTTGCCCTCACACGTTGTGTTAGCCCCATCCATTCAAGTATTTAAATCGGCATACGACCAGCTTTTTCTTCTTAATTTTTCCTAACTCCTTTAACATCCTTTTATTTTTATTTATTCATTTTTGTTATTCATGATATCCGATAACTTTGAACAGAGTACTAAAAGGAGTTTTTCTCCTATTTAACTCGTGTATCAACCTGAAACCTGAATGCATGAAAGATGTTTCAACAGAACGATAGAACAAGCCCCACAATTAGAAGAAAACATTCAACAAGCAAACAAGATGATCAGTTTATAATTATGCATCTTAAAAACATCAAACAATGAATGTAAAGCGAATAAAAATTAATACTTAGAAGATTTTTCTTATTCAATTGTAAGAAGTATGATGAAATTTGAAAGTTTCATTTTTAAAGCGTGTCCATATATTACGAGTGGAATTTGCCAAAAAGTATGAACATTATCCATTATCTTTTTGGAGATCGATATACTTTACAGATGGGCCATAGACTGAGGATTTGACGGTTATTTTTAGTCCAAATTTCCCACTCACCCAAGTTTGTTCTGCAATAAAAGTTGCATATCCTTTATGCATAAAGGCATATTTTGGAATTAAGTATAATTAATCTCCCAAATGGATGCGTACAAGTGGTAATTTAAATAACTCTGAATTTGTACAAATATTCAAAGAATTGTTTCATAGAAAGCTGTCCAGAAATGCCACAATCATATATATATATCTATATTTGTTTGAGATCTTTATCACTTAAGTTTGGACGCAGTTGCAAATGTACTTTGGTTTTTGTAAATCAACCTATCTATCAGACGTAGTTGTGCTGCCTCGAATTGGATCTGCTGTTGTTGAAGAATAAGCTTCGATTATTCTGCATCAGGATACTAATGACATCCACGATCAGTCAATTAATTCGCTTGCACTAAACTAAGTGAAAGCAGATCAAGTATGGAAGATATTTGGTAATATCCTATCTCGGTAACAGCAACCTAGAAATCATTTTTACCCGCTCCCTATCTTTTTTGCAACCTCCTCAACATGACATAAATATAATACCAAACGCTATGTTATATGAAAAGGAAATTTCTTCAATTTTTAACAAACATGCTGCTTTTTTAGTCTAATATTGATAACTCGATCCTAATTTTTTTAATCGGTTGATTAAACAAGCTATCGGAACCGAAAACATGAATTTCTTGTTTTAAAGAAATGTTCGGATGTACTTTTGATGAAAATTATATCCATATTGTCCTAAATCATGAACACTCATACCACAAAGTTAAATAATATTACTAATGCCTCTGTGATTACATGGGATTGCAACAAATAACACTAATAATGAACCTATCGACTTCAGTTCTATAGGGGTAGAATTACTGTCATCAAAACGTGATTTAAACTAATGCATAAAACAAACTTTCCTATCCATATTGAATTACATCATGCTTAATCGCATCAACACTCATAAACAGTAAAAGATAACCGTCACTCAGATTTTATATGCAAACTATCTGATGTAGTTGTGAATTTATATATTCACTTTAATTTTGTATAAACTAAGTCTTTTGGTGACTAGGTTATTGCAATGCATATAACATTGATAAGAATAATTTCATTTCAAATTTGAATGAGTTGTTTATCTGAGCTTAAAGTTGAAAAGTACAGAAAACTCATACGTTTAAAGTATGACATTATCGAAGATTACTCAGTACGAGTCGAACAGACGTTAAGTTAAGGTGTAGAAAATAGAAACCTTTAAGAAAGTAAGAAATTTGGCTTTTTGAGCGTGCAAAGATATAGAAAGATTTGAGAATAAAACGAGTGTTCAAACAATCATTTCGTAAATTTAAGACCTGGATGGCCTAGGGATAGCGGTTTCTACATTTGCCCAATATCAAAAGCAATTGTATGAATTTATAAAAATCGTCGTAGTCCTAATTGGTACATTGAATAAATGAACTTGTACTCTTCATGCATTATAAAACTGAAACTAAAATAGTGCAAACGCGAAGCTGGAGCAAAATGCTTTTATTTTTGAAAAGTACAAAACTTTACAAATAGACAAACATATTTTTATAACAATTACATCTCAAAAGTATTACAAATGATCGTAAACCAGATAATATTTCAAATTTTACGTTTAAATCAGACAATGAACGCAACTTGATTAAACTGCGACTTAAAATAAAAACCAAAAATTCCATTGTTCAATTATATTTTCAACTAAATAAAAAAATTAATTTAAAAATGCATAATGTATTTTAATACGAATAAATCTTGGTAATAAAACGAAGACCAAGTATATAAGGAATCAAAAATATAAAAAAAACACAATCTACATATAGTATAGCCATTCTGATTTTTAAATTGACCAATATGATTAATCTCTTTTACTTGCAAAAAAAATGTGGAATATACAAAAGTGAAACAAAAAATTTTAATAAATGTAGATTAATTAAAAAACTTGAGTTTTTCTATATTACCAAACCAATTTTTTCGGCTGTTCCCATGGAAATTCAGGTCGACCAAAATGACCATAAACTGCTGTTGACAAATAACGAGGTGTACGTAAATCCAATTCACTAAAATATATTTCAAAAACGTTTGAGTATAACAAAGTTCACTAAAATATCCTACATTACAAAATTCCATATTATCATTATTTTCAATAAAATACCACATTAAGTTACACAATGTGCCAATTTATAAACTAACGACAAAAACAATATAAACGAAATTAATATACTCATAATTAACGAATTAAAATCAATTTAACGAGTACAACCTAAAAACACCATTGTTAACAACTTTCAGCCATGTCCACTAAATCGCACAACCAAATTATTTATATTAGGTTTTGAAATGTACTTCAAAAAGTACAATATCTAAATAGATCAGATAATTTAATCGACTTACAAAATGAACAGGCTAAATTTCATATTACTACGACAAAAATACAGCAAAAATTTAGGTATCAAATCTATATTAATTTATTTTTGGAATTTAGGAATTAAAAAACAATTATTTAAAGTATTTTACATATACAGTCATCAATAAAAAACTTTTACTTCAAACAAGCCCGAGGATTTGAGTAATAGTTATAGTCTCAAATACAAATGGAGATATTCTTGACTGTTCTACCTCAACTTGGGCTAGCTACTAACAGCAGAGACCAATTGCACAGCGGTATAACTAGAATTTCAGTAGACCCCCGCTTAGTGAATGGATGGTAGCAAACACCCAAGATGCTTAAAAGGCATCTCAAGGTATCCATATGGAGTCGATTAGTTCAAGGGTATTCACCCCAATAAAATATCAGACTTCAACACTGTAAAATCAACTAAACTTCGACCATATAGAAAATGGAATCAATTGTTAAGCCCCAAGGCACTTGATCTCCTTTTTAACGGGGTAAGGACTGAAGTTGAGGGAATGCACTGGACGAGTAACAAGATATTACCCTTATTAACTAATAATGACGAACATGACTCAGTCACTAAGGTCTGAACGGTCTTCCTCTGATGGCTCTTGTAGATCCGTCAGCCAGTGTCCACCCTTATTTCCCCCAAAGAAGATCGCATCGTCTATTCCTATAAACAGTAGTATCGTCGCAAGCTTTTACTAAATGTACATTGCTTGTAATCACGTAAATAAATTTGGATTGTCCAGAACCATTTCGTCTTTCTACAGCTTCTCATTCTGCCTCATTGTTTGTCCCATCATATTGTACATCAAAGCCAGCACATCATTCTGATTATCTCCATCAACTTTTGGATGTGTTAATTGACTGAAGGGCATAGTTCCACGATTAGCGTTTGCGCATTTTAACGTATCGAAATACACAATAGACGTGATTTATGTCTACGCTCCAACCAATAATTATAACAAAAGAAATTGATGAATTTCATGAGCAAGTAGAAGATTTACACCCTGCTCAAAACCTCATCGCAAATCTTTGTTGTTAGATATTTTAACGGCAGAGTTTGCAGAGACGAAATCAACCGGCCGTGGATCAGCCGTTGTACAAAATCACGCAAACAATGTGAGAACGTAAGATTAATTGGATTCACGGGTAGGTGAAACACATAAAAATATTTTAATAACTTTTGACAACATTCCATCCAAGTTGTTGTAGATATTGTTCCCAAGTTGTTTACGTTTTGATTAGCAAAAGATGATTAAGTGCAATCAAAAATTTCAGCGTATATAGAGGCTGTCTAAATAAAAGTGAGAATTACTAATCATTCACTTTTTTCATTTATGTTTATTACTTTGAATGTTTTACGAAAAACATCTTTCAGTAGTGGACATTTTAGTAAAGCCGAACGTGGGTTCGCATTTTAGTGCCGGCGGTGTCCAAATTCGAGCGCTGTAACGCTAGACCACCCCGGCACTTGTTTCATGTTCGCTTCGATTGCATTTCAGAATGGCCAGACCTGATATTCCTGCTCGACTATTCCCTGCTTACACAGCAACTTTGCTGACAAGTGTACTTATCAGCCTCAGTTGCTACCCTAAATTATGGTATGGGGATAAATCAGTGATAAAACATCTTGAAAAGGATTGATAGAACTAGTTAGGTGCTCCCTCGCTTAATCACTTTAAAAGGATCACACTGTTTGTGCACTAATTTTCGTTATCTTTATCCACAAGCAAAGATAGTCCTAAAAAAAGGTAAATAAAAATCAATACGTGCGGAATTTCGAAAGTTCAGGAGAACGAGCAAAAAACATTGGGATTCTGAAGCAGATGAGGTACAGATTTCACCTACACTACGGCAACAATGTTGAAGTTGAACCGTATAGCATTTCAAATGAAAACTGGTTACTGCATTTTAAACCATCCTGAAATCACATTAGAATGGCTGACAAAAATAGAATGTTATTTATCCGGGGACTTCTATTATACTTTCCCAATATAAAACAAAAAATAATGAAATTAAGAATTAGAAAAATAAGAATAAATAAACCTAACCTAAAATACACCGAATCACCTAAGCCATATGTTTACAAAAATCGATAACGTTTATTATGATTTTGTAGTATATAATACAAGAAACTTGTTAGTAACCAAAAAAAATTGAATATACTTCATATTTTTCTCATGTGACGTTATATTCTATCTCAACAATCTTACTCAGTCTTCGAATGTGAACTAGTGGTAATTTAATGTTATATATAAGCAAACTAAATAAAAACTTGAAACCCTCAATAACAATAAGTAAAATCGCCTTACTTAACAATCACTCCTGGACGCAAATCAAAATTCTTCTTAATAATCTCCAAAATTTCTTTATCACAAATTTTCCCAGTTCCATAACTATTCACGTATACAGACAAAGGTTCAGCAATTCCGATTGCGTATGATAACTATAACATAATATAACAGGATTATTGAAATCACCAATAATAATAAAAAATAATTATTTATCCATATATAAAAAATGAACACGAACCTGTACTAAAACGCGGCAACAAAGACCAGCCTTTACTAAAGATTTGGCTACCCAACGAGCTGCGTAAGCTGCGGAGCGATCAACCTTAGAAAAATCCTTTCCAGAAAATGCACCACCACCGTGAGCACCCCACCCTCCAAACGTATCAACGATAATTTTACGTCCTATATATATATCCAAATAAATAAAAATTTATTCTCTGAATTTTTCCATGCATGTAAAATCTAATGAAACATTTAGATTCGAATACTTTGCAACTAAATTTTAATATTAGTAAAATGCAGTTCTTCAAAAACTAAGTCTGAATCTGTTAGTTTTGTATAATTACTATTTATATGCTAATAATTTGGAATTGGAGAAGGTTTTTAATTGTTTCCAATTATGGAAATAATCACGTTTCTGTACCTTCGTCTGGTGCAGCTTGGACTCAAACACGAGTGAGGAACTGAGCATATTCTGCCTTAGAAAATGAGTACATACACCTAAGATAATTAAAGGTATCTTCAGATACATGTATACCATTTACAGCCGTTGCGCCAAACGAGCTAACCTTGATAAACAATCAGGCATCATCAATGTTTTAGAAGTTGCGCTGTAACAAGAGTTAGTCAAAGCTTTGTTATTCTATATTAGTTACGCTTATAAACCACTGATGTGGATTGTTTAATAAGCTGTATGAGTAAAGAAAAAGGTACTTACGTCACCAGATACTATAAAATAAACCACTATACAAAATAAAACTGCTGTATAATAATAATTAATGTACTATCGGTAATTAAAAAGCCGAATTTTTTTTTATATTTCACTAACATTTCTAAATAATATCCTTTTAATTATCATCCTTTAAGATAATGTGTTCTGTCCTGTCTGATTAAAATTAAAGTAAACATTTTATTACTACTAACTAATTAGTATCAAGCATTATTTCAAAACGAAAAATACAATTTAAGCTTTTGCAAATATAAAATTACCGGTGAGTCCTGCATCACTCTGAGGGCCGCCAACTACAAACTTTCCTGCTGGGTTTAAGTGATATATTGTTTTGTCATCCAACAAATCAGCAGGTATTATCTTTTTTACTACTTCATTCATCAAATCTTCTCGAACCTGTTCTACAGTGACATCATCGTTGTGTTGAGCAGAAATAACTACCGTATGGACACGTAGTGGACGACAAGCCCCATGTGCATTTAAATATTCGACTGTAACCTAATGACAGAAACAGTTTATTTGACTAAATGTGAATATGCACGACCGAGAGGAAACACAAACAATAAACAAATCGACCACGATCACATACAATTTATTAATGGCGTTATATATATATATAATACACTGGCTATTTAGATATTGTTTTTCTACTGCAAATGGAGATTTGGTAAAATCAAGTAAATCAGCCTTTAATACAGGTGAAAAGGATTACACCGACTCCAACTGCCACCACTGTAATACCCGACACCATGTTAATACTTTTTAAAGTGATCATTCATTATTTCCCATATTTATACGACATATAAACAATCGATTTCTAAGGCTTGATAAGCGTAACAAACTTGGAAGAATAACGACGTTTCTTGGCTGGTAGATGGCATCCTTGTGACGTCGCCACTGTACGCAAAGATTGACGAGACCGCCTGTTTTTTTGTAAGGGTTATCTCCCTTAGCCCAAGAGTATACGTATGCCTTTAGATACATTTCAAGTATCCTGAGTGTATTTTCGCACCCACCCGCCGTAGCGGATGCCCAGTTATACCACTATGCACTCGGACCCTGCCGTTATTAGTCTACATGCATATAGGCACCTAGTCCAGGATGCACCACATGGAGGATGAACAGTCAGGAATATCACCATCATTGGAAATTAAAAATTTATAAGCAATACTCAAATCCTCAGAATCATTAGCATCCCTTAAAGTAATCATGTATCATACCATCAACAATATATACAAAAAATAATACAATAACAATGCACCCGGATTTCAAATTGAAAGCAACAATTAATAATATACTCAACTCTTTTAAAATAAAAATTTCATATAAATGTAATACGTTTAACCAACAAAAATAATAATTTTGAATAAAAACAATTTCCATTCACATTCAGAATCAATAACTTCAATATTCCAGTTGATTTTACTAACCTGAGTTTTAGAATCGGGACGTGACCAAGGTAAAATGCCACTTCTTCTGCAATCTGCTAATTTTTTATTTAATGCATGTGATAACGTAACTGTGAGTGGCATGCATTCTTCAGTTTCATCAGTGGCATAGCCAAACATAAAACCCTAAAAATAAAAAAAACTATATTTACCTGATCACCAGCTCCAATGTCTTCATCTTTGCGTCCTATATGAACACCCTGTGCGACCTCAGGGCTTTGGTGATCAACTGCAATCAAAACGTTGCACGATTTGTAATCTAAACCCTTCTTTTGGTCGTCATAACCAACAATCTTCACAACATTCCTAACGGTGTTTTCTATGTCCACAGATGCAGAGGACGAGATTTCACCGCCAACCAAAATTAACCCACCTTTGGTAAATGTTTCTATTCACACATAAAAAAATTTAATTCAATCTACCACAAGCAACTTTTGCATTAGGATCTAACTTCAAATATTCGTCCAATACAGCATCACTTATTTGATCACAAATCTTGTCTAAAACGTAGTCTAAAATAATATTTACCTGGATGGCCTTCACCAACTGACTCAGATGTAAATAAATAAGTATCCCGCAAATCCGAATTTCCATTAACGTACGACGGCATCACTGACTGCACGAAAGAAGCACGCTGAGCAAAATGTGGTAATTTGAATTGCCGGTGCAAAAATGATATTAATTATATATAGGTGGTATTGATTATACATAAAAAATACTTTTTAAAATATTTGTTTTATTTTATTTTATTTTGTAAAAATTAAAAAAAAATTTCCGTTATACGTCTTAAATAAACAATTTCAAGTTAATTCAAAACCGACCTTTTTATAGCCAATGATATAATTTTTATTGGTTATAAAGAGATCGGTTTTGAATAACCGTGAGATTTACGTCATGACGTGAAGAACCTACATATGTTGATACATTTGAACCAATAACTAAACGAAACGTTTTCGACTCAATTCGTATACTAGCCCATAGCATTAAAAAGCATTATTTTATACACTATAGTGCATATATGGTTGTACGTTCATATAATAATTATAAGAGCAAACAAAATTGCAATAAAATATAATTAATTTAAATATATTAAATATTACAAACAAAAATAGATACATTTTTTAAATTTAATCATGAAAACTGGAAGTTCATAGAACATACAAAGCGTTACACGATTTTTAATATTTTAAAATTACAAAATAAACATAAAATAAACTTGTGATTACTGATTTCGATATCTCTCTCAATAAAAACATTTTAGGTATTTATTATCATTACATTAAACTTTATTATCTTACTAGAGATACATTCAGCTTCAAAGATACATTTTTACCATCAATAAAAATAAATAAATAAATTACATTACATTACAAAATTATAAAAAAGGAGTAGTACAAATAATAGGAACAAAGTGAAATAGAATGTCATATAATAATGTATATAAATATAGTTAATACAGTAAACATATAATTACAAAATAATAATATTTCAAAATTTATATATTTTGAATAAGTCATTATAAGGCACAGTTACATTATGCTTTAAGATGTCTAAATTAGCTTAAATAAATGCGTGGGTAGAATGATTCCTATTTAATAGGTTTGTTAGAAATTCAATTTTGTTTGATTCGGGATTGGTTAATATTTTAGATAAGTACGGCAGATATGCGCATTTGCACTGATTAGTTTTTGCTTTCATGAGCAGATAAGTTTTTCCAGAAGCTTTAGATTTATTTAGAGCTGTGTGTAATAAGTAAATGTTATTAGCTCTAATCCTTGATGCTAATTGTATACAAAAATTTAAATGCTGGTTAACGATATCATTTAATAAGATAGAATATTTAATTTCTGCAGATTTTGACATATTTTTAATAACATAATCTTATTTTAATAAACCAGAAAAAATTACAGGTGAGCAATATAATATTGAAGGATAAAAACAAGATGTATCATACAATTTAGTAATATAGTTATCAACATTTAGTTTTTCTAATGTTTTTATGTAGTAGCATAAGGATTTAGTTTTCATAAATATATGCCCTACATGATTACACCAAATGAGTTTGCTTTTTATGTTTACCCTCAAGATACTTAATTTTGTTACAGGTACATATGTTTGTCTGATTTAATTTAAACGTTTTGTTCGGTTCTATTGTTTCCGTTAGACGTCGCATTGTAAATTTAACCAGTTTGTATATTGATAAATTTAAATTGAGATTAAAATTAGTAGACCATGGTTCAATTTTATTAACAAAATTTTAAAATTTTTTAAATCATTATTATTTTTATTATTATTTTATAATTTGATTGCCTCCGTAATATATTATCTGCATAGCTGAAATTGTTGTATTGCTATTTAAAATGATTAAATAATTTAGATTACCTAGATATTTTATTGATTATTTTTACTATATATTTTCAGATTTTAGTGATTGATAATGTGATATACTCAACCTTCAATTTGCGGCTGGCGTGGTTATAGTAGGTCAGTAAAGACAGGTACGCTTTGTTTTAAATGTGATCTGTAGTTTCACAAAAAGTATCACTAACGTTATTAATGTTTGTCATCTATCCCCAATTATTATTGAGGTAAAACGTATGACATTTAAGCGACCTCACATCTCCTCTCTCCATAATTGTAACTTGAGAATCCAATGATACGATAGCTGAAATTCTTAGTAATTGATTTTCGGTGCGTTCTTGTTTCTCGAAGCTCCGATCACATAAAGATCATCCTACTGCACGTAGAAAGAATAAGTACGCCAATTATATGTGTCCCAAACTTTCGTCCATTATTTTAGTTAAGTTAACCCCTATTAGATTAGACAATAATTCCTGTATTTTCAATATACAGGATTTTCCCTTATCGTCTCGGTGTCGGCCGCCGTTTGTTCACAAATTAAGCAGGCCTACTCTCTTAGTTCCTAACTTTAAATGTGCTTTATACCAATGGCTTTAATGTACCTAATAAACTTAATAAAATTAAACTATTAATTTCCCATGATCCCCCACGTATACTTGGGTTTGCTAAAACTTTCAGACAATATTCTGGATAGCGAAATTGCTATTCCTGGCTATAATTTTATCTAACTGGTGGAGATCTAATCTATGTTAAGATAGATGTTAACTTCTCTGTAATTACTTTTTCCTCTGCATTTAGCAGTTAATTTATCTCTAAGAAACAAATTCTTTTTTTGTTACTTTATAAGCCTCCACTTACTAAAAAAACTAATAAGGCTCTAATCGCGGAACTAAAAAGCTTTTATTCCGCCTCCTATAAACATTCTATTATCTTTGACGATTTTAATAGCCTTTTAATTAACTGGAACTCTTTATCTAGTTCTGCAAACTTATTTGTTACCCAGCTCCTTGAGCTTAGAATTGATCATGTTTATACTCAACATGTTGCTGCTCTTACCAGATTCCGATCTGGACGTACGCTTTCTTGCTTAAATCATATCTTCTCAAACTCCTTCTTTCTAAGTGATTGTGTTAAACACTTGCCTCCTCTCAGATAGAGTGATCACTCTCTCCTGTCTTTTACTGTCTACCTGTCTTTATTTATCAACCAGGTATCCAAGCCTGGAATCGAGTTAATCTCTGACTTTTAAAGAACTGTTTTTTTAAATTAACATAACTTCCTTAGTCAAGTTGATTGGAACCTCTCGGATGAGAATAGTGTTGATACTCAATATTCTTGTTTCACTCAAATCATTACCGTTGGTATTAACAAATTTATTCCCTTTAGATACCCAGTTTACTGTAAGTTCAAATTTCTACGTTTCTTAACGCGTTGCATTCAGAAACGCTATGCGGTTTTTTATAAGTGGAAATTGAACCAGTTCTCATGCTTCTATTATACTTATTTAAATTTGCGCAATAAGAGTGTAGCTTTAGTTAGGGCGTTTAAGAACAAGCAACTCTATAAGCTATTATTAAAATTTAACACTGACAAAAGTGTTTTATTTAAGTTTATAAAACGCCATAGACATTACGGCGTTTCCCGACCATGTTTGAAAAATAATACAAGTTCTTCGACCCTCATCCCCCTTACTGAGGTGTGTGCATCTTTTAGCTTTTATTTTAAGTCAGTCTTTATTACAGAAAACTTTTGTTTCTTTATTATTAAGAAACTCTTTTTCTTATTGGGCAAACCTCAAATTTCTGTTCTTTTGGTGCAACGTCAGCCCACTAGACTCAAATGTAACTATTGTCTTGAAAGAATGCACTGTTACTATCGCTCCCATATTAGTTAATATTTTTAACCATTCCATTAATACTAGGATTTTACCTAATGTATGGAAGCAGGTTTTTATTAGGCTTATTTATAAATCAGGTGACAAATACTTTACAAAAAGTTATAAG
Organism: Cardicola forsteri; assembly: GCA_025895645.1. Lineage (NCBI taxonomy): Eukaryota > Metazoa > Platyhelminthes > Trematoda > Strigeidida > Aporocotylidae > Cardicola > Cardicola forsteri. The sequence continues at coordinate 226,426 of JAKXYG010001133.1, read as the reverse complement.
CCGATTAGTATCCTATATGCTCCTAGTAAAGTCCTAGAAAGATTAATTAAGTAATACTTAATGGACTTTCTTATTAAGAATAAATTGATTCATTTGGTCCAACACAGATTTATGCTACAGAGATTTTGTTTCTCGAACTTATTATTTTATACAGATAATCTTACATCACTACTCAATCAGGGTCTTTCGATAGATGCTATCTACTTTAATTTTGCTAAAGCTTTCGATAAGGTTCCACATCAGTTGTTATTAAAGAAACTCAGTTTGCTAGGCATTTCAGATTCCCTCCTTATTTGAGAATTTCTATTTAACCGTAGTTTTAGTGTTAAACTTGAAAGTGATACATCTCCCTGGTGTGAGATTAGCTCTGGGGTCACTCAAGGATCTATCTGTTATTATTTATTTTATTCATTAATGATTTACTTACAGTGCTTTATTCAAACATCCTGCTCTACGCAGACAATGTGAAAATTTGGGGCTCTAACCATAAATTATTGTAATCTAATATTTAGAATATATTAAACTGGTCTCTAGAAAATGGGCTCCTAAATTGGTTTAAATGTTTTCATTTACCATTTTGAAAACCCAATAAAAGCACTCATTATGTTCCTTTGCCAAATTTCCCGTCCATATCTAAAGTGCATACCGTTAAGGATTTGGGAATAGTATTTAACTCTTCTCTTGTTTACAGTGCATCATTCCAAGGCTTTACAGAAGTGTATTCGTCTTATGTATATTTTTAAATAGAATGTTGGTAGAGTTCCTCTTAATTTAGCCCGGCTTCTTTATTTGTTATATATTGGACCCTATCTTGAATACTGTGTTTAAGTCACGTCTCCTAGATTAAAATGTAATTCAATATTGTTAAAAAAGATTCAAAGGAAGTTTACGAAACTTTCCTCGGCTAATAGATATCTCTCTTGTGGAAATAGGTTGTTCAGCCTCAAGCTTTTTCTATTAGTAAATAGGTGACTCCAAAGCAATCTAATTCTAGTTTACCAATTAATTAAGTCTGACTCTCTACACTCCTATTTTACCAAATCAGAGGACAGTCTTGGGGGAAGCATCTCTAAGTTGCGTAAGCCCCGGGGTATACACTAAGGTTAAACAGCACTATTTTCCCACCGGGTTGTTTCGGCCTGGAATAGCTTTCCCGCTCTTAGTCTTTATGCTTATAAACCACCCTACGATAAATTTACTCTTACTAATTATGTTTAATATTTTCAATCTAGTTCGTGCTCAGCTCCTTTATGCCCTTTCATTTTTGTTTTATGTTATGTTATCTTTAAATACACTTTTCCCTTTTGTTTATCTCCTAATATTTAATATTTATAAACCGAAGATTATAAGGAGTTTCTCCTATTTAACTTGTATATCAACCTACAACCTGAAACTTGCATGTTTTATGTTACATTTTTACCCATTTCCTCCTATCTCCCTTTACTCTTTTACATTTAATAAATTTTAAACCGAGTTCCAAAATGAACTTCTACTAAACTTATGTACCAATCTGCAACTGCCACTTAATAGTACTAACATTAATACTATTAATTTTAGTATTTTATAAAACATTTTAAAAATTATCAAATCTAAGCCATACTGTCTCTTTATTTAAAATAAAATTATGCAAACACAATTTAAATAAGAACACATAAAACCAAATAAACAAATTAGTTTTAAAGAAAATATGTTGCTATGGCCAAGAAAAATAAAAATTGTTATATTAATTTTTATTTTTATTAAAATTTTTTATATTGTTGTATATTTAAACAAAATAAATATTATTTAAATGTTATTATAACGCGCATTTCATTTTGTATTTAAATTAATTACAAGTTGTTATGACTATGTTTTTGTAAGTATTCAGGATTCAGGATTCAGGATTTTTCACGAGTTGAGTAGGCCAAAACGCCTTTTAGTACTCGGTTCTTAAATTGTCTCAAGTTTTCAGGGGGAAAAATACAATGAATAGTGAGGTAATGGGGGATTAGTCACAGAAAAAAATGAAATCAAGATAAACTCAAGGTAGATAGTGGAAGTTAACAATTATAAAAAACAAGCAAAAACTGTAAATATACAAAAAAACAAGTTACGTATTACAATGCAAAACACTGCAATAATCTTAAAAAAAGAAGAAAAGAGAAAAGGATGAATAACGCTCTAATGGACTTGTAGCGTGACGCGCGCCTTACCTCGCGAGTATTGTAACTCTCTTATTCCTAAAATTTAAATTAATACTAATAATAACCAACACTCCGGTTAATTTTAGTTAGTTATTATTCCCCAAATTATTATTACAATAAAAACAAATTGCCAACATAAATAAAAAAGGTAACAATAGTTTAGAAAATTACAGTAGTAGTGCACACGTGACAACTATAAATGCAAATTTAATGCATAGTAAAACCAAGTTTAAATAAAATTATTATTCATTAAGTGTATAATAATGTAAAATAATAATAAAATTAACAATATTTTTTAATCCTTTTAATAATTTTTTTCTACTGTTATAATGTTCACATTAATTATTTTGTATTTTGTAATATACAATGCAAAATACTATTTTGTAACCAAAATATATGCACGCTTAGGCAACGCTAATTATTATATAGAGTTGTTACAGCCTGGAGTAACCTTTCAACTTTTAAGGTTTTTAAATTTGTTTACAGCAAATAAACACCCAAACTTTATTTATTTTGTTATTTTCTATTAATGTGGCTTTAATTACTTTTTGTCTAATTTAATTCTAATACATTTATGCTTTTAAACAGGGTAATAAATAAGTTTTATCTACTAAACTTGTGTTTAATTATGTATCAGCACCTTTCCTATCCAATAATAATATAAATAAGCTTAATAAAAGGATATATTTTAGTTTACTTATTAGATAACAATTTAATTAATTTAATGCAACATAAAAAGTTGTTTTAAAGATTTTATCTTATAACTTTATTACATTTTGCACAATTGACTATTCATGGCACTAAAAATCTATTTATCTGTCAAGATCATTTACTTTAATTGCAAATCCAGAAAAAAACATTAAACAAATACAACAATAATAATTGACAATAAACAATTAAAATTATCATCATTAACAACAGATGCAAAAAATGCAATCTTAACAACAATAAAATTCAAGTAAGAGGACAAGCATTAAGGAACATTTTTTTACGAAATTGTGTATCTTTTTGTTCTTGTTTTTGTTTCTAAACTAAATTAAAAGCAATTTACGTAATATTTATACTTAAAAACATATATATATATATATATATATATTAACTACAAATGTTTATATAATAAAGCTAGACAGGTGAGGTGCGCGTCACGCTACAAGTCCATTAGAGCGTTATTCATCCTTTTCTCTTTTCTTCTTTTTTTAAGATTATTGCAGTGTTTTGCATTGTAATACGTAACTTGTTTTTTTGTATATTTACAGTTTTTGCTTGTTTTTTATAATTGTTAACTTCCACTATCTACCTTGAGTTTATCTTGATTTCATTTTTTTCTGTGACTAATCCCCCTTTACCTCACCATCTATTGTATTTTTCCCCCTGAAAACTTGAGACAATTTTCGAGTACTAAAAGGCGTTTTGGTCTACTCAACTCGTGAAAAATTCTGAAATCCTGAAGGTTCTTCTCGTCATATGTCTAAAATAAACAATTTTAAGGTTATTCAAAACCAACCTTTTTATAACAAATAGAAACAGTATCAGAATAGAAAGAGAAAGTTTTTTTAATTTTGATATAATTTTTATTAATTATAAAAAGATCGGTTTTAAATAACCTTAAAATTATTTATTTTACATGTATGAAGGGAGGAACCTATCCTAAAATTGTAGTTAACATTTTTAAATATTTTATAATTGTAATTAATATTTTTAAATAAATTAAAATAAATGTTATTTAAATTATTATTTAAATTAATTTTTAAAACATAAATATATAGTCATAGTAACCATACCGGTGTTTTAAATTTTTTTTAAAAGGAATTGCATAATATCAAAATCTGTAAATCTGTTGTAAACATACGTTTAAAATAAAATAATACAATATATTAAAAAATTACATAATATTTTAAAATTTAAATAACATTTAATAATAAAACAAGGTTTGTCTTAATTTTAAAAAAATTAACTTGAATCTGTTACTTTTGTTATTTTATACAACATAAATTAATATTTAATTAATTTTTAATTAAATTTTTTAATTTAAATAAAAATAAACATTAAGAAATTTACTATACATTATTATTTTAAAATTGTTATTTTTACTTTGTTAGAAGCAAAAGTAAAATTATTTTAATTTTATAAAGTAATTAATTTAAATTATTATTTTTGTCTTTATAATTATTAATATTTTTTGGTAATATATTTACTACATATTAAACAATATTTACTGTTTATTTACAAAAAAATTCATTAACATTTTCAATTTAAAAAATTTTAATAAGTAACAAATTTGTTTGTTTGGTATAATGTCGTATAGTAACTAAAATCAGTTTTTATACATTTACTACTTGCAGATAGTGTAATTGTTTTAAACATTTTTAAAACAGTTTTTAAGTAATAAATTTTTTTTAATGTTTTATTTATTTAACAAGTATTTAAATGTTAAATAAAAATGGAATCAATTATTTGTTGATTAACAATTACTATTAAGTGGCATTTAAGTTTTGACTGATTGGCTATTTAATTTAATAACAGAGATAACCTAACTAAATTAGTGTTTTTTGGTTAGGTTAGCACATCATTAATAAAACAAAATTATGCAAATTATTTTTTTTAAATTAACAAGTAAACATTTAACATATATGCGGACTTTATACAATGATTAAATTTAATGCTTGGTGTCTCATCAAATACGGATAAATCTTTCGCCTTTTGTTAAATATTTCCGTGGGGAGGCACAAAACAGTGAATCTAGTTTTATTATTTTAAACCATGTTTTTGGACGTAGTAAATATTGTTCCTGAGTGGGCATGGGTTTAAAACGGGTGCATTATTGCGAGTAATGTACACAGAGCATGCAGTAGCGTCGAGAGTTACATTCTGCCTTGTTTGAGCTCTGAGAATGGTGTTTTTTTAATTTAGCCATCAGTATCTGCCTTGTTGACCACGGCATTTAATTAATTTTTGTAAGAGTTTTAACCGCAAGTATATGGATCAGTTAGCCGCGGCCAGCCATTCTGGTGAAAAAATGAGCAATTTTTAAACTACCTTTTTCAGGCCCCTTTCCGGGTAGAGCAAGCAGTGCTGTCCCTAAATAGGGCTGCTTGGTAATAATACTCAGGGTGTCGCCTTTTTGTCAACGCGTTAACAACCTTAACGCTTGAGTATTTGTTTGTTCCACGGCTGGTTATTTAGCACAGCCTTATTTACAGCTAACCTTTATTGCTAAAGGTTATTCCACTATGGGAACGCTAGGTTAAATGCTGCTTGCTGCTCAGCAGTTGGCAAATAGACAACTTTTAATTCAAGTGAGCATGGGTTTAAATCCTATCACCGGTACTAAAATGCGGGCCCACGTTCGGCTTCGCTAAAATGTCTACTGCTAAAAGATGTTTTCCGTGAAACATTTAAATTAGCAAACATAAGATAAATAAAACTTAATTTTAGACTATTTGCTACAATATCAAAAAATAAAATGTTAAACTACCGTTTATTTACTAAAGTTAATACATATCAATTAAAAACAATTATACAAAGTTAAAGTATTTAAACCAAAAATTAAATACAAATTGAAAAACATGTAATACTAATTTGTCTAAAAATATTACTATTTATTATTATTATTGTTGTTGTTGTTGTTGTTGTTATTATTATTAATTAAGTTGTCACCTACAATAGTTTATTTTACAATTAAAGCGTTTTAACAAGTTTTTATAATTTGGACGTTTTACAAACAGAATTTAACTATTAGAAAAATGTAACATTTATTATTTAAACAAACAATTATTAAAAATAAACATTAAAGAACTTAGTGTAAAATAATTTTATTTTGTATATTTTTATTAGTCACAACTATATAAAGTTTTAGTACGTTTCTACAGAAATTGTTTATAGTTTAAATTTTATATTAACACTTTTGACTAACAGGCGTACACAAATACACAAATACGAAATTAGACTATAGCTAATAAACAGCTAATGTTTTTTTTACACATAAACTAGGTTTTAATGTATAAATATAAACAGGTTTAAAGATTTTGAGCAAATTAAAAAATTAATACTTAATTAACACTTAAATAATTTTTGAATAAATTTAATAATTAATTTAAAATAAACAACGTAATATAAAAAACGTGTATGTTTATTCATACATTTTTTACTACCTTAAATGTTTTAAAGAGAACATCTTTTAGTAGTAGACATTTTTGTAAAGCCAAACATGGGTTTGCATTTAGTGTCGGTGGTTGGGATCAAACCCATGCCACCCAGGTTTGAATCAAGCGCTGTACTCTTTAATAGTTTAGTTAGGAATATATTTTTGTTTAATTAACTAAACGACAAATTGTTCTACTATTATTTTTGTTACCATAACTGTAAGTAAACTGATAAACTTAATTTCAGGTTAAAAATGTTGTTTTGTCTAATTTTATGTGGGATAAAATAAAACCTTTTATAGTGAACAACATCTTTAGCTGAATTAAAAAGGTTTTTTTTATTGTTTTTAACTTGATTTTAAAAATAATTATAATATTTTTTTTAAATAGCATTTTTAAATAAACCAATTTTTTATTTGTATAGTGTAGCTTTAAATAATAATTAGTAAAGTTTACTGCGTATCTATTGTTAATAAAAATTGTTCAATAATTTCTATATTTTTTATTTATTGTATCCTTTAAACAATGTTTTGGGTGTAATGATTTAATAAATATGTGTTTATGTTAAATTGACTAAAAACGTTAATAATAAATATATTAAGTAATCTAATTAGACTTGTAGTAAATTATACGCTCAACCAACCAGTTACGTTTTTGTAAAATTGAAACACTATTATTATTATTATTATTATTACTATTATTATTATTATTATTATTATTATTAGTAGTAGTAGTAGTAGTAGCGTTAAAATGCTAATGACCTTGAGGATCTGAGTAATGTTTATAAAGTCTTAATTTCCAATTATGGTGATATACCTGATTGTTCCTCCCTCATATGGTGCATTCTGAACTAGGTGCCTATAAGCATATTGACTAATAACAGCAGGGACCAAACATACAGCGGTATAGCTGAATTTTTGCTACTCTAGTTTACCTAAAAAGTATCTTAGGGTATATGCCTAATGGCTTCCTTGGACTAAAAACGATAACTTTGCGAACAGTGGCGCCGTCACAAAAATAGCAAATACCAGCCAAAAATCTTTGTTATTTTTTTCTGTCTGTTATGCTTATTAAGTGATCAAAATCAGTCGTTTAATATGCCGTACAAATGTAGAAATAATAAAGAGGTCACTATGTCACTAACTACAAAAAAAATTAATAGTAGTAGTAGTAGTAGTAGTAGTAGTAACAAATAATAATAAAAGTTTGTAGTAAAGCCACCTCTTTATTAGTTCAAAGTTTTCAAAGTATCACGAATAATTCCTCTCCACTGTTCACAGTTTTCGGAGGCGTGCACCAATATGTCAGTCCAACGACTTTGCCATTGTTTCCAAGATAAACTCCCGGCCAAAATAGGGTGGAGATCGTCCAGAACAGCATCCGTCCAAGTACGTTTCTGATCACCTTTCCTTTTCTTACAATCGGCATTTGAACAAGTCAGGGTTATAGAACGTGAGATTGCATCAGGATTTTTACGAAGAACGTGACAAAACCGGCGCAATTTACGTTGTCGCAATACCACGGAAGAAAGTTGATGGAATTGGAGATCATTTCGAATTTGGCGATTACTGATTTTTTTGTCCAGTCCCTTGATGCGGATTCCAAATATATCTAAGGCATCTTGCCTCAAATTTTTTGAGTTTTATAATCTCTGATTCTGTAAGAGTCCAGGTTTCAGCTACGTACAGAAGCACTGTGCGAACCAATGAAGAGAAAATGTTTATCTTTGTCTTTAGATTAATGTTTTTTGCATCTATAATAGATTAGCAAGTTTTCCAAACGCACCAGCAGCTAAACAAATTCAACAATTTACTTTATTAGAAGAACCTCAATCAGAAGTAATCGAATAGCCTAAATAGGTAAATCACTTTACGTTGGGAAGCACAGCATCATTTAATACAATCCTCACATCAGGAACCTGTGACGTCATGATGACTTATTTTTTGGGATTGATCTTTAGGCCATATTCACCGGAAACTTTCACAAGAAAATCCAATGCACGCTGCAGTTAATCTTCATTTTCAGCTAGAATAACAGCATCGTCAGCGTATTTTAAGTCGGTGATGAGCTTTGTATCAACATACACACCTTTCATTTGTCCAGAAACCTTGGCAAATATAGCATTAATTGCATAGTTGAACAAAAGCGGAGCAGCCATACAGCTTTGATGGACACCACTGCAAATTTTAAACGGCTTTGTAGTAGATTTGTTGCAATTGCGGATTACAACACTTGAGTTCTTGTACAGAGCACGTAGGAGATTCACGTAGCATAGCTATCCAGAGTCGTTTTCTGTTTAGCGAGTCAAAGGCTGAAGAGTAGTCTATGAACGCCGGAGTGTGTGAATATGATCAACGCATCCTAAACCAGGACGAAAAGCAGTTTGGTTGGGATGTGTGCTCTTCTCCCTCTTCGGGCAATTCTTATCAATTATCGCTGATGTGGCAATTTTTGCAGATATGCAAAGTAAACTAATGCCCTTGTAGTTAGCAGGTGTTTATCGATTTCCCTTCTTGTAAACCGGAACAATAGTAGCACGATGCCAGTCTTCAGTTGTCCAGAAATTCGTTATGTCATAGAGGTCTTCAGTAAACCGCAAAGGGCCGTATTTGAAGACATATGGAGAAACATTTGGAACATTTGGTATCATTAAATACACAAAGAATTGTTTTCAAAATTATTAGTGTATAAAATTATGCAAAAATATATAAAGTTACACAATTTAAAAATAAAAAAAACACTTTAGTTAAAACGACGCTTGATTCAAACATGGATAAGCATGGATTTAATTTCTATCATCGGCACTAAATGCGAACCCACGTTTGGTTTTGCCAAATTGTTAAAAAATACTTTCCTTAAAACGTTTAAAGTAGTAAATTAAAAATAATTGACGTGAAATGCACAAACTACAGTGAGTATTTTTTTGAATTAAATGTGAATGATGTTTTTTTTCTAGTTTTACTTAATTCGATCTCTTTGTAAATGTTGGTATGCCACAAGTAATCGTCGTTGTTTATTGTTGTTTTATTTAATAAACAATAGTTATTAATGTGATGTCTAGCGACCTATTTATTATAGTGTTACATACAAAAATCAAGAAAATCTACTAAAAAATAGTATAAAGTTATAAAATTTATTTTTATTCATTTTGGTTGGTGACGTGGTTACCTCTTCATTATTTTCTATATTTATTCGACAAAAGAATAACGAAGTTTCATGGCTCATTGAAGGTATCTTTGTGACGTCGCCATTATCCGCAAAGATTGACAAAGCTGCCTAAAAATTATAAAAAAGGTAGATTTAAAAAGTAAACCAAAAATTTAAAAACAAATCGAATTATTCATTATTTACATTTAACTTTGAGATTCCGCTCATTTCCTCATTTTGCTTTCTGTTTGCATTGTTTGTGAAATGGACAATAATGATTAAAATGTTTTTATCTTACCGAAAATGAATATCCTGTCATCAAAGAATTAAAAAAATAAAAAATTTTCACCGAAAAAATTGGCGAATTTATATAAAGTTAACCTTTCGACAATTTATCGAATTATTAATGATCAAAAACCGCGAAATTATGATAATGTTGGAAGAAAATGTGTAATAACTACTATAGATAATCAGAAAATCGTTATAGAATTGAAAAAATTATAATAAACCTATTTTAAAAATTGAAAAAATAGTTTAAATGATTTTACGTATTCCACAATCAGAAACAGAGCAAGTGAATTTTGTTTAACACTTCAATCATCAAAAGTTAAACCATTTATTTCTAAAATACAAAAGGATTATAGATTAACCTTTTGTAAACTATGGAGTAAACGACACCTTTGTTATTGGCGTTCCGTATATTTTGCTGATGAAACAATGATTCAGGACAAGTCATTTGGCTTTAAAAACAAAATGTTGTGCTGGTTAAGTATTCAAAAGCATTTACTTCTCGTTGTTAAAAAGAAAGCCCACCCTTGACAAGTGATGTGTTGGTTTGGTATTAAGTATAATCAACCTATCAAATGGAGAATTAGATCTGGTACCTTGAATAGTGAAAAGTTTGTATCAGTTATAAAGGATCTTTTTTATTATGAAATGCAGCACACTCACTCCCGGGTTACTACTATTTTTTAGGACAATGCTCCATGTCATACGTCCATTTACATTTAGACAGTAGATAGGCCAAAATCGCAAAAGCTTTCTTTTATTCAATTTCCATCTAACAGCCCGGACATCAATGTTATTGAAGATTTTTTTTAGTATACCAAAGCGTAACATTAATAAGCATACTGAAATTGAGGATTTATGTGAACGCATTCGATTTGTTGTTCAATATGAGATGAAACAAAAATATATCAACACTCTCATCGACAGCATTCCAAAAGGCCTGTATCAGGTTATTTAAAAGGAAGGTGATCACATAGATTATTAGATTTTTTAAACGTTGTAATGTCTTTAATCATTTGGTAACGGAAAAATTGCATATGATCTGTTTTTTATTAATACTTGACGTTATAAATCATGTTAATTATTCTACTCCATTTTCGATTTTGCACCAGTTGATATTTCATACAATTTTTTATTATTTATAATATATATGTATATATAATTATAGTTTTTTTAATTATTATATTGTATTGTATATTGTATAATTGAAGTAACGTTTCTTTTGCACGTTATGTAGTTGCTAAAGATGTTTTAGTTAAATAATCCATTTTTGCGGTAATTGTTGTGATGGCTGTAATTAAACTAAAGTATTTATTATTAAAATAAGTTATTATATATTTTTAACAATTGTTAAAATTTAAACTTGTATTTTTGAATTAAATAAAAAATTTGTTTGTGTAAAATGCCTAAAGGGCTTTGTTGTAGTAAAATTAATCATTTTGCGGTTCAGCGCTTGATTTGGACCTCAGTGGGTTGGGCTTCAAATCCCGCCACCGGCACTAAATGCGGGCCTACGTTCGGCTTCGCTAAAATATCCACGGTTAAAAGATGTTTCTTGTAAAACATTTAAAGTAATAAACATTTAAAAAATTTATGTGAATTTAAATGAAGGTTAAAGTTAGTTGACCACTGTTCTGTCGTATTAATGTTAATGATAAATTGTTTTTATGCCATTTGCTAATAAAATGCTGCCGCACAATTCAATGTCATCTAACTGTTTCAATATAGAGAAAAGAAAAAAACTTTGAGTAGATTAACATAAAGTAAAAAAGCAAAAGGTATAAAATTGCGAGTTGCAGTAAACCATTGTCATTAATGTAAACACAGTTGAGTACACATATTAAACATTATTCCAAACATATTTGCTGCTTATCAATTAAAATTGTTATCATTTCATTAAAATGTTTTCCGAACTTTTTTTTATTTAAACAAATATATTACCGTTGTTTATTAAATGTTAATTGTACATAATTTTATTTTACAGATTTGTATTTATTACATTGTTTAATTAAAATGACCAATTTCGCGCTAGTTACACCAAATTCTGTTTATTGCATTCAAATTGATCAAAAACCTGGAACAGATATAGATAATCAATTGGGACATAATTTAATTTGGTCAAGTAACATTGAACATTTTGCTAATAACTACTTTTATAGTAAATAATATACAACTGCATAAGCCTACAACTATGGACATAAAATTATCTGCACTCAAAAATAATGCGGGAAATTTGCAAAACGTAATCAACAATGCTGCAATTTCAACTACTCGCTACATTCACAGCACTGTCCTCAAACATTTGCGATGCATAAATGTGGACAGGCAGAAACAAAATTGGCAAAAGGCCCTTTACCACATCAATCAGTGCATTCGAATATTGTCAAATAATCCCAACTTTTATGTCAAACGTGCCGAGATTTATGTTGAAGTATGTATGTAAATAAATGTAAATAATTGTAACGCTGAATGTTGGTTGCAATAATTTTGTGTAACCCATATACAATACTTATTACTTATTAATAGTTATTTTTAAAAATTCTGTAAATCTTAATCAATTTTTGATATTGAAAAGCTTTTTCACTATTATTTAATAACAATTTTTCTAAAGTTATTTTCAATTTTTTATTATTTTTTTAATATACTTGTAATTAATTAATAGTAAAACGTTTAAGTTGATTTATTTTTGTCTGTCGAAGTGGTAGACGTGAGTTCATTTCTAGACCCAAAACTGGGCACGTAAAAGTTTTATTTTCATCACTCATACGAATTGCTTTTTCTGCTTTCTCTTAAATTATTTTCCTTTAAACAATCAAGCTGCATAAGCCATATAAACCAAACAAATAAAATACGGCTGCTGATACAAAACACATCTATTTTAATCCACGATTTATATTGAATTGTTCCGTCGTACCAAATAAGACCTTTCTAGTTTATGTAGAGATTTCTCATTTATGTAACTGAATATTTTGGAAAACACATTATTATCATAATGTTTTACAATTGACTACCATTTATACAACCAAAGGCTTTAAAGTAGTTTATATACAATAGCAGATTATTTTGTTGCAATTAACTATATATTCCTTCTTCTTACAAACCTTGCTTGTGTCTAAACTTTTGTTGAAATATTTTCCATTTATTTTGTTAATGTAATTTTTATATCATACCAGCGCAGATAATAATACTGCTAATTTAATAACCGGAACAAACTTTGTTGTTACAGTTTTTGTAAATTGGTACAAATATTTTACAAAAACGAATCCAAAAAATAAATGTCTTGCACGATACTTTAGCAATGCACATTAAAAAACTTAATTTACAATTTTTTAATTAATAATATACATTAATTTTTTATTCCATAAATAAAACAAAACACCACCATTTAGTAAAACATAAAAAGCTACATTATTAAAACACATTTATATTGACCAAAACACATAAATATATAAAAGAAGGATTAAAAACCTTATGATTTTAATAATATTACGGTTTTTAATGACTTCTATCAGTCGCTTTAGATATAAGTCTACCAATGTACCAATAAAATCCCTTAAAATGATTTTTTTTTATGGCAAATAATGTTCTATACAAATAATAAGTTATTTTTTAAGTGCATAACACACTGTTGAAGAAAACAAAAAAAAACTATAAAAGCTTTAAATCCAAGCTATAAAAAAAGTAAAAATGCAAAGGTCCGTTTTTTGCTTATTAAGTTTTTGCAGTCTAAATAAGTTAAACTTATAGTAAATTATAAGTTGTACTTAAAAACACCTTACTAACTCTGAAGTTTACACCGGAATGTTTTTCCTAACATTTTTAAATGCTTTAATCAAAAGAGATGATCGAAAACCAAGCATAAATGAGGAAGGTTTAAACGCAAGGTTAGCAATCTGGCTTTGGTAAAATATTTATGTTGCTACAGAAACAAGAAGAGGACGCCATTCCGACAAGCAACTGTAAAAAACGATCTGGATGACAGAGTTAATTGAAAATCGAGATGATTTACAGAATCCTTAATGCCAAACACTTAACCATTGTAGGAACATGGAATACGCAAACAAGTTTTTGTAGTGGATAGTAGGAACAATTTCTTTAAGAAATAAAAAATACAATTTAGATATTTTAAGTATTAGCAAAATGCAATGGACAGTATAAATACATTTTACAACTATAGAGATACAGTGATCTCATATTCTAGACATAAAATTTATCACATTAATGGAGTTGATATTACGTTCAATAAAAGCGCTGCTAAAGCTATAATTGGACATTGGTCGGTAGGCGACTGTATTACTTCGACCAGATTTAACACCAGGTTTGCAAAAGTAACAAATGTGTGTATTAAGCTGTTATTGTGTAATAAGTGTTAGCAACACATTTTGCATACATAAATATATACAAGGCAATGTGGTTTTTTCTAGACGGAAACACAACACATTTGTATTATTGATCTTCCTTACAGGATGTACGTGCATGTCGAGGTGCAGATGTTGGTTATGATTACAATCTTAATGTAAAAATTTTTTGTTTAAAATTAAAGAGAATAAAAATCCCAAAATATTACTTTCATTTTTGTGTAAGAAACTTAAACAGCCAAATATCTCAAACCAATTCTACGATTTGTTAAAAAATAACAATCCTGTTATTTGAAAAATATTTGATGATAAGTACAGAACTTTAAATAAACAGATTAAAAAAGCTGCCGCAAAAATAAGAATGATTGGTTAGAAAACAGTGCAAAGAAGCGGAGACAACAACCGCAGTAAATGATTCCAAGACTCTGTATAAAATTGTGAAACAACTGTAGAGAATTAGAATAAAAACCAATTATTATTTTTTAATTTTTTAATTTTATGTTTGAATGCTTTACGAAAAACGTCTTTCAGCAGTGGACATTTTAGTAAAACCGAACGTGGGCCTGCATTTTAGTGCCGGTGGTGAGATTCGAATTTATGCCCATCGAGGTCCAAATTGGGCGCTGTACCGCTAGACCAACGGAATAGATGGTCATTTACTTATAACAGATAATGAGAAAACACTAAAGATATAAATGTTATTCAAAAACTGAAAATATGTATTAATAAAATTTCTGTGACTAAAGTAATTCATGTAGTTTGAACGTTAAAAATTATAGAGCAGGAAAACTTGACGAAGTCACTACACAGATGCTCAAACATGCAGGTGACGTAGCAGTATGCAAGCTTGTTTATTTATTTAATATTATAGGCATATTGAACAAGTTCTGAATGACTGGAGGCAAAGAGTAATTGTTACTTTGCCCAAAAAGGAATTCTGAACAAGTGAAATAATTGGCGCGGAATAAACTTATCATTTGTTCCTCGTAAGGTGTTTTGCAAAGTAATATATACCGTTTAAGTAATGCGAGTAGATAAACATCTTCAAAAACAATATTAAAAATTTTTTCAGTATGCTAAAGCGCAATATCAATAAGCATAACGAAATTGAGGATCTATGTGAACGCATTCGGTTTGTTGTTCATTATGAGATGAAACAAGAATATATCAACACTCTCATCGACAGCATTCCAAAACGTCTAGATCAGGTTGCTCAAAAAAATGGCGATCAGATAGATTATTGAATTTTTTGAACTTTGTAATGTCCTTAATCATTTGGTGACTGAAAAAATTGCATGTAATCTATATTTTTATTAATAGTTGACGTTATAAATCATGTTAATCATTTTACTCTATTTCCGATTATGCACCCGTTGATATTTTATACAATTTTTTTTACTTACAATATATATGTATATATAATTATAGTTTTTTTAAATTATTATATAGTATTGTATATTTTATAATTAAAGTGACGTTTCTCTTGTATGCTATGTAGTTGCTAGAGAGGTTTTAGTTTAATAATCACTTTTTTGCAGTAATTGTTGTAAGGGTTGTAAGCAGGTTTTCAGAAAGAAAGAAATTGCATTAAACAAATGCTCACACTCCGTAACATTAATAAACAATGCCAAGAAGTTCAACAATTAATTACAGTTAATTTTATTAATAAAAAAAAACTTTTAATAGTATTCATTAAAAAATTATGTAGAAAATCGTCAAGTTTTACGGAATACCATTAAAATATGGGAATATTATGCATCCGTTATATCAAAATTCAAGTTGTTGTGTTCAAACAAAAAGTTGTCACACTGCTATTTTTGAAACTGTTACAGGAGTACGTTAAGGATGTATTTTGTCACTGTTTTTGTTTCTTCTTGATTTCATTATGACTCGGTCCATAAATAATTTGTTTTATGCCATTAAATAGAACCATGGAAGATTAATAGATTTGGAGTTTGCAGATGATATAGGTCTACTTAGCAAAATATAACAACACGCTGTGTTGTGCAAAAGGTCAAACGATTATTTGCCCATTATACAAACAAAGTTTTATCTTCAGGCGAATAGAAGAACATGACCATATTGATTACAGTCTATAGTAGACTGACATTGCCTTTCCAAGTCTGGCTTTAACATCAATTTCGGTTTTTCTGTCTTTACCAATAATGCTTCCCAGATATGTAAAGGAATCAACAGTATCTATATTTTGTCCACTAATTTTGATGGGTAGATAATTGTTTAACTTAGTGTACAACACTTTTGTTTTTAAACAATTAATCTGTAAGCCAATACTAGAACTGATATCACTGAGATATATTGCCATATTTTGCATTATTTCTGTGGTCTCACTGAGTAGACTAATATCATCTGCAGAATCAAAATCTGTTAATCTCCCATTGTTTCATTTGATACTATAAGACAAATTATTTATGGATTGAGTCATAATAACATTAATTACTAAAAGAAACAAAAACGGGGACAAAATACATCCTTGACGTACTCCAGTGACAATGGCAGTGTGACAACTTTTTGTTCGAACACAACAACTTGAATTTTGGTATAACGAATGCATAATATTCCCATATTTTAACGGTATTTCGTAAAACTTAACGATGTTCTATAAAGATTCTCGATGAACACTGTCAAAAGCTTTCACGAAATTAATAAAATTGATTGTACATGACTACTAAAGTTCTTGAGTTTGTTCAATAATATTACGGAGTGTGAGTATTTGTTCAATGCAACTTTTTACTTTCTGAAAGCCTGCTTGTTGTCTCCGAAGATGTTTATCTACCGCATTACTTAAACTACTTAAAATTACTTTTCAAAATACCTTACTAGGAATAGATAATAAGGTTATTCCGCGCCAATTGTTCAGACTTCCTTTTTTGGGAATAGTAACAATTACTCCTTGTTTCCAATAATTTAGAACTTGTTCATTATGTCATACAACATTAAGTGAATAAGCAAGCTCGCATGCTACTACGTCACCTCCATGTTTGAGCATCTCTGCAGTTACCTTTTCAAATCCTCCTGCTTTACTCTTTTTCAACTTTTGAATTGCATTGATACTTTAATTACATGTTTTCGGATTTTAGATCACATTCATATCATTATCGTTATCAAAATCTATGAGAGTATTTGGCATAGGCATTTGTAAAATGCTACCTATCTGGATAATTACTCATTATCTGTTAGATGTAAACGAATATCTTTTTCTTTGATTCGAGTATTGGTGTTTTTTCCAAATCCCGACGGTGTTTCACAATTTTAGAGAAAGACTTGGAATCATTTTTTGCTGCTGCCTTATCTACTACTTTGCATTTGTTTTCTCATCAATCATTCTTATCTTTAATTCAGCATTTTTAACCTGTTAATCTAAAGTTCTATATTTATCTTCAAATATTTTCCAGGTAACAGGATTGTTAGATTAATATTTCTCTAACGTTTTTTTTTCTGAGATTAATCAGATTCCAGGAAAATAATAAAATCCATTGTTTTTTTGTAGAACGACATCTTTTATCCAGCACATTCGTTGCACAGTCTGTCATTGCGATTTAAAACAATTTCCATTAATCATTAAATTGTTCTACCTTTTTCAGATTTTGAAATGTTTTTTTTAAGAAATTGTAGAATTTGTTTGAGATATTTGGCTGCTTGAAATTTTTACACGAAAATGGAAGACATTTTTGTGGTTTCCATTCTCTATAATTTTAAACAAACTTTTCAAACAACAAGATTGTAATCAAAACCAACATCTGCATCGCAATATGCACGTACATTTTGCAAAGATAATCGCTATTTTGTGCTAGTACAAATATATTCAATCTCGTTTGCTGTTTTTCAATCAGGAGAAACCCACGTTGCTTTCCATATATTTTGTGATCAAAAAATGTATTGCCAACACTCATTCCACAATGACTGTTTAGTGTCAACAATTTATAACCATCATCATTTATGCTATCAGCATAGCCATATGGTTCAACATTTGAGAAGTACCCAGATCTGTCTTTGTTTGATTTCGCATTGAAATCACCGACCAATATTTTCATGTTTTTTCTTGGCACATTATCCAACAGCCTTTGTAATTGATTATAGAAGATATCTTTTTGGTTCTCCTCAGTGGCCTCAGTAGGTGCACAGACTTGTGCAATTGTTACTTTTGGAAATCTGGTGTTGAATCTAGCTGAAATGATATAGTCGCTCTTGGGTTTCCATCCAATCATAGCTTGAGCATCATTTTTACTCAACATAATGCGTAAATTTGAGTATAAATAAAAACTAAAAACGTAGCAATTTACGTTTTCTAAATAGCAAAAAATTTCAAAATCTGTTTTTAAAATATAATTATGTAAACAACCTAGTTATTATACTAAGAATCAAAACACATCCGTTAAATATAATACTACTACAAACACATGCTTAAATAATAAATATAAATATCAAAAAATAGATTTCTACAGTAAAAATTTGAGAACTTCTGGATAATATGAACAAAAAATTCTATTAATCGTTGCATAATTAATCATAATTTTGTTGGGAAGTTTGGACTAAATCAAAATGCAAAAAAACGTAAATGCAAAATTCGATGCAATTAAAGACTAAATTGTAACAAAGGCTTTCTATATATATATATATATATATATATATATATATATATATATATATATATATATATATATATATATATATACAACTACGATAACATATAATGCAAATATTTATGAGAGTATCAAATCTAGTTTAATTTATTATGTCAGATTGTTGTTTTGTAAACATAGAGATTAATAATTAAAAGTAATGTAAAGTACTTAATAGTTGCTTTATTTTTACTTGCAAATGTTTATTTTTAAATGTCGAGTTTGTAAAAAAGCATATTTTAAAAACAACATACATGTAACTGGAATTACTAAATGCAATTTACTCATTTTTTTAGAATACTTAATAGATTATTAATTTATGTATTTAAAATCATTATTTAAAATTATATTTTATGTCTATGTTTCTACAACACAAAATTAACGTTGTTATTATCTCAATAAAAATTTTAATTTAAATTAAAAAATAAATTTATATTAAAAAATAAATTATTTATTTATTTTCAAATATTTAGTTTTTAAATAAATAATTAAAAAAAATTTTTTTACCATAGAAACAAATAATTAATGTACTTCAAAAACCGATTTTTCATGTAATATTACTTTCAAAACTTTACTTTTTTTTTAAATTAAAATTAAAAATTAATATTTGCGTAAAAATTAAAACTAAAAATGCAGTATATTTTGTTAAAACAATTTAAAATCTACATTAATATCTATTTAAAAAATTGAGGTTTTTAAAAAAATATTATTTTGTAACTTAAAAACAATAAAATACACTAGTTTTTTAAATATAAAATATAATTAACATGAATTTAGTTATTTGCTAGCAAGGATTAGAAAAAACAATGTTTTAACTTTTTAATTGCAAAAAGTTTAGTTGATTTTTTATTACAAAAGAAAGGCACCAAAAGAATATTTTGTAACTAATAAAACGCTAACTTAAAATGATTAATATTTTGCATAATAAAATAAGGTACTATATCTAAAACATTTTGTACAAACTTAAAATTTTACGATGAGAAAAAATATATATGCTACAAATATTTTATTGGTTTTACTAAAAGTATTAAATATAGAAAATAATATTAAACAATTTAAGCAGTTGTATTTTTAAAGTAAAATATATCAATATTTTTAAAACTAAAATGTGAATTACTTATACCAGGATCACAATTGTTTATAAGAATAATAATCTGTATTATAATCGCACAAAATTAATTTTAATTGTATTTAAATTTATTTTGTTTATATAAAAAGTTTAATTTAAATATAACAGGGGTTAATTAAAACTTATTATATTTTTGAAAATTGCTATTTAATAGTTCCAATATTAATAATATTAATTTTGTTTTTTGTATAATAAGACTTAATATATATAAGCATATTTGAATCAAAAAATTATTCGTCTAAATCAAATTTTTGTTAAAATTTAAATTACATAAAACTATATCAACATTTTAACCAAAAGCATACCAAAACATCTAAGCCAAATGGTTAGAAACATACCCATCTTATTCATTATTTAATATTTTGTAGTAAATTATACATTAAACAATTTATTAACCCTAAAAATTAGATACATTCAGCAATTTTTTAAATATTTGACGTTACATTATATGTTGATAATTTTACTCAATCTTAGATTATGAGTCAGTTAATATTTAATAAAATTTTTTTATTAGTTACAATATATATCTATAAAATTATACTTGCATTATTATTATCACAACTCCGCCTAGGTTAAACCAGAAATGATTTACTTTTGTCAGTCCCAAGCTTGAATAAAGAAGAAAGATTTGAGCTCAATGTTAGCAACCTGGCCTTAGTAAAAAAATTATACTGCTATGGAAACAATAAGAGGACGCCATTTTGGCAAACAACAACAAAAAAGTGATTGCACGTATTTGGATGACAGAGTCACACAAATGACAGGGTTGAGTAAAATCCGAAAGGAACTTCAATCTTTGATTTGCAGAATCTTCAATGCCAAAACTTTAACCAGTGTTTGGACATGGAATGTCCACACACTTTTTGTACTGGACATTTTGAACAAGTCCATCGAGAAATAAAAATGTACAACTTAGATATTTTTGGGAATTAGCGAAATGCGATGGAAAGGTCAAGGTCAGTTCAAGAGTGGAGATATATCAATTTAATATTCTGGACACAAAGAACATCATATTTATGGAGTTGGTATTATGTTGAGTAAAAATGATGCTCAAGCTATGATTGGATGGAAACCCAAGAGCGACTATATCATTTCAGCTAGATTCAACACCAGATTTCCAAAAGTAACAATTGCACAAGTCTGTGCACCTACTGAGGCCACTGAGGAGAACCAAAAAGATATCTTCTATAATCAATTACAAAGGCTGTTGGATAATGTGCCAAGAAAAAACATGAAAATATTGGTCGGTGATTTCAATGCGAAATCAAACAAAGACAGATCTGGGTACTTCTCAAATGTTGAACCATATGGCTATGCTGATAGCATAAATGATGATGGTTATAAATTGTTGACACTAAACAGTCATTGTGGAATGAGTGTTGGCAATACATTTTTTGATCACAAAATATATGGAAAGCAACGTGGGTTTCTCCTGATTGAAAAACAGCAAACGAGATTGAATATATTTGTACTAGCACAAAATAGCGATTATCTTTGCAAAATGTACGTGCATATTGCGATGCAGATGTTGGTTTTGATTACAATCTTGTTGTTTGAAAAGTTTGTTTAAAATTATAGAGAATGGAAACCACAAAAATGTCTTCCATTTTCGTTATGAGAAACTTGGCATTGAAGATTTTGCTAATCAAAGATTGAGCCTTCTTTCGGTTTTCACTCAACCCCGTCATTTGTGTAACTCTGTCATCCAGATACGTGTGATCATTTTTTTGCCGTTGTTAGCCGAACTTGCGTCCTCTTAGTGTTTCCGTAGCGTTATAAAATTTTTACAGAGACTAGATTGCTAACCTTGCGCTCAAACTTTCCTCTTTTATCCAGGTTATGTACTGGCTAGATTTATAAAACAATTTCTATAACTGTGTTACTAAATCGTTTTTTTATTTGGTTTTGCACTTATTGTATAACCTTAATTTTTGTTAATTTGTTAATTTTTTTCCATATGTCAATAATGCATTTTTTATATTTTATAATGTTGAATGCACTTATACTGAAGTATTTAAGGTGACTGTAATAATAATAATAACTCTTATAATATACGTATTGTTTCGTTTCTATAAAAAATATATTAAATGTTCCTAAGTTTATACTACAAATTGTTTCTATTAATTACCCAATCAACTTATTAATTCAAGAAAAACGTAATTATAAATATTTGGTTATTTATTATTTTACTGTTGTTAATTCAAATACTTAAATTACAAATCACAATTAAGCCTAAATTGGCATTTTGATTTCTGTTTATTCAGCTTTGGAAAATTATTACTTTAATGGTGTGGTTGTTGCCTAGGTCACTTATCTCAAAAGATTATTTTATAAAACTATTTTTATCAAACGTACAAACTTAAACAAAGTATTTTCAAAAAATAAGTTTTACGTAATGTAAAGTTACCTAATGAAATGTTAAATAAAAATAATATAAACTTTTTTAAAAGTTTTTATTGTTTATATCTTTTACTACAAACATTTTTCAGCAAGTGGATTTTTAATGCAATCAAACAAGGGTGCGTAATTAGTACCAGTAGGGGGGGTTAATTCCTTTCTTACTGAAGCACTTCTTTAAAAGATTAGCTGCTGTGGCATCTTATTATAATATTTTTAAAGCGTGGATTATATATATATATATATATATATATACTTATGGCATTAAAATAAACGTCTATTTTCTTGTTTATTGCATTGTATTTAGTTGAAAGAATATTCATTTTCTTTAAATGATTACAAAACCGCTTTAAATTTGTCTCCCAAATCAAATAAGCCAGTTCAAGCTTATTCATGCGACTCTCAACCTGATTCGGAATTGCATCTCATCGGTAACTATTTGACAGATTCTGATTACGCTCAGTGTTTGTTGCGGATTGGTCAATTGTATATTGCGATGGCCCATCAGCTGGCTTGTGTTTCAAATTTTTCCCAAGCCTTGGAGTACGTCGATTTGGCTAATCATTATTTGCAATTGTATATAGACGATCGAATTCCAAACAAAATAAATAGTCAACATTTGGCAAATATGTTTATTTTATCACATTTGTTGCATATTTACAACCAAATGGGAAACATTGGTCAAGTACTCAATCTCATTACTCAGCACATTGACAATTTTGACACTTATTATTGCCAACTACCCGACGAATTTATGCGTTTGTTAAATACAGATGAAAAATTTCCACAATTTAAAATTCCAGGTATATTTATAGCTTTTTAATAGAAAATAAACATTTTTTAAACTATGTAGTGTAAAAAATACCAAAAACTCAAGTTTAATTTTAGCACTAAGTGTAAAATTGAGTAAAACTATGTATGTATGCGTGTATTAATGTTTTTAATTACGTATTTAAAAAGCTATTATTTACTTAATTTGGAAGATGGTAAATGTAATCATTTTTAAATAAATAAAATGTTAGCATATGTATGGTAATACATAATCAGATAGTTACTATTGAAACATTAATCTTAGTTTTATGCTTTTTTACGTTAAGTATGTTTTGAATTGATAGAACTTATTTTAAACAATACGAAGAACATTAAATGTTTTGCATGTACCAATAAATTAATTAAAGCAGCATACGTTTTCAAACAAGGTAAATCTATTAAAGATACGTATATTGTTCAATTGTGTTGCTTCCGTTTAAAGGTAGTTTGCAAGTTTTGTTTTAATTGAAGAAAAATGATTTAATTATTATTGTATTTTCAGTTTACAGTGTGTGTACATGTAGCTATCTAAATTAATGCAGTATAATTGATTAGGTTTCATAACATTATTTAATTATTATTATTATTATTAAAAAACCTTTTTTACTTTGAAATAAGCATAGGGCAACAAGATAGCAATAACAACAACATTGGTAACAAAATGATTGCATGTGTTCGAACATTTTACCAAAATAATCGTTTAATTCCATAACATATTTTTTCCAAATGGTTTTTAGTCAAGTTTTCTGTAGTTTACCACAGTTTTTACTTGCATTAAATACATCTAAATTTTACTAAAATATTTTTAAACACTAATTTTGCAGTATCATTAAAAAAATAAGAACAAACTTTTTGTATTATCGCCAAATTCTAACTTAAGCAAAAAATCACATTTAAAACATTTAAAAAATAAAAAAGAAGTAGAATATTTACTTAAAAATATAATATTTTATACAATATGAATATAAAAATGTAAGTAATATTTGCTATAATTTTCTAACATTTTAGGTAATAATCATTGCTTTCCATAATGTTATTTAAGTCAGGGGTCTCTTCAGTTTTTAATCTAATTTTGTGAAACAATTTTATACTACATGATTAATTGTTTTAATCATTTCTTTTACTTTGTGATCATTATATTTTGAGATAATCTAAAAAATTACAATTATGTTGTGTTGTCTAAAGGCGATTATATAAATGAGGTTTATTCTAGTCAAGGATTTTGCACTTTATACGATTTAAAAAAGTACATTTTAAAATGCAAAAGGGTTTTGTATTATATATATATATATATATATATATATACTGTCATACATACTTGTTTATAAAATGTTTAATGATTGAAGTTTACAAATACCTAAATTGTCAATTTTTACAAATAAAACAATCTAAAAATAGCAATATACATTTTACAGTTATTAAAATGAACATAAACATAATTTTTTTTTATGTATATTGTTAAATAATGTTTAAATTTAGTTTAAAAATTCCTGCCTTTTTTGTGTCAACAATTTTTTAACTATAGAAAACTTACAATTTTATAAATAGAATTGTGATTAATTTTAGAAAAATAAATTATTAATAAAAATATAAAATATAGCTGTAAAAGAATAAAAGTTAAATATTTGTTTCTATAAAATTAGAATATATATATAAATAGATAGATAGATATAACTGCACCAAATCTTATATTTAAAGAAAATGCTTCTAAATATTTTTTACAAATTTAGATTTGTCCAATCTTTACATTTCTCGAGCAAACGTACTTATTAAACAAAAAGGTCCTGCTTTAACCCAAGCCTATTTCGACATTAAAGCAGCTAAAAATGTGTCGTCTAAAACTTTAAATTGTAAAAATTTAGAAGATCAACTTGTCCAAATTTATCAAATCGAACATGATCAAAGCATCAAATTAATAATGAAGCGCCGTTTTCAGGACTCTTTAATTCATTTAAGTATTGCTATATATGCTCAACCTTATGCAATCAAATTATATTACGAAAAATCCATGGTTTTAAGAAAATTAAATCGTTTAGATCAATCCTTAGAATGTGCGTTAAAAGCCATCCAATTACTGGAAAATCATAAGCAAGAATTAGTTTTACAAGGTATGCAAATTAACGAATTGTATCGAGATGGACAAAATCAAATTTTTTACATTTTAATTCATTTCGCTTTTGAAATGATGCAAGTTAAACATTATAAAAACGCCATAGATTTAATTTATCGGCTTATTGATATCAAATGTTTCAATTGGAAAATGTTTGTTTTAGCGGGACATTGTTCGTTTTTTTTGGACAACTTTGACAATTCGCTTAAATATTATCAAGAAGCGCAACATATATTAATGGAACACATTGAACATTCCCAATTAAATCAGTGTTTATGCAGCCAAAATAATGCCGAATTAAATTATTTAAATAAATGCTTATCGTACGTTTATTACAATTTGTACAAACAATATTTGAAAAACAAAAAACACGTCAAGAAATGCATTGAATGTTTGAATTGGAGTATTAAATTAAATCCATTTGAAAGTGAATTTCATTTGAATAAAGCTTATCTAAATTTCAATTTAAATAATTTAAAATGTACATGGACAGAAGTGCTTGTTTACTTGTATTTAAATCTAAGTCCGTGGGCCCTAAATCAAAAGACTCATGGACAATGGAATTATCTGACTAAAGAAATGCAAAATGGCATGGTTGATTGTTTGGTCAAAATACTGTACCAATCATTGGGTTCTTTACTAAACAAATTACTTCCCAAAACTGTCAATCTAAAAAAATTAGTTTTAACTAAACAATGTCAAGTTCAATTTACAAATTTTTTACAGACTAATAATCAATACACATGTGATTATTGCAAAAAATTGCAAAATCCGAACTTGCAGTTCAAACAAACGCAACTACCTTCGGTAAGGAATTGTGAAAATGAAAACAAACACAAGGTAGCCTCGTTTGTCAATTTACCGTTTCCTCAAATTAATATTAATGAATCGAAATCACACGTGCCATTCAAAATTGACAATTGTTTACAATTGAATAAAAAACATTTTCAATTTATAAACAGGTTGAAACATATTGACAAACAAATTTCAAATGTACGAAACAACTTTTCCAAACAAGGAAATTGATTTTTAAAAATGTTTGTTGTGTCCTCTTGTTGTTCACTTAACAATAGTTTTTTTAAACGTTGCTTTATAAATCTGTTTTTTAATCAGATTTAAAACTGAATACAATACAGTTCAAAATTTACAATAACATTATTTTATATTACTAATTTGTATCTTTATACACAATTTTTATTGCGATGTTTTTCACTTTATTGTATATATTGACATATTTTAAAATGACAATTTAAATATAAACAGATATATTTTTATACTAAAAATTATAAACATAATAAACAATTATACAGATAAGAATTTAAATAAATAATTAAAATTAAAATAAACAAATAAAATTTAGTCTGGGTTGCAAAATTAAATTAAAGAATGTTCTAAAAGTTTATTCTACTAATGTAATTAAGCCAATGATAATAATAATAATAATAATAATAATAATAATAATAATAATAATAAAAAGAAATAAAAAATGTGAGTAAAAATAAATTGCAAGTAAACATAATTTTTATTACGCTAAAATTTTAAAATTAATAATTGATTATAATGCATAATACAAAATATGATATAATTAAAAAGAAAATAGTTAATGTTTATTTACTAATTGATTATAATTATAAAATATCACTAATTAATTAAGCTACCTTTTATATTTATTGCAATTAGAGCTACACCAATAACCCTGCCAATGTACAAGATATGGTTCTTCTAAAACACAACAATAAAAATTAGTATAAATGAAATAATTTAAACTAACCTAAACTAAATTGAACTATATTTGTAGTGGTAACTATTTTGTATACTAAATGTAGTTTTAAATAAAAATAATAGAAAGCGTAAACTGTGAAATAAATTTATTTCGTATATTCTCTTTAGTCACAAACATATAAAGAATCAGTATATATTGATTATTGTTATTAATAATAATCGAACATGAGACAACAATGTTTCCATGCATTTGAACATTCTGCCAAACGTTTTGCTTTATCCCAGGAAACATTCATTTCAATTAAATTTTTCCGAATAGTTCTTAGCCAAGTTTTCTGTGGTCTGCCAACCTTTCTTTTACCATTTACAATTGTCCATTCCAAAACCGTTCTTACCGGTCTTTCGGGCGGTAAACGTAGAATTTGACCAAATAATTTCTTTCATCTAATTGTAGTGATGTCATAAAGTGAACAAGAGTCAGTTCTTCTCATGATCTCATCATTTGAAATGTGATCGCACCAGGTAATCTTTAAAATACTTTTAAGACACCAGCGATAAAAACATCCACTATCTTATCAATCTTGTCCGTTCGCTTTCACGTTTTACTCCCATATATTGCAGTAGGAATGATTATTGATGTGTACAAACAAAGTTTTGCCTTCAGGCGAATAGAAAAACATGAACATACTGATTAGAGTCTATTAAAAATTGACATTGCCCTTCCAAATCTGGCTTTAACATCAATTTCGGTTTTTCTGTCTTTACCAATAATGCTTCCCAGATATGTAAAGGAATCAACAGTATCAATATTTTGTCCACTAATTTTGATAGGCAAATTATTGTTTAACTTGGTGCACAACACTTTTGTCTTTGAACAATTAATCCGTAAGCCAATACGAGAACTAATATCACTGAGTCGTGTTGTCATATTTTGCATTATTTCTGGAGTTTTATTGAATAGACCAATATCATTTGTAAAATCCAAATCTGTTAATCTGCCATGATTCCATTTGAAACCGTAAGACAAATTATCCATGGATCGAGTCATAATTAAATCAATTACCAGAAGAAACGAAAACGGTAACATAATACATCCTTGACGTACTCTCGTGACAAGTTCAAACATAGCAGGATTACCACTTTTTGTTCGAACACAACAAATTGAATTTTGGTATAGTGAGCGTATAATATGAACATATTTTAACGATATTCAGTATTCTCGATAAACACTGTCAAAAACTTTCATAAAATTAATAAAATTAATTGTATGTGATTGCTGAAATTCTTGACTTTGCTTAATAATGTTTCTGTAGCAGTATAATTTTTTTTACCGAGGCCAGGTTGCTAACCTTGCGCTCAAACCCTCTTCTTTATCCAGGCTTGGGACTGGCTAGATTGAATCATTTCTAATCCAAACTAGGCGGAGTTATATATATATATATATATGACGGAATGGTCTAGCGGTACAACGCTTGAATTCGGACCTCATTGAGCAACGGTGATCGAATCCCAGCACCGGCCCACGTTTGACTTCGCTAAAATGCCCACTGATAATAAATGTTTCTTTTAATACATTTAGAGTAGCAAACACAATATTTAAATATATATATATATATATATATATATATATATATATAGAAAAAATATGATATAATTAACACATCAATAACGGCACAGTTACATACACACACGCAATATGCCTATGTTAAATCCAAGCTAAATTTAATAAAGCTACAAATTGTTATTGTGCAAATAAAATGGGCTTTAATGTGTGTTTTCAATATGTGTGTTTTTAACATATTTGAGCAGTTATCAGCATTTTAAAGCTATTATTGAAATTAACTCGGTATTTTGTTTGAACCAAATGACGTAATATTTACAAAATGCATAAACGTTCGCTTGAGTTGGACGCTTTATCAATCCAATTAGGAATGTGTTCTTTGACCCGTTCAGCTAGGCAACGAGTTGTCCGACCAACATATTTGTCACCGCAATTGCGAGTGAACTGGTAGATACAATGGGAGGTGGAGAACATTGCTTTGGTTAATTTTATGTTGTAACTTCATTAAATTTAACTTCGACTTAACACAGGTATGTTGTGTGTATATATGTGTGGTTATTAATGTTAAGTTAATTATATATATATATATATATATATATATATATATATAATATTGATTCGTTATGTTTGTGACTAAAGAGAATATACGAAATAAATTAATCTCACAGTTTACGTCGTTTATTATTTTTATTTGGAATTATAAAAAACCCAATGCTTTGAATGTGGTTTTATTTAATTGCTTAAACAAATAAAACTAATGGTAGTTAAACAGTATATTTTTAACTAATTTTTAACTGCTTTTTTAATTCTAAAATAAATAGATAAATAATTTTTATTTTTAAAATTTTATTTTCTTAAAATTAGAACATATTTAAAGGTATTAGTATATTTAAAAATTTTTTTTAATTTCTATTTAATAAATGATATTTTGCACTACGTATTTATATAGCACTTACTCAACAAGTAAAATATTATTTTTCATGTTTATTGTACAAATGTTAACACAAAATGCACTCATTGGTAGGAAGATATTTTAGCAGAATCTAAAAAATTATAGTTTGTAACAGAAGCAGTATTAAAATCATACTAACTAGAATGTAAATCTAACAACTTTTATGCTGATTTTGCCACCCTACATATATATATATATATTGTATTACATAATTTAAAAACAAAATCGTAAATTTATTAACATATTTAAATAGTTTTATATAAAAATAACCTGCTTACAATTTTTGTAGTTTTTTAATAAAATAACTATTTATTATATTTTAGCTTTATTATAATAAAAAAAGTAATTGATTTTTAAGCATTAAATTTAAAATTACTAATGATTTTTATAGCATTTTACCACATTTTAATTCAAAACATTTTTACTTTAGATTTAACCATTTATTAATATTGTTTTTTTTAATAAATATTGTAAATAATTATAATAAAACAAAATTTATAAATTAAAATTTTGGTTTTAAATTATAGTTTGTCAAAAAATTGCATTATTTTTTAATCATCTTCAAATTCTTCAGGTGAGTATAATTTGAACTTGCGAAAGTAGGGTAAAACATTTCTTTTGCCATAGCGAAATATCTGTCTTCGTTTAAATGGTACATCATTGTTATATCCATTGTAGTGTGAAAACACATAATCTGCATCTTTAATTTAATTCAAAATTTATAAGTAAAATGTTAATTTATTATGCTAACAAAATGTTTAATTTGTAATATAATTACTAATTAAAAAATATTAAAAGTTAAAACTGTAATACTACAAACAATGTTGAACTTACAAAATTATCTATTATTATTATTATTATTATTATTACTATTGCAAAGCCCTTTTGTTTTAAAAATAAGCATGGGGCAATAAAATAACGGTTACAGCAAAACAAACAGCAAAGTTCTATAATTCAAAACAAACATGTGGCAACAAAATTATTGGTTAAGTTTCTGGCACTAAATATTCTGCAAATTGAGGCTTTTATTCAACCTTGTCATATGGGTACGCACAATCACTTCTTTGCCATCGTTTACCGGAATGTGCTTTCTTATTGCTTTGGTAGCAATATAAATATTATTTAATCTAAACTAGATTTGTTCATTTTTTAATTTTTTATTTACTGATATTATATATATATAATTTTAACCGGCTTAAGTATGCGATTAAAAGGACGTATCCATTGTCCCAATTGAAAATTTTATGTACAACAATAGGTCTGCCTTTTCCCAACGTAAAAACAGCTAAAGCAATGTTCTCCACCTCCCATTGTATCTACCAGTTTACTCGCAATTGCGGTGACAAATATGTTGGTCGGACAACTCGTTGCCTAGCTGAACGGGTCAAAGAACACATTCCTAATTGGATTGATAAAGCGTCCAACTCAAGCGAACGTTTATGCATTTTGTAAATATTACGTCATTTGGTTCAAACAAAATACCGAGTTAATTTCAATAATAGCTTTAAAATGCTGATAACTGCTCAAACATGTTAAAAACACACATTAAAGCCCATTTTGTTTGCACAATAAAAATTTGTAGCTTTATTAAATTTAGCTTGGATTTAACTTAGGCATGTGTAGCTATTAATGTCAAGTTAATTACATCATATTGCATCATATATTTTTCTATATACTGATTTTTTATGTTTATAACTGAAGAAAAAATGAATCCATTTCACAGTTGATGTCTTCTATTATTTTATTTGGAATATATATTATAAATTTTGTAATTTTGTAATTTAAGAAAATAATGTTAAGAAGTAATTTCAATCATCATTGTCTGTAAGCTTAGAATGTTACAAATTTATTATTTTTATTACTTTTACTTTAATAAATAGTTATTTAAATTTATGTTTAAATAGTTAAAATAATTTTTACAGTTAGTATATATTTTTAAAATGTGGCGCAAACAATTACTAATAGCTGAAATATCATTTTTGATACAAAATTGACTAAAAACATATTAAACAGGAATAGTTCCTAGAGTAATATCGGTTGCGGACCATCGTCAACAATGATTTTTAAATTATTTTATTTTGTTTGTGAAAGTAGATATTTGATATTTAATAATTTTAATTAAAACATTTTTTTAATTATCTAATATATTTTTAAATAAACTTAACATATTGGATTAGTTTTGTAAGTTCATGGTTAATAGAAATACTATTTATCATAATTAAAACAAAGAAATTAACAATGCATTTATTTTTACCACGTAAAAATTGTAACTGAAATAAAACTTTCCATGTTGAATATTGGTTGCACAAACAAAAGTTATTATACCGTTTTAATTGTAATTAAATTAAATATTAAATTTTAGTTACTTTAAAAAAATTTAAAATTATTTTTTATAATTTACATTTTTCATGCTTTAGTACATTTTAAAAATAAACATATTTTTAATATTTATTTGAAGTATTGTTTTTAAAGTTGCTTTTACATTAAAATATTTTTAAAAACACAAAAATTAATTGATGCATACATTTTAAGACGAAAAATTGATAAATATTTAACATTTTTATTTAATCAATATTAAATAAAATACGACTAACCTTTACTTGATATTTCGGACAAGTTACATAAAAATGAGATTAAAAATAGTACCGCAAATATCCTAAAAAAAATAATTTATTTGTTAAAAATTAATTTTATTTTATTATTATTATTAAATTAATACATGCAAAAAATTGTGAAGACAATAATTTATATTTGGAAACATCTTAAAGCTAATTAAATAAAAACATTTATGCTTAAATCATGTACTAATAATTTACATACGTTTTACATATTTTTTTATTTTTTAATTATCTAATAATAATAATAACAATAATAATAATAATATTGTTTAAATGCTTTACGAGAAACATATTTTAGTACGTGGATCTTTGAGTGAACCCGAACGGAAGACCGAATTTGGTGCCAGTACTGGCACTCGATTCCATGTCCACCCAAGTTCAAGTGCAACGTTGTATCGCTAGACCACCCTGGTAATTAATGTGTTCTGATTTTATCAACATTTTAAGTATAATTAAATAGCGGGGTTTTTAATACTGTATACTACATTTTATTTTCTAACAATAAAGTATAATTTAAA
This sequence comes from Cardicola forsteri, assembly GCA_025895645.1. Classification (NCBI taxonomy): domain Eukaryota; kingdom Metazoa; phylum Platyhelminthes; class Trematoda; order Strigeidida; family Aporocotylidae; genus Cardicola; species Cardicola forsteri. The sequence continues at coordinate 193,851 of JAKXYG010001133.1, read as the reverse complement.
ATCCGTAATTTTTAATTTTAATTATTTCAAATAGGTCTGTCTCTATTGTGTTTATTGATTTATTATTTTATTGCTTTCAATGTTTTACAAAAAACAACTTTTAGCAGTAGATGTATTAGCAAAGCCTACCGTTGGCCCGCATTTAGTTTAAGTAGTAAAGATTGAGCCCATGACCACTCAGGTTCGAGTTGAGCACTGCCCCACTAGACTACCCCAGCATAAACTCATGTTAAATTTAATGTTAAAATATTTTTGCAATTTCTTTAATGTAATATTTTAAAATGTTTTCTATTTCGTTTAAAAATATGTATAATTATAAAAATTTTGTTTATTTTATTTGTTAATTGTTTAAGCATTTTTTGTTCTGTTTTATTTTATTTTATTGCTTAAAATATTGCTATTGAATGTACAATTAGTGCAGTTAAATAAGTCTTCTTATATTTAGTACTGTTAATTAAATTTAATCGTTTTTGGTTTAACAACCACTACACTATTTCGATACGGTGAAATTACAATAAACATATTGTTACTATTATCTTCCAATTTGAAAAGCCGTAGTTATTATTATTAAAAATTTAAACACAAAAAACATTATATTAAATAGTACATTTTTCAAATCAAATAATTAATGTGATTGTTTTGATTACTTCAACATGTTTCATATATTTATTTATATATATATATACTTATTTTTATTACATTTAAAAAGTATTTAATATTGTTTTATTTCTAAATTTATTTGTCACAAATATAATTAAATGTATTTGTTTTAAAGCTTTATTGGAATTACCTTTTATAACTTAAATATTTACGCGGTATTTTTAATATTATATAAATTAAATGCATGTTATTTTGTTCAAGTAAAAGGTAAACTAATGGTTTTAAAAACAAAAAGTTTAATTGTTTATTGAAATATTTTTTTCTGTTAAAATAAATGTATTCTAACTAAAACCATAGTTGTTAATGTACTTAAAATCTTTTAACAATATTAGACTAAAATTGTTACTTATTTGCTGCTCTGAAATTACAAAAAAGTTATTAATAAAATGTTACTAGAAAACATTTTTTTTAAAGATATTTTTAGATATATATATATATATATATTTAAAATAATAAACTTAAATTCATTTATTATTAAATGAAAACTTAATAATTAATTTAAATTTATTATAATATATACTGTATAAAAAATAAACAAATAATATAATTTTAACACAGGAACCAGTATTGTACTAACCCCTTTTAAAACATTATGTGTTTTCTGTTGTGACATTTTAAAATAAACGATGGCTATTATTAAAACACTAATTTAAATAACTATATATATATATATATATATATATATATATATATATATATATATATATATATATATATATATATATAATGTTTAATTAATATACAATTTCAAAACATTGTTTAACACTTACATATTTAAATAAAAGTTTTCAATTTAATTACTCGACAAAGATTAACAACTTAATCGGTTTAATTTTATCAAACATTTATATTTATACGCAAAATAAATATTTTATGTTTAATTTAAAATAATCTTATTGGTTAGTTGTAGAAAAAGCAGTTGACAAGATTTTCTTAAAAATTAATTGAACTTATGCATAATAAAAGAAATTGTTTGTTGCAATTGTATTAATAATTGCTAAACATCAATGCATTTTTTTAATTTTAAAGATTTTTTTATATACTGTTTATGTTGCATTAAGCAAAACACAGCTGTTATCTGATTTTTACAATTTACATTAATTTTTATATTATTTCATATTTGTTTTTAATAAAAGTAAATTAATCCAATCCATCTGAGTTGGATAGTTATTAAAATATATCATTCACTACACAAAGTATAATGTTATTTTTTGATGTTTATGTCAATAGCTTATTAACTGCTAATCTTTTTAGGTTGTAATATTGAGTAATATTTGGGAAAAACTATTGTTTTCCTTACAAGTTCATTTTGCACAAATCTTAGTAAAATATTTCTTCATTAAAATAATCTTAAGCAAATAATTTTGTCAAATTTAATGTTTTGTTTATAATATGCTTTTTAATAATAATTAATGAGGATATTCTTTAGCATTTTCTTTATAACACGGGTTTTGGACTAACTACAACAAAGTTTGCAAAAAAATTTTTTATTAAGAAATAATTTTTAATCTTGGCTTTTTTTTAAATATATTAATCTTTTTTATTTTATAAAAATTATTGTACTAAATTATTGATAATAATAATACTTTAAAAAAAAATTATTTGATTTGATTTGATTTATTTATTTATTTTATGTTTGCTACTTTGAATGTTTTACGAGAAACATCTTTCAACAGTGAACAATTAACGAAGCCAAACGTGGGCCCGTATTTTAGTTCCGGCGATGGGATTCAAACCCATATCCACCGAGGTCCGAATTCGAGCGCTGCACATGTATTTTTAGCTTTAATTCACATCTAATAATTATTTGTCATTAGTTTATTTGTGATCAAAATCACTACTTTTTATAACAAAGTAACTGTAATAAATAGTTACATTTATATTATTATTATTATTATTATTATTATTATTATTATTATTATTATTATTATTATTATTTATGGTTATTGGCTTAGATACTTCAGTAGAAGTAGCTTTCAGCACAAACTCCAACATTCAGTTTTAATTCAAATTGTAATTCAACACTTACAATCCAAGTTGATGCAGTTTTTTAAAATTAAATTTGATTTCAATGTGTCGTAATAACAAGTTGAGCTAAAAAATAAAAATTATTAGAATCAAATATTTTGTTATTTTATTGCAAAACTCTCTTACTTTAAAAATAAGGTAACAGTTATAGCAAAAACCAACAACGTAGTCCCATAATTTAAAATAAACATAATGCAACAATCTTTCTCTATGCATTCGAACATTTGGTAAAACGTTTTGTTTGATCCCATAAACCATGCAGTTTAATTAGATCTTTCCTAATGGTTTTTAGCCAAGTTTTCTGTGGTCTACCAACCTTTTTTTACCATCTTTAATTGTCCATTCCAAAACCGTTTATGCTGGTTTTTTGATCCGTAAACGTCATATTTGACCAAGTACTTTTCTCTGTCTAATTGTAATGATATCATGTAGTGAACAAAAGTCAATTCTTCTCATGATCTTATTATTTAAAATGTGATCGCGCTAGATAATCTTTAAAATACTTCTAAGACACCGACGATAAAAATATCTACCAACTTATTAATCTTGTCTTCTCGCTTATATGTTTTATTCCCATATATTGCCGTAGGAATAATTATTAATGCGTACAAACAAAGTTTTGTTTTTAGACGGATGGAAAAACATAACCATATTGATTTGAGTATATAAAAATCTGACATTACTTTTCCAAGTCTGTTTTTAACATCGATTTTGGTTTTTCCTTTTTTACCAATAACGCTTCTTATATATGTAAAATAATCAATAGTATCAATATTTTGTCCACTTTTTTAATGAGTAAATAATTGTTTGACATTGTGCACAACACATTCGTTTTTGAACAGTTAATCCGTAAGTCAACACGATAACTAATATCACTAAGACGTGTTGTCATATTTTGCATCATTTCTAGAGTTCCACTGAGTAGACCAATATCATCTACAAAGTCAAATCTGTTAATTTTCCATAATTCCATTTGTTACCATAAGACAAATTATTTACAATGAAGTCAATTATCAGAGGAAACAAAAACGGTGACAAAATGCATTTTTGACGTACTCCCGTGATATTTCGAACAAAGCAGTATGACCACTTTTTGTTCAAACACAACAAGTTGAATTTTTGTATAACGAACGTATAACATTCCCATATTTCAACGGTATTTCGTAAAACTTGACGATTTTTTACAAGGATTCTTAATAAACACTATTAAAAGCTTTCATGAAATTAATAAAATTGACTAAGTGATTGTTGAACTTCTTGACATGGTTTAATAATGTTAACGAGTGTGAGTATTTGCTTAATACAACTTCTTTTTTTCAGAAAACTTACTTGTTGTTATCCAAGATGTTAATCTACCCGCATTACTTAAAATGTATACATTACTTTGCAAAACACTTTACCAATTGTTGTAGTTGTTAAGACTTCCTTTTTTGGGAAGAATAACAATTACTCCTTATTGCCAATTATTTGGAACTTGTCCATTATGTCATATAACAGGTCTGCTTTTTCCTAACATAAAAACAGCTAAAGCAATGTTCTCCACCTCCCATTGTATATACTAGTTCACTTTCAGTTGCGGTAACAAATATATTTATCTGAACGGGCCAAAGAACACATTCCCAATTGAATTGAAAAATAGTTCAACTCAACTGAACGTATGTGCATTTCGTCAATATTACGTCACTTGGTTTAAACAAAATACCGAGTAATTGTTTTAAAGTGTTGATAACTTCTCAAACTGTTAATATGTTAAAAACACTTGAATCTGTTTACATTCACACATTAAACCCCATTTTGTGTGCACAAAAACAATTTGTAACTTCATTAAATTTAGCATGAACTTAACATATGCATGTTGCGTATGTGCATGTATGTGTAGTTAGTAATGTTAAGTTAATTACATCATCTAATTTTATATATTATTATTATTTATTTATTTATGGTTATTGGCTTAGACACTTCAGTAGAAGTAGCTTTCAGCAGATATATATATACTGATTCTTTATATGTTTGTGACTGAAGAGAATATACGAAATGAATTCACAGTTTACGTCTTCTATTAAGTAAATAAGCAAGTTCGCATGCTACTACGTCACCTCCATGTTTGAACATTTCTGCTGTTATTTTATCGAATCCTCCTGCTTTATTTTTTTTCAACTTTTTAATTGTATGAATTACTATAGTTACAGAAGCGTTATCAATACATATTTCCGGTATTTAATTACATTCATGTTTTTATCATTATGGCGTAGGCTAATTAAGTACTTTTTTAAAATGCTCTACGCATTTGAATAATTGCTCATTACCTATTAAAAGTACATTACCATATTTCCCTTTAATAGGAATATTGGTGTTCTTTGTAACTCCTGACAGTTGTTTTATAATATTATACAGTCTTGGAATCATTTTTGCTGCTACCGTATCTGCTTCTTTACATTTGTTGTCTAACTAATCATTTTTGTCTTTGCGGTAGTTTTTTAACCTGCTTATCTAAGGTTTTATACTTATCATCAATTATTTTATTAGATTTTTACTTATTTGTAAAAGCATAGATACCCAAATACTTCATGTGATTTTTTTCAATTCACACAACATGAAAGTTACAAACATTAAGGTATCATCACTTAACTTATAAACAAGTAACAATTGCATTTTTAAGCAAATTTTAATTATATTATTTCAAAAATAGTTATTTTATTTATTGTTTAGTTTTATTAAAATTAAAAAATTAAACAAATAATTATGTTGTAAATTAAAATAAATTTCTCATTCTTAATTTTAACAGTTGCTTTATTAAAATAATTTTAATTAATATGCATGTTCCACATATATTTTATTTAAATAATTAAATGCTTTTGTTAAATAATGTTTTAATGTTATTTAATTTAACATTTTAAAATAAATATTTCCATATTTGTTACATTTAATAGTTTAATTAATTAATTAATTTTTTATTGTTTAATTTTTATTATCTTAAACTATTTTTAAATATAAAAGTATATTTTAAAAATTATTTTGGTTTTTTAAACTTCATTAAAGCATAAAACATTTATTTATATTTTATTTAGTTAATGACGGTTTTTACTTATTTAAATTTCTAAAATTACTAACCGTGTCATATGACCATGCAAAATAAGTTTTGTAGGTCAAAATATACAACTAATTACATTTAAATAAATAAATTACGTACATTTTATAAATTATAACTATTTTTGTAACAAAACATTAATATAACCTTTAAAAAATAAACAATTACAATAATAAATGTTTATATTCGGTAATGTTTTTTAGCATAAAATTGTTTTAAATCTAATTTATTTTTAGCATAAAAATATTATTAAAGTATTAAGTAATCAAAATAATTAAAAAAAACGTTTCGGAATATAATTAATTTATGTTTGTATTAAAAAATTAATCATTTATATTTGCAATAAACTGATTATTTATTGTAATTTATTATTAAAACTTTTTAGAATTATTCGTTTTGTTTAACATTACTTAAAATAAAAAGAAATAAATATTCAAATAATTTTAATTTTCAAAAAGTTACTATGATTCAAACATAAGATAAATATTTTTAAAATGTAATGCTTGTTATCTATTTACAATTTAAAAAACTTTTTTTAATTTAGTAAATTGATTTATTACACTTTAGTTTTTCACATATAGTTGCATAGTTTCTCTTTTTTATTAACTAATTTATAGTTTCGTTAATGTTTTTATAACTTTATTGTTTTTACTTTAATAGAAATAATGTAATATTATTAATGCATATATAAATTATTTTAATAATTTGTAACTGTATGTTTGCTGTAATAATAGAATAATTATGCTGTGTATTTTTTAAAATTGTTACTATTATGTTTTATTCTAATAATTTAACTAAGGTAAAAAAATTTTTTTGGTTTAAATACAAATTAATAAAACTTTAAAACCCAATTGCTTATTCTACTTTTTAATGAAAACAATTTTAATTTAATTAAATCGTTTTATAGCATATACACACACTTAAATTACCAAAAAAAGCGTCTATACGTTATTTTACTTGCAATCCATAAACTTAAAAATATGGTATAACAAATATAAGAGATGCAAGAATATTACAATTTGTGAAATATACAAATTTTAATACGAATAATTTTTATTTCATGCTTTAACAACATACTTTTTATTATTATTTTTGCTTACTGTATTTAATAAAAAACAATGTATTTATTAAGTTAATTATATTTAGTTTTTATAATTAAGTATTAAATAACAAATGTAAACATTTTTTAAATTATTATTTATTTATAAAAGCATACTTCAAGAACAACTAATTTGTTTACGTTTAAACAAATTATTGTAATTTAGTTTGATTAAATGTATTATTTATTTATTTTATTATTTACTACTTTTAAAAACTATTAAATGACATAAAAATTTATTGTAAAATGTATTTCATTTTATTAAAGTTTATTAAAAATAGATTATATATATATAATTCATTATGGTTAGTGATGTTGTCACCTTCTCATTATTTTTCATATTTATACGGCATATTGAACGATCAACTTCAATGGCTTGATAAACGTAACAAACGTAAAATAATAACAAAGTTTGTTGCCTGGTAGACGGCATCCTTGTGACACAAAGATTGATGAAGCCGCTTAATTTTTTGTTAGGGTTATCTCTTAAATGTAGCCACAGTATACGTATACCTTAAGATATCTTTTAAGTATCTTGAATGTATGCTTGCACTCATTCGCCGTAGTGAAAGCCCAGTTATACCGTTGTGCATTCGGACCGTGCTGTTATTAGTCTAGATACCTAGGGGAATCTAGTCCAGGATGCACCACGTAAAGGACACACAGTCAGGAATAACACTATTATTGAGAATTGAGACTTTATAAACATTACTCAAATCCTCAGGATCATTAGCATCCATGTAAATAAGTTTATATTTTTGAGTACGGGTAATATTAAGAAGTTTATATTTTGTACATTACACATTTAATGTTTGTTTAAAGTTTTAAATAAAGTAAATAATAATTTATAAAATAATTGCATTTAATAGGTGTTTAAAATCGTCTAAAAATTAAGTTAAATAATTTGTATATTAAAATAACGTTTTTTCTAATGTTATTACTTAAATGCTTTATTAAAATCGTTTTTATGTCGAGGTAGTTTAGCGGTACAGCGCTCGATTTGGACCTAGGTGGGCATGGATTTGAATCCCACCACTAGAATGCGGGCCCACGCTCGGCTTCCCAAAAATGTCCACTGATAAAAAATGTTTTCCGTAAAATATTTAAAGTAATAAAAATAAAATTAAATATAAAAATAAAAATTTTTATTAAATGGACGTTTAGGGCAGTCAGCATTTAATGTCAGTAAATACACTGAAATTGTTGTTTATTGTGCCATTCCAATACAATGAATTTTGTATTTAACAAACAAATTAAATGCATTGTGCATGTCATAAATATGCAAAATATAAAATACATTAATATAAACAATTGTAAAACACGCAACATTTTATGGGTTTTTCAAACAACAAGGTTATATTTAAAAAAAAGTTAAACACTTTTATATACAAAATTGTATTTTAAATTAATTGTGTTTACAAAATGTTAAACATCAGTTATGACTAGAATACAAATGCACCAAATAAACATTTTTAAGTACTTAATAATAATTTATATTAACAGTATATGCTAATAAAATAATTAGAATAAACATTCTTTTATAATTTGTTAACTAAAAACAAAAATTTCAACAATAAAATTCGACGTTAAGTATATTTGTTTATTCATATATGCACACTTTTTAATATATATATATATATATATATATATATAATTTTTCTACTTTATTTTTTTATATTTTATGTATTATTTATTGTTTCTTATAAAATTATTAAGTTTAAACATTAATAATTAAATATAAATTAAAAATCTACAAATTACTCAATTTTAACTAATTATTTAAAAATAAATAAATAAAAATCAGTAAATATTCTCAATTGATAAAAATAATATTTAAACAACAGAGAAAAGTAATATCAAAATTTTAATAAATTATATGCTTGTTTAATAAAAAATATCATTTGTATAATATTAGTTAAAACAACTATGTGTGTTTCATATTACTTTTAAGTCATTAAGGCATTGACAGGTTTAAATAAAATTTAATTTTTCTAAATGTTTAAATTGTAATAAATGTAATTTTTTCCAATATTTAGTACATATAGATACATACAAATGTTTATATTGAAATGTTTGCTTTAAAAATCATAGTAAACAAAATTCTATGTTGATATAGTTTTTTGACTATGTAAACATATTTTTTTATTTTACTTATTTTTACTGCTTTAAATGTTTTACGATAAACATCTTTGCTGTGGATATTTTAACGATCCGAACGTGGGCCCGCATTTTATTATATAATATTGTATATATTATGATTAAACTGAGTTTTTTTTTTTGAGTTATGTGATTGCTACAGATGTTTTACTTTAATAACTACGTTTTTAACACTAATTAGCTTAGGAGTTGTATATATATATATATATATATATATAAATTTTAACTATAATTTTGAATGTTAAAAAATACTTAGTAATTGAAACAAATGTGAAGATTGAATAGTAAACTGGTTAAAAACCTAAAAATCTTAATCATAATAAAAAAATTAAGGATAAAGTTATGTTAAATAAAACATTTTAAACATTTACATTTTTAATTTCTAAATAAAATCAACATTTTAATTTTTTATTCTTAATTATATATTTTTATAAATGCAACCTGAATAGGTCATATTTTATATTAAATATTGCTTAAAATAATTAATAGAACAATTTATATTTTTAATTAACCTAATTATGTTTTTCAGCTATTTTTCATGTTAATAAAAAACAATGTTAGGTTAAACAAATTATAAAATACAATAATTAAGATCTATAAACAATTGTTACAAATGAATAGGTTTTTAGAAAACTAAATAGTAAATAATTTTACATATTTTAAGTTTAAAACAATATTTTATAATTAACAAGAATAAATAAAACGATGTTCCAAATTTTCATTTAGTTTGACACTATTAAAATTTTTGCTATTTAATTTGAACATTTTTTTCTTTTTTTACTCGTTTTTAAAATAATTCAATAAATAGATTTTTGTTGACATTCTTATGCGTTTTGCTTACAAGCAACATTTTCTTCTTGACTGCTTAGACTTACTAAATATAGTTACTATGTTTTGGGAAATTTTAGTAAGCATAAAATTTAACAAAATATTATTGCATGTATCAGAAAACACCTTTTAGTTCTCTTTTTACTTATTTTAAATACATTTTTTGCAAATTTATTTAATGTAATTTAATGCATTTAGTATTTGTACTATTATTATTATTATTATTATTATTATTATTATTAATGCAAAATCTTATCAATCTAAAGAGCTTAAGATAACAAAATTGCTGTATGTAATTGTATGTTTTACAGTTTTTTTGTTTAATTCTACGTTACATTTATTTCAATTAGATCTTCCCGAACAATGTTTAACCGACTTTTTTGCAATCTAACTTAAACAAGTAATTTTATTTATTTAATTGTGGTATTATGTAGTAAAGAAAGATTAGTTTTTTATAATCTCATTATTTAAAATGTACCAACTATTTTTGAAGTTTTTCTGTTTGCTTCCAAATTTTATTTCTATACCTTACTATTAATTCTTTGTCCTATTTTACAAAAATGACGTTTGTTGTACTTTTTCGTTTTAAATAATTATTTATTTGTTTTTACTGTTTTGTATGTTTTACGGGAAATATCTATCAGCAATGGACATTTTAGCGAAGCCGAACGTGGACCCGCACTTGGTGCCTGTAGTGGAGATCGAACCGCCCAGGTTCAAGTCGAGCACTATGCTTCTAGACCACTCCGACACTTTTTGAAATAAACAATTTATAAAAAATTGTTTGTTTTAATTAATTATTTATTAATTTATAATTATGCTAGCCTACTAGAACCTTTTTGTTAAGTAATGCAATCATAAAGTTACGTTAGTTGTTACTTTTTATTTACTTCAGCTTTTCCCTCTTTTATAAGTGGTTACTGTTTTTAGTCAGCATTCTCCGTTTAGTTTTGTTCAAAACGTCAATTTTTAGCTCTCTTTCCTTTATATCTGCTTCTACTCAATTTAACCATTTTATTAATGTTGCGCTTTAGCATACTGAAAAAAACTTTTAATAACATTGATTTCCGGGATGTTAGACAGTAATTAAGTAAAAGAAAACTTTGTCGATTCTAGCCTATCTACTGTCTACAACTCCTAAACTAATTAGTGTTAAAAACGTAGTTATTAAACTAAAACATTTGTAGCAATTACATAACATACGATAAAAACGTTACTTCAATTATAAAACGTACAATATTATTTGATAATAAAAACTAACGGATTTGTGATAATAAAAATACAAGTATAATTTTATAGATATATATATAATAAAAAAATTGCATAAAACATTAACTGGTTCATAATCTAAGATTGAGTAAAATTACCAACATAAAATATGACTTCTAATATATTAAAAAACGCAAAATATATCCAATTTTTAGAGTTAATACATTGTTTTATGTATAATTTACTACAAAATATAAAGTAATAAATGAGATGGCTCGTGTTTGTAACCACTTGGCTTAGGTGTTTTGGTATGCTTTTGGTTAAAATGCTGATATAGTTTTATGTAATCTAAATTAAAAAAATAATAATTTACACAAATATTTTTTTGATTTAAATATGCTTATACATGTTAAGTTTTATCATGCAAAAAATAAAATAAATAATATTACTGTTAGAATTATTAAATAGCGATTTTTAAAAGCATAATTATTTTTATTTTTGCCCGTGTTATGGTTAAATTAAGTTTTTCATTTAAACAAAATAAATTTAAATACAATTGCAATTAATTTTGTAAAATTACAATACATATTATTATTTTTATAAACAATTGTAACAGTGGCATAAATAAAATACATTTTAGCTTAAAAAATATTGATACATTTTACTAGAAAAAACCACTTTAAATTTGTTAATATAATTTTTTACATAAGGGTTATTTAATACCTTTTTAAAACCAATTTAATATTTGTTATTAATATATATATTGCTACAACTGTAAAATTTTAAGTTTGTACAAAAATGTTTATACACAGCAACAAATTTTATTATCCAACATATTAATCCTTTTAAGTCAGTGTTTTATCAGCTACAATTAAAAGTAATCAGTATTAAATACAATTTTATTTTACTATTACAAAACCTAATTCTGGTGTTTTTTTATTTTGTAATAAAAAATTAATTAAACTTCCTGTGATAAAACAGATATAGCAAATTATATTTTCTGCAAATAATTAAATTTGTGTTAATTATATTTTATGGTTTAACAAAATAGTGTATTTTATTGTTTTTAAGTTGAATAACAAAAAATAAGTTTTTAATATCTTTAAGAAACTACCCAAAATATTATTAAAAACATTATAATAATTTTTAAAGCGTTTTAACAAAATATAATGTATTTTTAATTTTAATTCGTATGTAAATATTAATTTCCAACTTAAATTTAATAATAAATCAATATTTTAAAGTAAAAACCGAAACAACGTTTTCAAAGTAACATTACACAAAAAATCGGTTTTTAAATTATTTCAAATTTTTAGTTACAATAGTAACTTTTGAGTATAAACATACTTTAAAAATTATTTATTTAATAATTAAATATTAAAAAATAACTAATTAATTATTTTTTTAATGTAAATTAATTTTTATTCAATTTAATTTAAAATTTTTTATGAGGTAATAACAACGTAAATTTTGTGTTGTAGAAATGCAAACTTAAGGTATTAAAATATATTTTTGAATAACGATTTTAAGCACATTAATTAAAAATGTATTAATTATTACTAAAAAAGTGTAAATTGCGTTTAGTTATTCCGTTTATATAAATGTTGTTTTTAGAATATGCTTTTTTGGTCAACTCGGCATTTTTAAATAAATATTTTTCACTAAATATGAATCAACTATTAAGTACTCAACATTATTTTAAATTCTTAATAATTATTTTTACAGAAAAGCATTAAGAGATGACAAATTAATCTAGATTAATTTTTTTTGAATTTTTAACACTAATTTATTCAAGTGGTGTAAATGTAAATGGACGTATAACAGAGCATTGTCTTTAATTTCAGTATGCTTATTAATGTTACGCTTTGGTATACTAAAAAAATCTTCAATAACATTGATGTCCGGGCTGTTAGATGGAAATTGAATAAAAGAAAGCTTTTGCGATTTTGGCCTATCTACTGTCTAAATGTAAATGGACGTATGACATGGAGCATTGTCCTAAAAAAATAGTAGTAACCCGGGAGTGAGTGTGCTGCATTTCATAATAAAAAAGATCCTTCATAGCTGATACAAACTTTTTACTATTCAAGGTACCAGATCTAATTCTCCATTTGATAGGTTGATTATACTTAATACCAAACCAACACATCACTTGTCAAGGGGTGGGCTTTCTTTTTAACAACGAGAAGTAAATGCTTTTGAAAACTCAACCAGCACAACACTTTGTTTTTAAAGCCAAATGACTTGTCCTGAATCATTGTTTCATCAGCAAAATATACGGAACGCAAATAACAAAGGTGTCGTTTACCCATAGTTTACAAAAGGTTAATCTATAATCCTTTTGTATTTTAGAAATAAATGGTTTAACTTTTGATGATTGAAGTGTTAAACAAAATTCACTTGCTCTGTTTCTGATTGTGGAATACGTAAAATCATTTAAACTATTTTTTCAATTTTTAAAATAGGTTTATTATAATTTTTTCAATTCTATAACGATTTTCTGATTATCTATAGTAGTTATTACACATTTTCTTCCAACATTATCATAATTTCGCGGTTTTTAATCATTAATAATTCGATAAATTGTTGAAAGGTTAACTTTATATAAATTCGCCAATTTTTTCGGTGAAAATCTTTTATTTTTTTAATTCTTTGATGACAGGATATTCATTTTCAGTAAGATGAAAACATCTTTATCACAATGTCCATTTCAAAATCAACGCAAACAGAAAGCAAAATGAGCGGATGAGCGGAATTTCAAGATTAAACGTAAATAATGAATAATTCGATTTGTTTTAAAATTTTTATTTAAAATATTTTAAAAGTTTATTTTATTATTTTTACTTATATGGATTAAAATATTCACATGTTTATTTTGATAAACATTATAACATGACAATTAAGTCAAAGTTGAATGTAAATTTAACATTAATTTTAACGATTATTCATCGTTTATTTTTATTGAAATTAAGCACACAGAATAATAATAGGCTAATTATTATAAAAGTTATGTAACTTCAACATATTATCCACGTTTATATAGAAGTAAATTTTAAATATGCTATTTTGGCCGATACAGACTTTCTAAATAAATATTTCTAAGTATACATAAAGGAACTATTAAGCACTTGACATTATTTTTAGTTCTCAATATTTATTTTTACGAAAAAACGATCGAACGAAGCAAATTAATTTAGATTTAATACTCCTATAAATTTTTGCGGTAGTTTTTGAAATGGCTGTAGGTGACGAAACTAACTGGATATACTGTTGTAAAATCAATACCGTATTTTCATTTTAATTACTTATTTAAAAACAGTAGTATACAATAATAATATTATTTTTACTATTACCAATTCACAAAAATATGCTGACAAAAATTGTAAAATACTACGAATTAAAAACGTTCACCTATTATCTGATGTCTTTTTAAAGACAATAATTATAGCTATTTTTATCGGTTTTCCATTGCTTGAATGCTTGATATATAATATTTATTATTAAATTTACATTTAGTAACGGTAGTGAGACTCTATCCCTTGTCAATCCAGTTTCTAATTTAACGCCGTTTTCATTGATGTTACCCAGGTATCAGATGGAAAAATTACCATTATTTGATAAATAAATACTGAAACAGTTGAATTTTTTAATTAAAATAATACTTAGATTTTTAGTTTTCAATTTTTTAATATTTGAATTCGATTTTAATGCTGTATATATTTTTATTACAAATTATAGAATAATTTAGTACTTCTTTTTTTTCTTTCTTTACAGCTTTTTTCCTTCATTTATGGGGGGTCGCTGTTTCTGATCAGCATTCTCCGTTTGGTTCTGTCCGTATCGTCAATTTTTGTTAGTCCCTTTTCCTTCATATCGGCTTCCACACAATCCAACCATCTTCTCTTTGGTTTGCCACGATTTCTTTTACCTTCCATTTACAATGTATTATTCTCCTTGTAACATAGTTTTTCTCCTCTACGTAGAATATGGCCGTACCACCTTAACCTTTTCTTGAATTTTCTTATGAGTTTCGATGACTTTCAGTTTCCCTCTAACCACTTCATTTTCTATTCTGTCTAATTTGACACTCCCAACGACCATCGAAGCAATTTCATTTCTACTGAATTCAGTTTTTCTCTCTTGAGCTTTCTTCGTATTCCACGTTTTCAATCCGTACATCAGGGCTGGTTTCACTGCGGTCTTAGATTTTACCTTTTGTCTTTGCTGTTATTCTTCTGTCGCACAGAACCTCTGTAAGTTTCCTCCTGTTATATCATCCTGCTTGTATTCTTTGCGCTATTTCTGCATTCAAATCTTTATTCTCTTCTAGCCATAAGCCAAGGTGTTCCATTTTGATTTCCCTACCATTTTCTTTCGTTGTACTCATATACACTGTCTTTTTCTTGTTAATTATTAATCCTCAATCCTCCAGTTCCTTTCTCCATTGCTATAACCGTCTTTCCAAATCCTTTTGTTTTCTGTCGCATAAGACAATATCATCTGCAAATAGCCTACACCATGGGGATTCCATCTTAATATTTCATGTTAGCACGTCAATAATTAGATCCAACAAATACGGGCTTAGTGTTGAACCCTGATGTAGACCAACTTTTAGTGAAAACTCACCACACAGGTTTTCACCAACGTTTTTGCGTCATTGCACATATCTTGAACAATCTTCACGTACTTTTCAGAAACACCTTTTTCTCTCATGCTCCTCCACACTTCCCGTCTCGGAATCCAATCGTATGCTTTTTCTAAATCGATAAACACCCTATGAACTCCCTTCTGTTTCTCCAAATTGTTCTTCTCCAATGTCTGTTTCTTTGCGGATCCTTCCATCAATAATTTTCTTTCACATTTTTAAAATATGTGACATAAGCTTTATACTCCTATAGTTACCACAGTCTTGAACATCTCCCTTCTTGTAAATTGACGTGATATCACTTTTTTTCCACTCGTTAGGCATTTTCTCTTCGTTCCATATTAAATTTAAGAGTTTAGTTAATCTGTCAATTCCATAATTGCCCAAACTTTTCCATGCTTCAATAGGTTCTGGAGCTTTTCCATTTTTCATCTTACTTACTCCTTTAATTACTTTTTCCTGGGATATTTCTTGTGTTATGCCTAGATTAGGTGTCCCATTTTCAATCACTGTTCTAAAGTTTTCTTTATTTAACAGTGTTTTAAAATATGCTTTCTATTTTTTTCCTTATTAACCCTTCTTTTGTTAATACTATTCCAATTTTATCTTTCATTTGTTTAATGGGTATCAGGTCTGTTGACGCTTTATTTCTGCTTTTAACAGCACTAAACAACCTCTTCTTTCCTTCAGGTGTCTCCAGTTCTTTATACATTGCGTCCCACGCTTTTGCTTTTGCTGCTGCCACCGGTTATTTATTTATTAACTTTTTTTATTTTATGTTTGCTACTTTGAATGTTTTACAAGAAACATCTTTCAGTAGTGGACATTTTAGCGAAGCCAAACGTGGGCCCGCATTTTAGTGCCGGTGATGCTTGTTAATATTCCAACTTATCGGTTTCTAATCTATTTACATCCTATTTCTTCTTTTTAATCTTCTTATCCTTAACAGCTTGTTAAACTTCCACATTTCACCACCAAGATTTTTTGTCTGCATGTGCTTTCTTCCCGGATGTTAACCCTAGTACCTTTTCAGCTACTTTGGTAATCACTCTTCTAGTTAATGTCCACCATTCCTGCACTCCTTCAGAGAACTTCCAGTTATGTATGACCTCGTTTTTAAATTGTTTAGTCAGGTTGGTTTTCTTTAATTTCCACCATCTTATTTTTTTTCTCCCGGATCTCCGCTACCTTTTTTGTTTGTTTCTAAAATTCATTTTCATTAGCACCAACCTGTGTTGTGTGACAACTTCACCATTTATTACTTTGCAGTCTCTTACCCACTTTATATCTGTTCTCTTCGTTGCTAAAAAGTCTATCTGACTTCCTGAGTCTCCACTGTACAGCAGTTTGTGTCCTCTGGCCAGTTCTTTCGCTTTCTTACCCTTCCATCTCGTCTCTTGGAGGTATAGTATGTCCATCTTTCTTTTATCTATTAGTTCAGCAATTTCTCTTCCTTTACCTGGTAACAATACAATGTTTAATGTACCCACTCTCAACTTCTCTTCTATACATCTCCTATAGACCAACTTCTTTAATTTGGCTCTTCCGTTTCCAGGTTGCCTTCGCTGATTTATCACATGACTCAGGCAATGATCATGCGCGTTGCTTATGGGGGACGCCCTATTGTTTATCGAACAATTATGAAACATTTTGACCATTTTAGTGTTTTGGCGTAGGTTTTACTGTCGGATGCCCTTCCTGACGCAAACCATTCTTCTTGGGAATGGGTAGATTGGTTCATTTCTGATCCTCATAAGGCGGAGTTTATAGAATAATTTAGTACAAAAACTATTTATTTATTCTGTTCGATGTTTAAAAAAATAGGTAAAATTAATTCGTTTTAAACAAACTTATAAAATACTTTTATTTATGAATTAATATAATTTAATTTTTTTTAATTTAATACATAAATACAACTCTGAAGCAAATATGTTACAAATTTTCAAATTATTTATACAAGTTTTAAAAGTAAATTGAGTAAACTGTTTTAATCAAAAACAATAAAAATTAACTTTTTTTGAAAAACAAATAAAATTAAATTATTATATCACGAGAGAATATAAACCATACTTTGTTTGTTTTAATTAATTGCATGTCACATTAAACGGATGAATAATTTAATACTATTTTACATTGTCAAAAGTTAATTATCTGAAACAATTTACTCAAAAATATTTTAACGGTTAATGTAATTTATAAAATCTTTGGTCTAATGTTAAAACGTCTATATAATTAATACTTTTTTGGTATTTTAAGCCTATTCATACATTCAGTATTGTAAGTGCCATGTTCCTCCATACATGATTCAAGAAAACAATTACTTCATTAAATTTTATAATAATAAGTTGCTAATAAATCATTTTTATTATATACATTTTGTACCAACACTTATATTTCACTTTATAGAAAAGGAATTTACTGTTTTAATTTTACATTTAAATTATTTATTAAAAAACAAAAAAACTTTTTTTTTAATTCACCATTAATTTTGCGATAACATTATTTAAATAGTGCCATGTGATTTTACCACTGCCTTTTTATGTTTCCAATATATATACACTTTTTAAGTTATAAAATATAATTAATACTAGTTTAATAATTTGCTGATAAAAAACAACAAAAAAATTTTAAACTTTTTAATCATAGAAAGTTTAGTCAATTTCTGAACTACAAAATAATACGCTTGAGTTATATCTATAATTATACAATCAAGCATTTAAAAATATGTGGCACTTTGTTTTTATAGTTAACAAAAAGCTAATTTAAAAGATTAGTATTTTGCATACGAAAATAAGGTACTGTGTGAATTTTATACAAACTTAAGTTTTAATAGTTTTTAAATATTGTTTATGTAACAAACATTATATTGGTTTTGTAAAAACCATAAAATAACCGTTATATGGCAAAATTATACTAATTAGTTTAAGCAGCAGTATTTTTATTTCAAAGTAAAATGCAATTTTTTTATGCTACAATCATAATTGTTTTAAAAAACAATATTTTATGTTACTTGTTTACAAAATTAATTTTAACTTTACTTAAATTCATTTTGTTTACATAAAATAATTAATTTAAACATAACGCAAGGTAAAATAAAAATAGCTATGTTTTTAAAATTTCCGTTTAAAAGTTTTAATGTTAATTGTATCTATTTTCATTTTTGTATAATCAAACAAAAAAGGTATAAGCATATTTTAAATTAGAAAATTATCAGTCTTAACCAATTTTTCCTTAAAATTTAGATTACATAAAACCCTGTGAACCGATGCACACCAAAGTTCCTGAGTCAAGTGTTTATTACAAGAAACGATTACATTTTTTAATATTTTGTAGTGTATTATGCTAAAAATTATTTAGTAACCAAAAAATTTAGATATGCTTTGTATTTTATGTAATATTTCACGTTATATTTTATGTTCACGATTTTACTCAACTTTTGATTATGAATCATTTGTAATTTTATATTAGTTTTATTATGAACTTTATATATTGATATAGTTTTTATTTTATTTTATTTACTATATAGTAGTATAATTAAACTATTTTTTTATGTGGTTGCTAGAGTTGTTTTATTTAAATAATTACATTGTTTACACTATTTTCTTTAATGGTTATATATATATATATATATATATATATATATATATATATATATATATATATATATGCATAATATTCAAAGCAGTAATTTTAACTTACACTATTATAGATTAATTTTGTTGTCTCATAAATTTTAAAGCGAAATTTTTTAAAACGAAAGAACGATTGTTTATTTTAACTAAAAACAATACTCCCTATAAACAAAAAAAAATAAAGTTTAGCAAGTTTTTTAAACTAAAAATAATAGTTGATTTATCTTGGATTAATTGTTCTAGATTTAAATCTCTTCTTTGGTTGAATGAATTTAATAAATCACAAATCGTCACAATATTTATTAATGTTTTTTTCCAAGTTAAACACCACAATGTTGTCTGTCTTTTTATCTGTCTATGTGCTCATTTTTATGCTCTAATCTTAAAATAAATAAATTAAAATATTTATATATATCATTTGGTTATTTTATCACTAAATTGGGAAAAGACTAGACATTGCAAATTAATAGTGGTAATTGATTTAGTAATTAATTTTAGTGCCAAATCAACCATAAATGGTTGATAGCTAGTCAATTGGTTTATATTTTTCTTATTAGGCATATCCAGCTGCTGATAGTGTCTGTTTATTTTTCTTTGAATAATTTTTTTTATATTTTAGAATCAATTTTTGGTTAGATTTAAGTAAGTTTTATCAGAAAAACTACAATTTAAATTTATAATTTTATCCATCTGTTGATTAAAAATTTAATTTAAATAAACAGTGCATAATATTTAAATAATTACCACTAAACACGTTTTTTATATTGACAGTACTTTTGCACTTTTTGTTACTTAAAAATAAATATCAATTTTAATTTATTTATTTAAGCTCCTCTCTGGTTAATTCTAAACCCGTGCTGAGGAAAGGATGAGCTAACTTGTAAGATTAACAACTTTTTTCTAAAAATATTACTTGGAAAAGTTGTGCAAATTTATTTTAAGGTTAAACCAAAAGTATTAAAATTGAAACCGTTTACCTAATGCTCGACTTTGTCCTGAGGACGAAAGAAATTAACTAAAATAAACATATTTTAAGAACTCTGATTTAAATATATTTTAAAATTATTAAAACCAGTTTTACTAAGCAGCGTTTTTGTCAATATATTAATTTTTAATTGTTTAACTTTGTTAACAAATAATTTTTAAATGTTAAATATTAATAACACTACATCAGTTAACTAATAATAATGTAAACAGAAAAAAACGAATTGTTGTTAAACTGCACAAACTTAAATTTCTAGTTATTTTTTATTAAAATACTTAGGAAAATATCGAATAACAAACTAAGTCTTATTTTACCTGGTTTTGAAAATAAAATAGATTGCTTCGTAACTGTTGCATGCATTATTTAAACAAATGCACAAAACATGTTTCAAATTTTTATTTACATAAAAACAAATAAAAATTATAAAAATCGAAATCAATTAATCGTCACATTGGACTAATCATAGTATACAATTTAACAAAAAACTTGTTTATATATATATATATGGCACAACACGTTTCAAAATAATTTCTATGCCATTTTTTGTTCCAAACAAAATTAGCAACAAATCGTATTTCATTAATAGTCAACATTGTAAACTGAACAAACCTTGTTTCCACGATCACATATTCATGCACGGGTCAATTGGGGGTATCACGCGTCAAATTTATCATTGTATTGTAGATTAAAATCAAGTTGCACACTCTGATTTCACTGTTTGATTTTTGGAAAACCGAAAACAACAAAGCACATTTGTTAATCATTCAAAACATGCCTGATTTGTCAATTTTACACTGATTCACTTTTACAGTCATAATTTGTGATTTTAATTTTGAAAATTTGAAAATTGGATAGTTTTCATTTTTTTAATGTATACTTGGTTAGTAATAAATAAAACGGGACGTTCAACAATAAGCACTTTGTTTAAATAATACACGACATTTAATAAAGAATCATTTGTTGTTCCGTTTTAAAAATTCAACACTGGTTTATTTCTGTAAATATGGCAATTGCAACAGCTTAAGTACAATAAATACATTTTTACAAAAAATATCTAATTTTGCATTTTAACTCTTATAACATTCATAATAAATATTTTTGTATAAATTGCATGTTAATATTAGAGAATTTGTGTTTAACACTGTTGTATTTTAAGTTTATTTTACTTTTATAAATTGTGTAAATCGAATTTGATGCTAAAATTTATTAGTCTGGTTCAACAATAAAATGATGTTCAAACTATTGTATTTGTAAAAGTCTTCATTTTCAAATTTATTTATTTGCTAATTCGATTTGTTTATGTTATTTTGCTGTAAATTAACCTACATCAGTAGTCTAGCCGTACAGCGCTCGAATTTAGACCTCGGTGGGCATGGGTTCGAATCCCACCACCGGCCCACGTTTGGCTTTACTAAAATGGCCACTGCTAAAAGATGTTTCAAAGTAATAAACATTAAAAAAGCTTGTTACTGAGGTCTAAAATAATAAAATGGATTAAATACAATCATTCAGGAATACCCAACTGAGACATCACATTCAATGCATTGAAAATAGTTAATTGCAATTCTGTTCAGTTCAACTTGAAAAACGACATATAAAAGCAGTAAAAGATTTTAATTTTGACAGTTTCTTACTATGTTTTAAATTATTATTATTACTGCTTGTCATATATATTTATATATAATGTTATGTCAAATTGCGATGCTTAGGATGGTGATATAAATCCTCAATTGTAATCTCTCTTGGACAAATCTCTTGATAGATTTATATGTATAACCAAAAAGTTTTATTGCCTTCTCTAACTCTCACGTATTTAGCACTAATATAATTTTATAAATATTGAAATATTGATCTTAAATAAAAATCCTTGTTATCAGCAGGGCTGTAGAGGGGTTAGTTTGTTACAACTAGGTTCTTATTGTTTATTGTAAAATTGACGTTTTAATTTTAACCAACCGTCAATTTTTATTTTTAAATTCTAATTAAACAATTTTTAAGGCAGTTCTAACATGTGTATAGTAAAACGAAAGTAGTGTTAACACAACAGTCATTACAATTCGTACATAAAAGCACAATGTACTTTTAAAAGTCAAACAGTTGTTTGAAAATTACAAAAGTTTCTCATCTTTTTCTTCTCGGTCATCAGGACACTAAAATTGACAAGTTGATGATTGTTCACAATATGTCCACATCTGTCATTCAATTTAAAATTTCATCTTTTCTATTTAGAAAACTCGAATTCTTTTTTATTTTTTATGTAGTACATGTTCAAGTGATTTGAAACAAACCAAACTTGTTTGTTTTTTAAATACAATCATGTTTGTCTATTTTGTAATGATGTGTTTAAATTGGTTTTTAATTGCGTTTTTGTCAAGTTACAATTTCATTTGCAAATAAGATTGGAAACAAACAATTTAAATAAAATGATGAAGTATCGATACACACAAATGGCGGGGAGTCTTGGCCATGTTAGAAATATTGATGATGCAATCAATGTGTACACCAAAGTAAAAGTGTTTACATGTGTGCGTCTGGGTCGGAGTAGAAAGTCTACTTGTTTTAATCGAACTTTCTCAATTGTATCCAAACAGACAGACGAATTAATTGAAACTTTATTTGCACATTTTCAAGCAACAACTTCAGACATAATTCAACTAAAGTTTGATGATGCTCCCTCAATGGGTTTTAGCTTGACAACCATTATATAAGCATTATATGTAGCTAATAAAATCACATTTATTTTTTATTTATTTATAGTTTATGTAAAATAATTATTTTAAAACAAGATTTATTTAATTTCGATTAGGTTTTTTGATTATTTAACGTATTTTATATTTATTAGTTATTAATATTGAGCTATGAATAATAAATATGTAATTGTACTGCCTACCTGCCGGGATGGTCTAGCGGTACAGCGCTCGACTTGGACCTGGTGGGCATGGGTTCAAATCCCGCCACCGGCACTAAATGCGGGTTCATGTTCGGCTTCGATAAAATGTCCACTGCTGAAATATGTTTCTCGTTAAACATTCAAAGTAGTAACAATAAAATAAAAATTAAATTAAATTAGTTAAAAATCTATGTAAAACAAACGCAGTTGTTTATTTTATTGTTCACTTGTTATTACTACAAAAAAAGTTTAGCCAGTCAATATATAGTAGTAGTAGTAGTAGTAGTAGTAGTAGTAGTAGTAGTAGTAGTAGTAGTTGTTGTTGTTGTTGTAGTAGTAGTAGTGAGATTCAATCTTTTGTCTACTCAGCTGAAAGTTTAGCAAATTAGTTACTGTGCCATTTTGTTGTAAATACAGCATGGAACACTTGTGGGATTCAAACTTACATCGTTTTTGAATTGCAGTATGTAGATAGCGTTTCGCATCACTTGGACACACTATCACAACCAAGTGTGTATGCTTTGAAAATATGTACTATTTCAATTTTATAAAACAATAAGTCATCTGATATATTTTCCATCTATAATTCCAACTAAAACAAGTGCTTTAATAAAATACAATAAGGTAAACACAAACCGTATTGATTAAAGGATAATAGTACAATGTAAAGGTTAAACGTGAGGTCATTAACAAATATATGTTTTCTAACTTGTTTCAACACATCTTTCTGGAGTGACTTGACTTAAGAACAATACCACATGAATCACCATATGCATATAGTATGTGCATTAAGAAAGAAATTAGTAACACTATAACCAATTCAAATAATGTAAAATTAGAAAATAAAGTGAGCATACAGAAACCCAATGACTATTTTCTCTATTTTTATTATTGCAAAGTTTGCTCATGGTCTACTTATATTTAAAAATACATAAATTAGAATATCTAGAACGCCATCCTAGGATCATACGTCTGTTTGGATAAATAATAAACATTTTATATGGAACTTATTCAATAAAAAGATCAAAATTTATGGTTTTTTAGTTGACTAAAAATTTAATCTAAAGTAGTGCAGATAACATCTCGGATGGTTGATAAATATGTAACAATAATGTCATTTTACTTTTATTATTTAGGAGATAAATAATTTCCACATAATCTATTGTTTTCATTAAGATGAATTGTACAAATAGATTATTTTTGTCAAAGTTTATTAGATGAATAAAACAATTGTTTTTTAATTGTTTCTTTTATAAAGATGGTTGTCACAAACTTAAATTCAGCAAATGAAATAAAAGTACTGCGTGATCTTCCAGGTAAGACTAACAACGTGAAAACAAAATTATATTGTGTTTTTAATAAACTATTTTAAACTTTAAAAACTGCTGTACTATTTGTTAAATAAATAAATATTGTAAAATGCAGTTAACACTAAATAATCCAGTTGACAACATGAAATTGTTTTAATTTTTGTTAATTGTGTTGTTTAGTATAATTGCTTGATGATGTTACCATTTTCTTAAAATAAAAATAAAAATATTTAAGTACAATTATACGCATTATTACTACCTCATTTTAAAAACATTTCAAAGATTTGTTAAAACTTATAGTACTACCACCAAGTAATCTAAATTCACAACTATATCCCTTTGTCAAACCACAATGCATACTAGTTTAATGTTTAATATTTAAAAACGAAGTAATTAAAACTTGCGTACAACATTTAAAATAATTATACTAGTAACTTTATAATATATACAAGATTAAGGTTATGTTTGATTTAATGATGAGTTGTCATGATGATTTAGGTATGCATTTAATCACATTTAATTAATTTAATACAAATAAAAAATAACCAAAAACCGGATGTTTACATGATGTTAGTTTATTCGAATAATTCCTGATTTCGAGTTGTTTGTTTATTTAGTCAAAATCAGATTTGGATTGTGTTCGCATACACATAGATGTGCCATCCGCTTTGTATATATGTACTTTCAAGACTGAGCACAAGAATGGAAATATTAATTTTAAAACAAAAATTTTGAAATATTCTAAAGTAAAAATTTAAGGTAACCAAATATAATATAATAATACACGAACTCTAAGTGCTACAACATTGTGTTTTTCAAATGAAGCCGGAGTGGCAGGGCTAGTAAAGCGCTAAACTCGAAACTGAATGAGTTAGAGTTGCACCGCTGTCAGTAGACGCGAGCCCTCGCATGGCATTGTTACATGTTGCTGAAAATGTTTATCATAAAACATTCAGGCAGTAACAATTGAAATAAAAGTTAAAACACTCGTAAAACAAGTAATCCAAAGTTCGATTTCAAACTGTTTTTGGTACGGAAATGGGCAACCTTTCAGTATCACAACGTTTTTCCCCCTAAAAGAGTTTACTATTTGTTTTATTAGAGTATCACTATTAATAAATTGTTTTCACATTAAATGTAATGTTTGGGAAGAATTCAAGTAAATGAAAATAAAAACTAAATTACTTCGAATTGGACTTGTGAAAATCTGTAGTTGTGCAGAGTAAAAATAAAAGTATTATTTTTAGATAAAACCCAATTACTTAGTTTAAGAGTTCTCCTAAATATTATTATTATTATTATTATTATTATTATTATTATTATTATTATTATTATTATACTTAGATTATAGTTACTCGGATGTACAATTGCAAATAGAAAATTGTTATCGGTTGTAAAAAATTTTAAAAAATTATAATATTAATTAACTATGATTTTTAAAAATTTCACGTATTAAATTAAAAATACTTTGCTTACAAGCATTTAAATCGAATTTTATTATTTTTAAGCAAATTAAATAGCAATAAAAATATTATTATTGTTATTGTTATTATTATTATTATTATTATTATTATTATTATTATTATTATTATTATTATTATTATTATTATTATTATTATTATTATTATTATTATTATTATTATTATTATTATTATTATTATTATTATTATTATTATTATTATTATTATTATTATTATTATTATTATTATTATTATTATTATTATTATTATTATTATTATTATTATTATTATTATTATTATTATTATTATTATTATTATTATTATTATTATTATTATTATTATTATTATTATTATTATTATTATTATTATTATTATTATTATTATTATTATTATTATTATTATTATTATTATTATTATTATTATTATTATTATTATTATGTAGAGCTTAATAAATAAAACATATACGGCATTAATTTTTAATCATAAATTTCGTTTTTTATTTCTAACACATTTATGTATTAAAAAGTAAAACAATTTTATGCATAAAAATCTTTTAAATTATTAACTTTTATAACAATTATATAAATTTATTATTCTATCTTAAAAATAGCCGGAAGCATTAGAACCATTTATCAACAATATAAACTTCAATTTTCTAACTATTGACTTAAATTTTAAGAATATCACTGCTTCCTTGGAAACTTTGGTATTTCACACCTGCATATAAATATTCTGAACAAGATAACAAAAAGTTTACTAGTGCTGATTTTAGATCAACGACTAAGATATTAATTCAACTTTTTAACCTGTATTTTTACCACGGTTTTAACTAGCTTTGGGATTAAGTCATAAACAAAAACATACAAATATGTCAATTAATTACAATTATTGTTTTCTTTTAATTTGAAATAATACAATTTTTATACGTGCAATATATATAGCCTATCAAAGAATATTTGATTTGAATAAGTTCAAAGTTCAAATAATGTTTGAATATGACTTATACATACCTAATCTTAATTATTGTGCACGCGTCAAATATCAGGTTGCATTTAAATAATTAATGATTTATTTTAAGCAAAATTATTGTGCATCATAAAAGTCATTCCTATAATAAAATACTTTAATTCATACGTGATAATTTTAAACATTTCTAAAAACAATTCTGAAAATTTTTGTAACACATTAAAAACCATGTGTACACTAACCTTTTCTATTACTAATTTATTAGTATATACACAAAAATTTTTTAAATCTTATAATTATTAAAAAACATTAGCAGATAATAAGACAACACCAAAAATTTTAGTAAAATGTGTAACGTAATTAGTATTTAAAACATTATCCAAGTATGCAAAAAATTACTATCTGCCCTGGTTGTTGCTGTTTCTCTCTTTATTTTTACTAGTAAGTAAGCAAACATAGTGAAACTTTTGAAAAATGTAACATAATTAATAATACTAATACAATTAATCCGTAATTTATAATTTTTGTAGATATTTCTAAAGGTTGCTAAAAACAACAGTCATACTACTTACTTTATTATTTTTTTTAGTGATTTTTACTACTTTGAATGTTTTGCAGGAAACATCCCTTAATAGTGGACATTTTAGTGAAGCCGAACGTAGGCCCGCATTTAGTGCCGCTGCACTTACATAATTTACCAAGTTGCATTGATGGTAATGTAGAAATATTAATATCATTGCACTATAAAACTGTATTTATAGATACTATAATCATTCTGCACTGTTGTCAATTATATATATATATATATATATATATATATAGTAGTTTAATAATAAAATATTTATTTTTTAAATTAATCATTTGTTGTCAAAACGATTATCCAACTCAGTCAAGAATATTTACATATCATGATTTGTTTCTACTTGAATAAAAATTATTTTAATAAAAATAAAAATATGTAACTGAGTTTTCATCAACGCCTTTAATATTAATTTTGTATTTAAACACAATTTTTATATTGTTAATGCTAAACGGATCCGTTGAATACTATCTTAATAAAAGTGCATTTACATACACATGCACATACGTGTGTTTATATTGCATAGATAATATTTTTAATAAACCTATTCTTTTCATGTTTTATTATATTAATGTTAGTCATGTGAATGCATGAATACACATACAACTTTTTGTGAAGTCCGATAAAAACATAGTAACCACTAATTACTAATTTACAAATTATACTCATGAATTTACTAATTTTAAATTACATGAATGGATAAATAGTTTAACAACTTTTTGTTTTAGTTTGTTTCAATTAATTTTAGTAGAAAGAAACAACTTGAACAGACTAATTTTGATAATTATTAATTTTTGAACTTATTTTAATCAATGTCCAGCGTGTTTTGATTAATTTTTAACAATGTACAAAAACCGCATCTACCTTGAACAGTAAAATAATAGAATATTGCATTGCAGATTTAATTAATTTCTAAAATATATTTGTTGCCTAATTTTTGAATAATTGTTTGACATCTAGATGTACCAAATGTCAAGACCTACGTGGTATAAACTTTTTCACAAATCAAAAGGTGTCAACGTTGGTATTGAACAGAAGCAATTTACAAATTGATTCAACTTTCCCATCACGGTTACTAAACAGAATTAGTGATTAAGGGCACAAGTCCTCGTATGGCAGCACAGCATGTGCAATTCATCAACTTAATTCCGTAGTTAGTGTGCAGGTCGAAAAGTTGCTGTAAAGCAAATGTGCTTTTAGATTCGGTTTCGGTTAATGCAAATAATTCTGACTGTTACTATTGATTATTATCATTGCTTCATTACAAATTTTGGCAAAAATACATTTCCATCGTGAATATTACTTCCTCTTATTCCAGACTGTAGAACTGTCATATTCATTCCACTGCTTACATACTTTTATTGAAACCACTTTTCAGAAAGTGAATATATGACAAGCCAAACAAAGGATGGCGTTTCATACTGCTGGTATAAATTTAAACCTTGTTTATTAGCCTAGGAGTTCAGTAACTTAGTCATTGTGTCACCTCAAACAAACATAGTTGTAAAGTAAACGCAAAATGTCAATAGCATTCTTAGTATAACCTCATTTTAAACAATGATTTTATTTTAAAAGGCAGAAATTTAATATATAATTTTTAATTCAATTAATCGTTTTTAAATTTTCATTTTATATACATACTACTTGTTTTTAAAATGGGTAAGAGGATGTTAAATAAAAGTTGAAACTGTAACTTGTTAAATCGCAACTATTATTTTAGCCGGCTGCCCATTCAAATCAATTGGCAAAAAAATGAACAAATCAAAAACAGATCTTATTTGGTTGCATTATGACATAATTATTTCAACAATTAAGCAAGTTTAAATTTTCAAATTATCAACTAAATATAATACAAAATATTGATACAACATTTTATTTTAAATATTTGTTAGTTAGCATAATAATCATAATTACTGAGTTGATTTTAGCAACTTTTAACAATTTCCATATACAATAAGCTTGACATTTATTAAAACTAACTAATTATGAGTTATAACAAATTTTAATAAATACAATAATTGAGAATTTTAAATTCCAGCACAAGATTCACAGTTTTATTATAATTATAAATATTGATTATAGAATACCCAATTTTTTCTAAAAAATATTAATATGCACCTTAGTTGTTTTTTACCTAATTTTATAAATAAGTTATTTAAATATTGTATGCTTTTTTGATTAATTTTACAAAAAATAGTTTTGGTCCATTTAACATTCAAATCATATTTTTATGTTTAATTTGCCATGTTAAAATATTGTTGGGTTATTTTGAACTACAAAAGGATTACAAAAAAATCAAGACCTGAATAAACGCAATAATTAAATGTAACTTACTTATTTGTTTAAATTGCCACTAGTATGCATCCATTCTGGAGACTAATTGTACTTAATTGCAAAAATTCAGACTATAAATAACTTATGAATGTTCAGTCCATGATTCATAGGATATTGCACACTCATCTGTGAAGTATATCGATCTCCAAAAAAATAATGGATAATGTTTGTACTTTTTGGCGAACTCCACTCGTTTTAATCTATGAGTACGCTTTAAAATGTCCGCTTTAAAAATAAAACCTACAGATTTCATCCTCCTTCTTACAATTGAATATGAAAAATCTTCTAAGTACTGATTTTTTATTCGTTTTGCGCTGAGCTACTTTAATTATAAGTGTAAATGCGTGGAAATAAGAAGCCTTTTTATCAAAATTACAAATTTTGAAACGGAAGATAAAAATTAACCTTGTGCTTAAATTATTAAAAATAATTTTATGATTTCTTAGAAAAAAATTGTTTGAAAGTTGTTCATATTACAATATTTTAAAAATTAATTATTAATTATTTAAAAGTACAGTGTAAATTTGTATGTGTAAGCGGTTATTTTTTGAAATAAAATATTATTTTTAAAAATTAAAATGCTATAAAATTAAAATATTTTTTAATAATTATTTTTGTAAATATATTACATATTTTAATATTTGATAAAGTTAATCTGGAAAAATTAAAGGTTAGGCATTGAATTACCAACTTATGTATCAAGGTCATACATTAAAAAAATGTAGCGTATCAATCAAATTGTTATAATTTGTAAAATAACATATTTTAAAAACAAAAATATTAAAAAAAATTATTTGGAATAACATACATTACCTACTGTAAGCTTGAACATTACTAAACCATCTTAGCCAACTGGCTACGAAAATGTGCATTTACATCTAGTGTATAATAGAGGATGATAAATGGTAACTAAACCAGTCCACATCTAATGCATTATTATTAATGTATTATTAATGATAGATAATAATAAAATTATATTTTTATAATATTTATAATTCAGTATTATATAATGCATAACGAAACTAAATATTTTTTTCAAATTATGTGACTAGTAGATATGCTTTTAGTTAGATAACTATGTTCGGATATATATATATATATATATATATATATTGTTTCGTTCTCTAATATACATTTAGAAAGGAACGTTACACAAAAAGCAGTGCGTTTTTACAATAATTCAAAACTAAAATTATTTAAACTTTTTCCAAAATACGCACGTTTCAAAAACATAATTCAATTACTATTATATTATATTATTAAAAGTTTATTAATACAAATAATTTATATTTTAGAAAATTAAAAAAATAAATATACATAATTGTTTAAATTTTCCTTATATATATATATATATATATATATATATAAGCATATACACACATATAAGCATATACACACAACACAAAATAAATAACTCGGAACATTCATACCAACAGAACAAATCATGATTTTGATGTATACAACTATTTACAACAAACGAAGGAAAGATAGGAAAATAAAAAAATCACAGCCCTATTGAGTAAACAAACACGATCAGTATCTTTACTACCTGACCAACGCGTTGCTATTAGATACAACAACATGGTCAGTTTTATTTAAATGTTTCAATTGCGTACTGCTCCTAGCCTTCATCAAATATCGACTTGACTTCAATGTTGAGTAAACATTCGTATCAACGCTTGAGTTTTTCTGTCGTTTCCAAAAAACAAACGGATCAACCAAGGTGCCGTAGGATTTAGTCACTGGGGTGTGTTGGACTGCTGATTTTTTGGACCGACGTTTGGCGTTTATATCAAAATTCGACTTGGTTCTAATCATATTGGATTGAAGAAACGATTTTGTCAAACAAATGGATGAGGACGAAGAAGACTTCAAAAAATTCCTCATTGTGCGATTTTCAGTTTTCTGTGCAAATAAAGTTTGAGTGACATTGGATAAATTAGTATAATTACTATTAGTTGTGATGTAAATAAAATTTTGGCATGTGTGGCGTACCTAATAAATAGTCTATGGTATCAATTGTTAAATATTATAATGTTGTTTATGCTAAAAGAGGAGGCAATATCTGGAGTGAGTAGTGTAGTCTCCAAACTGACTTATTTGTACCCAAAAGTACGGTAGTGTAAAATAGATAAGATACATGTGTATTGGCAGGAATGTATTTATGTGCGAAGTTATCTTTTACACAAAAGTAAAAGTTTATATAACTGTAATTATAAGTACTTGTAAATCAATAATGTTTCTGTGGTTGTACATTAAGCGTGTAATAAATTTACTAAAATAGCAATTAAAATACTATTAAAACTTGCACCTTTGTTGTGAATCTAATTCTGGCGACCTAAAACACTCAATTACATTTTTTACGAATATTTACACACTAAACTAAAAATTAGACCCACTTTTAAAGTAATCTATAGCTAGATTTTAGATATTGAAAAACATTTGAAACTTTTACTCCAAATTCATTATGCTCACCTTTTCGGTATGAATGGGCCTAATTTCCATTAATTCAAGCATGTTATTTGAAATTTCCGAGTAAGGCCGTGGAATAGTTTGACGCGGAATTGGTGAATTACCCAAATGATTCCGCAGTCTATCGCGAACTGCCGTGTAAACTAAACCGGGTAGGTCCTCCAGGTCTGAAACGAGTGCAATTAAATTATTCACTGTGTCAATTCTCCACTTCAACGGATTCCATCGTGAATCCGGATTTTCCCATAACTTTTGCATATTTGTAGCAGGAGCCCCAAAAATGGCAAATGCCGTGCATCGCGCCAAACATTCGGCAGACATTTTGGTCTGATCGGAATGATCGTGAACCATCTTGAATAGTCGCAAAGCATGCAGCAACAAACATCGTTCGGGCGGTGGTATTAACAGCTGCAAAACAATCCGGTAGGCAAACAGTTGACGCGATCGGCATAATATGTGGACCCAATCTTCTTGATTTTCCTTTTTGTTGGACAACTCCAAGTCATATTCAAGAGCTGTTGCTTGGAACAACAAATTTCCAGCTTGAATAGGAACGATGCCACCTTTGTTTACATTTGATTCGCAGTTAAACGAATTGGACCGGACGGCATCAGCGCAATCCCAAATGTCTGTCTTTAAATTGTCCAACTGTGACGCATCGCTGGCACACGTGCTGAGGCAACGCAACAACAAGCTAGCAATGTCGTGAGCCGAATAGCATTTGAGGATTTGATGCAATTCGCAAAAATTGTGACATGGTTGGGGACTCAAACTCGATTGACTTTGGTCTGGATCAGGTTGCGGAATGCGGTAGTAAGGAGTTTGCAAATAATCGATCAATTTGAAACACAATTCGCGAATGCGAACGTTGTTTCCCGGAATGCGAAATATGCCTTCAGTGCAATAAACTTCTACAATAATAATATTTTAAAAAATTCAATAATTGATTTAAGTAACTTATCTTATAATTTGATGTTTAAGTAGTAAAAATAATAATACAAAGTAATGTTTTAGAATGTTTTATTAATTATATAGTTTACTGAAAATGTCTTATTTTACAACTTTTAAAGAGGTTAAAGGGTATAAACTGGCACAAATTGCCGTTCATTTATCTTTTTTATTAGAAGGTTGACTGCAAAAATATTTTAAAAAGTAGAAACTTCCACTTTTAAATGTTATTTGAAAATGGGATACAAATGCAACAGCGTGCATTACTATTATCTATAGTCATTCGAAAACAAATATTTTACACACATACTTTGCGAACAATTCAAAATCCCAAATTTGTTTTGTTAACCAAGAAATTGAATTTTTCGTACTTACTAGGATCAGACAACATGTACGAAATAAGAACGCCGCAAAGTGTCGTTTCCCAATTGCAACCACGGTCAACAAAAGGAAATGCCAATTCGTGGTCGTGTCTGTTAAATCCGAAGGCTGTTGGAGTTTCCGGTTTGGATGATAACGACAGCTTGGAGTCGACCAATTGTTTTTCCATTTTCCATTTGAATGCATCTTTTGAATAAAAGAAATGGAAAAAGAAATGCAAATTATGTCAACACAATTATCCAAGAACATTGAGATATTTTGCGATGTATTGCAGACGTGTTATTCGAGTGATTAATAAAACACGTGTTTCTTTTTTACCGCAATCCTAATAATGATTGACGCATAATGAATGACGAGTGTGTCTGTTTCTAGCACGGATTGGACAACAAATCAACATTTTATAATCTTTTTTTGCAATAAAATGTTACGCGTGTTTTTAATTTAAAAAAATCAATTTAAATATTAGAATGTCAATCATTGTTTTTAAAGGAAAGAGTGGCTTTTTTTCTAGTTGACATTCGATGTGAATTATGAGAATTGTAGGTCAACTTGTTACTAATGTGTTTTATCACAAATATATTTGTTAAACAAACACGATATGTACATATTCATTTTTTTCAAATAAAATTTGATTAGCTAAAATCCGTACTATTAATGCTTGTTTAAGCACGTTTACAAAACAATAACCATGTTCATAAAGCCAACACACCTAGAGGCATGGATACAGAATAAATAAGAAAAATCCATGTGACATTTAGTTTGATTCATATAGTGTTAAACTTACTTGTTGATTTCAATTGTGACCTCTCGGGTTCACCAGGTGTGGCCACTCCTATGTCAGATTTTATAGCCGAATTTGACATAAGCGTTCGCGAGGGTAACAACTGCTTGAAAAGTAACTTGCCAGCTCGCGATGTAAACTTTTTGGATGTAACTGCTGAATTGCCATCCGTTGCATTCAGTTTAAATGAATTTATTCCGCAGGGATTTCGCGCCGGAGACATCCAAGCAGCGTAACTGGTGCTGGGCATTTCAAACACTTCTTGTATAAGACGAGATCTGCTATTCTTTTTGACCTGTGTTGATTTGCAAACAAGACGACTCCTAAGAGGCCAGCTGGGATTGTCAAAATAATCGTAGGTAAGGTCAAGGAATGAAGCCAACAGGTGATGACATATTTGTAAAAAGGTGTGTGGTTGGGTTTGTTGAAATAAACCAATCAAGTGCCAAGCTTCTTCATTTTGAGTTCCATTAACAAGTTTGGCCGCTTTTTGAATCATACGATTCTGAAAGTGAACAGAAGAAATCACAGTTGTTTCCAAATTACGTTAGTTAAACTAAACATTATTAGCAATTATTAAAAACCCCGCAATGACTAAGTTACCAGACTTCTGCTACAAGGAAAATTTCGCAACTAGCTCTTGTTTGACAGTCCTAATTGTCAACTTGCTAACAAGTGTTTCTGGTAAAAACATTTAAACAATAAAATTAGAAAACTCTAATTATCTAAAAATGCACTTTAATATATAAATTTGCACATATTTACATGAATTACGAGACCAGTGCCAATCAAAGTTTTAACGTGTTTACCATGTTTAATTTTTAAATAACAAAAACAAGTTTTGTAAAAAGCGAAATACTGTTTTTAAATATTCCAATTAAAAGTAACCAGAATTTTTTTATATTTTTAAACAGAAAAACATACCTGTTAATAAATGTAGACATTTAACAAAAAGTTGTCTGAAAATAACACGTTCGCTTAAAATGATGTTCAATAATTAATAAACCAAATTTTAGATGTCCTAACATGCGTCACGTATGGTGTTCATAAAGTAAAATAAAAATCAGACATTCATCAAAATGGCTAATTACAATTGGAACAGTATTAAATTATATTTTAATTAAGAATTTTCGATAACAAATGAAATAATCTTAAATACAAAAAGCGCTTGAACATTAATTTTATTAATTTCTTATTTATTAAACATATTATATATATATATATATATATATATATATATAAACAAAAATTAGTAAAACTATGAAAGTTAAAAGTTTAATATTAAAAAAATAACATCAATTTTTTAAATAGGAAATAAATAAATATATGATATTCTTGTTAACTTACAGTTATTTCATCTGATGTAGTCATTATTTTGCAGTGTTAATTGTACCTTCTATTCAAGGTAATGTATATCCAATGAGTATCTATTAAATAACAAAAAAACAAACTCAAAGTAGACAAGATGCAAACATGAAAAATGTGCAGTTTATTTTTCCTATTTATATAGATTTTTTACCTGACACATCATCTAATTGGTTGAATGTTGATAAAATACTGATTGGTTAACAATTAATTTTACCAGCACTCTGATTGGTCAATAAAATATAGTCAAATTAATATCACAAAATATGTCGGTGGTTTTTTAATAATTAATTTTAATTAAATTATCTTTTTCATTTGCATCAAAAATTTATCTTAATGAGTCAAATTAAAGGTAAACGATTATATAAATATACACATTTTTATGTGTACTAAAGAATTACTTAGGATTGTTTGAACTCAATTTAAGGTTTAACTAAATTAATTTATTTAACATTTAGTGATCAACTAAAAATAAATTAAAACTGTTATTTAAGCAAATTTCATTTAAAAAATCGATAAAAATCTTTGAGTTAAAGTGTTACGGATGAATTTACAGAACATAAAAAATAATTGTTTTATGTTTATTGTAAAGCTATTTAGAAATATAATTTATAAAATGAATAGCTACTTACTTGAAGTGCTGTTATAAGTATGCTAAAATTAGTAGGCTTGGTTAAAAGTAATTCACTTTTTGGATATCGGATTTTGAGAATAAACTTTATTTTAGATATTCTTTAGGTCGAAACAAGACTTATAATTAACTCTTTTCAAAGTATTATGAACAAGCATATGTTCATACTAATTCTACTGGGGTCAGACGACATAGTACTTTTGATTTTGGTTAATATATTTTTAAAATCAAATTATACTTTGGGTGCATTGCAAGAATATATTATGTTCACTTCAATCAATGTTCAATCAATTAATTATTTTGAACAAAGTGTCTACGTTTTAGTAATCACATTCTAATTGTGGACATCCAATTTAAAAACAATTAAATATTTCAATTACCTTAATACTTTCATATAACGATAAAATAAACTAATTTTTTGTTCAAGGTTAAACTCGCTAGTAGTCTTTTAAACCAAACTAATGCAAAGAAAACATAAAAAAGTATTAATTTAAAAAAATAATGATTAGTATGTTAGTAACATTTAATCAGTTTTATTTATATATGTTCAAATGAACAAAGCATGGTGAAGACAGCGTACAAATGTTTTTGTTCGAATAAGTAATAAAAATAATAATGAACATTCAAAACATCACGTTTTGGAATGTTAATTGATCCATTGATACATTTCACCAACTGGTCTAATTTTGTATAAGAAATGTACTTTAGTTTCAACATATTTTACTTTGAAACAAACTGAGACTGAATACAAACAAAGTACTGCTTGTTGCTGTTATTTGGATTTGCATGAACGATAAATAAACAAAAAAACGATATTTTTTTATATATTATATTATTAGTAGAACACTTACAACCCTCACAACAATTACTGCAAAAAAGTGATTATTAAACTAAAACCTCTCTAACAATTACATAGCGTACAAGAGAAACGTCACTTCAAATATAAAATATACATTACTATATAATAATTGAAAAAAAAACTATAATTATATATACATATATATTGTAAGTAAAAAAATTGTATAAAATATCGACTGGTGCAAAATCGAAAATGGAGTAAAATGATTAACGTGATTTATAAAGACAACTATTAGCAAAAATACGGATTTCATGCAATTTTTCAGTTACCAAATGATTAAGGACATTACAAAGTTCAAAAAATTCAATAATCTATGTCATCGCCTTTCTTTTGAACAACCTGATCCAGGTGTTTTGGAATGCTGTCGATGAGAGTGTTGATATATTCTTGTTTCATCTCATATTAAACAACAAACCGAATGCGTTCACATAAATGTTCAATTTCGGTATGCTTATTGATATTGTGCTTTAGCATACTGAAAAGTTTTTCAATAACATTAATATCCTGGCTGTTAGGTGGTAATTAAATAAAAGAAAGCTTTTCGATTCTAGCCCCTCTCCTGTCTAAATGTAAATATAAAGCAAATAAAGTGAACTTAAATAAATACAACGTTACCTTTTTGGACGTATGACATGGAGCATTGTCCTGAAAAACAGTAGTAACCCCCGTGTAAGTGTGCTGCATTTCATAATGAAAAACATCCTTCATAACTGAAATAAATTTTTTACTATTTAAGGTACCAGATCTAATTCTCCATTTGATAGGTTGATTATACTTAATACCAAACCAACACATTACTTGTTGAGGGTGGGCTTTATTTCTAACAACCGGGAGTGAATGTTTTTGAAAACTCGTCCCACACAACACTTTGTTTTTAAAGCCAAATGGTTCGTCCCGAATCATTGTTTCATCAGCAAAGTATACGGAACGCCAATAACATAAGTGTCGTTCACTCCACAGTTTACAAAAGGCTAATCTATCATCCTTTTGTTTTTTTGGTAATAAATGGCTTGATTTTTGGCGATTGTAGAGTTAAACCGGATTCAATTGCTCTGTTTCTTATTGTAGAATAAGTAAAATTGTTTAAACTATTTCTTTTGGTTTCTGAAATAGGTTTATTATTTTTTTTTAACTTTATAATAATTTTTTAATCATCTGTACTTGTTGTTACACGTTTTCTTCCAACATTATTATAATTTCGTGGTTTTTGACCGTTGATAATCCGATAAATTGTTGAAAGGTTAACTCTATATAAATCTGCTAATCTTTTCGGTGAAAATCCTTCATTTTTTAATTCTTTAATAACACGGTATTCATTTTTGGTGAGATGAAAACATTTTTTATCACTATTCTCCATTTCAAAAACAATGCAATCAGAAAGCAGAATTAGCGAGTAAGCGGAATCTCAAGGTTAAACGTAAATAATAAATTATTAGATTTGTTCTAAAATTTTTATTTAAAATTAAGAAAAATTTTTTTAATTATTTTTTTATATAGATTAGAATAATTAAATGTTTATTTTGATAATTATTATGACCTCACAATCAAAGCAGAATTAGTTATTGTTCATTTTTAATGAAATTAAGCATACAAAATAATAATAGTTTAATTATTATAAAAATTGTGTAATTTCAACTTATTATCCACGTTAATATAGAAGTAGCTTTTAAAATATATTATTTTGGCCGACTCAGCCTTCTTAAATAAATATTTCAAGTATATATAAAGGATCTATTAAGCACTAGACATTATTTTTAATTCCCAATATTTATTTTTACGAAAAAAACAATTGGACATGAATTAATTTAGATTTAATACCTTTGTAATTTTTTGCGTTAATTTTTGAAATGGGTGTAATATAGGAGAAATACAAAATGCTTCTTATAATTTAATGTTAGCAAAATTGCGTTCAACAATTAGCTCAGAGATTATAAATGAAAAGTTTAGGGTTTAATTTTGATTTCAGTTGTATTTAAACTTTATTAACTTAAAAAATAAAATACGAAATAACAATGGTATTGATAAGTGTATTATAGGCTAAACGCACTTTTGATAGATTACTTAAATGATAACAAGAATAGTAATAAAACTACCTTTTATTATGAGTACATGATAAGAAACTAACGCAAACAATTTTTAGCTTAATGCATATAAATTTTAAATAAGCATAACTCAACAGTTAACAAAATTGGATACTTGCAATTTGAATCAATTTGACGATGTTGGAATGATTAATTAGATAAGCAGCTTGACTGATGATGTAAACTAGGATTCTAATTTTACTGCCGACACAACTTTATCAAGTTTATCAACACTCAAAGGTGAAACTTACAACTTTAGCGCAAATATCAATTACATTTTGTATAATTTAGACCATTAATCAATACTTGACGCTTAGTAAACACGATTATAATGTACTTAACCAAATTACTCATTGATATACACCAACTACATGTAAACTTTTCCTGTTCAACTTTTCATTTTACTTGGTGAATTTTAAAATAAAAAATGGATCAAGAGGAAATTTACATTTTCATAATTTGTGTTCCACATAACCTAATTTACATTTTCTATTTTTAAAACGTATTTAACCTGGACAAAAAGTTGAACAGTCAAACGCATTGTTTTGGAGTCAGTGTATATTAGACTAATTTGGACGAGATACACGTAACAAATTGAAATTATTATTATTATTATTATTATTATTATTATTATTATTATTATTATTATTATTATTATTATTATTATTATTATTATTATTATTATTATTATTATTATTATTATTTACAAGCCAACTATGTAAAAATGAAATGACAATTTGGGTGTATTTGGGTGAGTCGGAATGATGCAACAAGTTGGACAACGGAATGATGTCGACAATAATTACATCATCAAAACATCAATTAGCCTTAACCTTTTGTTTGGTCTGATTTAATTAGAGAAGCCTTGAATAAAGCAGAAAGTGACACACGACTCTGTAAATGGAAAGGAATGAAACGGCCAATAGATTTAACATAATTTTAAATAAATGGTTACATAACTTTTAAATTATACAGATCTAAAACTGTTGTTTATTATAAGGATAATAATTAGTGTTTTCTTCAAAACCAATTAACAGAACTAAACAAAATTTATTTTATTTTTTTAACTATAAATCAACATAAAAATATTTTTTGTATTAAATGTAGAAATTTTATTATAAAATATTACTTGTACAGTTCCAGTTAGATTATATTTTACAGAAAAAATTCAAAATATGAATATATATTGAGATTAATTGCCACGCCTTTGATCTTAATTTAAATATAAACCTTCAATTTATTCAATGCTATAAACATATTGGAGTAAATAAATATTATGTAAAAAATATTTTGAGTACAGCTTGTAGTTAAGACATAAATACATTAAATTGTTTATTAGAAATTGGACTACAATAATTTTGAAAAAAAATTGTTGTAAAATGGGTAAATTAAAACCGTTTTTCGCTCAGTAAATATTACCAACGTAAATGTGTAAGAATTTTTTGTGGTCTTAGAAAGCACAGTATTAAAACAACATATGTAAGTTAATGTAAAGTCAGCATTGCTCACACAAATAAATCCTGTAGTTCAAATCTTATTATTTAAACATAAACTTTATTATTCAATGTAAAAAATATTTTTTTTATAAAAATCGAATGTATAATTAAATTTAGAAACACGTAATTAAAAAAAATTATTAAATAAACCAGAAGCCAAATTACCTTATAAAAATAGAATACAGTAAAACTGAAACTAATGGGAACAACTGTTTAATTAAAAAGTAATTATATACCTATATAGTTTAAGTTTGGTTCTAACTTTGATATTTTGTCCAAAACATTTAAATAATATTAAATGAATAATGATGATTATGTATATTTAGAATATATTTAATTTACTTTGTCAAAACATGAAATCCCAACAAGTTTCAATAAAGAGGCGTTTTTTAATTTTAACACAGACTATTAGTTTTTAAAA
Organism: Cardicola forsteri; assembly: GCA_025895645.1. NCBI lineage: Eukaryota > Metazoa > Platyhelminthes > Trematoda > Strigeidida > Aporocotylidae > Cardicola > Cardicola forsteri. The sequence continues at coordinate 152,545 of JAKXYG010001133.1, read as the reverse complement.
TTTTATCTAGACTTGTACAATAAAGGTGTTGTATTTTTGCTTGTTTGTTTAGTGTTATTTATTCCATTGTGCTAAAGTGTTAAGATAAATTACAAATGATTTTTAAATATTGGCCTGTTCATTCGCTTCTATATGTTGTTTAATAAAAATTAATTTCTGCTTATTAATTTGACTAAATTATATTTATAAAAATAATAAATAAATCTAACAAAAATATTTTCTATATTGAAATTTAAAAAATATCAATTAATTCTGTATTTTCATTCAAAATATTAATTTATGGTTACAAGTGAATAAATATTCACAGATTGACAAAACTAATTAGTTTGATTGGCAAAAATTTGCATCATTTCATTATAAACTGCCTACTAATTTACAAAGTTTGCGTTTGCATGTCAGCAATACTTTATTGTACACTGTTTTCTGTGTCATTAAATGGAATAAATAGAAAAAATTTTTTTTTTGAAAAATAGAACCAATTGTTACTTTTTCGGATCTAACGAACCACACAAATAAAAAGTTTATGTCCAGTGCATCTATATAGAAAATATTGCCACTGAAATACTAAAACAGTTACAGTATCATATCAAATTAAAAATCAAAAGGCATTATTGGCTTTCTTGTTACAACATAGTGCGCAACAAAATACTCAGCATTTCCTGCTCAGACTTACCAAAATAAGGGTTTTGTGCTGTAGCAATGTGGATCTAGTTATTACATTATTTTATTCTTTTAGTAATTAAATTTTGGTCTAAACTAATAAAAAATATTTACATGAATTATTTATGTTATTAAACACTAATTGTTTTAATTAATACAAAGCAAGCGAACTTTAAATTATAAAAGTTAAAACATAATTTTGATTATCTATCTAGCACATCTTCATTAAAAACAATTTAAAAATTTATCTTAAAATGTAAGCAAACATTTTCTACTATTGCTAATAAGCAAAATAGATTTAATGCACTTTTGAATGGTTTGAATTCCACTACCAACAACAAAAAGAAATTTAACCGTAAAATGGATTTTTATTGTGAGCAAAGTGCAAAACGTGAAGCACACTTTATCAGGAAAATAAACAAACTAAAATACAAATTTGCAAAACATGAAACTAAGTATCACATGACAATTACTTGATCCAAAGTAAAACATAGTTACAAGTTCACTAACATAACTTTGTCCAAACATGTTTGGATACATTTTTTGTAAAATAAAACCCAAATATATCTCGTTTCGCACAACAAATCTAGTTTATAAAGAGAATGCGGGTATTTTATTTGATTGTAAATATCCAAGTCAACAAATGATCATCACATGCCTTACTGGTTTACATCTTGCTCATCACAACACCAAATTTTGAGTTGACTAAGACGATAAATAAATAAGAAAAATGGACTAATCAATCTAGACATCATGATTCATTCGGTTGAAGGTAGTGTATGTTGGATTGTGAAGAATTGGTAGATCACGTGTGTGTTTAAAGATGGTGATTTGAACAAAGTCAAAGTAATACGAAATTGTTATTAATTGAAACGAATTCATGTTGGTCTTTTCCAAAAAACAAAGATTTAAAAAATATTCTAATAAGTAACTAAGGCTTTTTGTAAAAGTAAAAACAGCATGCAAAACAAATGTTTAAAAAACAAAAACCAAAATTAATTTATGACTGAGGGTGAATCTAAATTACTTTTAATTTACTCCAACTAAAATCTACTATTTATATTAACATAACTAATTATTAAAATAATCATTAAAAATAATACATTATTAAGAATAAAATGTAGGTAAAAAATTTTAAGTACATTTACAATTCTGTTAGTAGTTAAATTCAATTGTGTTTTCTCTTTTATCTCTTAAATGTCATACTAAAAACGTTTTTTCAACAAGTATACATTTAGTCTAACTAAATGACTTCTGGAATTTAGCACTGATAGCGCATTTCAAGCAACTATCCACTAAAACATATATATATATATATATATATATATATATATATATATATATATATATATATATATATATATATATAGACACTTTTGAAGGATAATGTAATCCATTATTATTATTATTATTATTATTATTATTATTATTATTATTATTATTATTATTATTATTATTATTATTATTATTATTATTATTATTATCATCATTATTTATTTATTTAGTTGTTACCGCTTAAATGTTTTAAGAGAAATGCTTTTTGGCAAGTGGACAGTTAGCCAAACCGAATTTAGTAATGTATTGTTTAAAAAATGAAACAAAAGTTATGTACAATTGTAATTGTCGGCTATTAGATAAAAAAAAATTTTTAAATGATTTTTACAAAACTCATTGAATAAATAATAAAATAAATAAGTTTAACAAAACTTACAATTAAATTAACATTTTGAATAATTGCAACAATTGGAGCTCAGTGGTTTAAGGCGCTGGCCTGACACCAGATAGGGCGTGGGTTCAAGTTCATGTGTATGTAAAACGGTAAAATCTAAATCTACAACAAAAAAATGTACAAAAAGCTATTTGGGATGCTAATGATCCTGAGGATTTGAGTAATGCTTATAAAGTCTCAATTTCCAATAATGGTGATATTCCTGACTGTTAGTCCTCCACGTGGTGCATCCTGGACTAGGTGCCCCTAGGCATCTAGACTAATAACAGCAGGGTCCGAGTGCACAGCGGGTGGGTGCGAACATACACCCAGGATACTTAAAAGGTATCTAAATGTATACGTATATTATATGTAGCCCTTGGGCTAAGGGAGATAACCCTGACAAAAAATCAGTCGGTCTCGTCAATCTTTGCGAACAGTGGCGACGTCACAAGGATGCCGTCTACCAACCAAGAAACTTTGTTATTCTTCCACGTTTGTCTACGCTTGTCAAGCCATCGAAATCGATTGTTCTACATGTCGTATAAATATGGGAAATAATAAAGAGGTGACCACGTCACCAACCAAAATGAATGAAAATGAAATGAATGAAAACAATTGGAGCGAAATAACCCTATTGTCTATTCCTGGTAAGGTGTTTTGTGAAGTAATTTTTAAACCTTTTAAGTAATGCGATAAAAAATATCTTTAAGAGCAGCAAATGGCTTTTCAAAAAGAAAGATGTTGCATTAAACAAATACTCTCGGTAACATTATTGAACAGTGTTAAGAATTTCACTAATTATATACAGTCAATTTTAGAAATATTATATTAGTATTGTCAGATTCACTTGAATAATAAATTTACTAGATTTTCCAAGGTCCCAGGTCATCCGCCTGTAGCTCAGTGCTTTAAGGCGCTGGCCTGACACCAGATAGGGAGTGGGTTCAAGTTCATGTGTGTAAAACTTGAAAGGTATGCGCTGCTGATGATTCCAAATAAGGATGAAACAGCTGTACAGTGCTCCTGGTTGACTGGAAAACCTAGTAAATTTATTATTCAAGTAAACCTGACAATACTAATATAACATTTCTAAAAACATATAATCCCTTAAAATCCCATTTTTAAACAGTCAATTTTATTAATTTTATGAAAGCTTTGACAGAGTTCATTGTGAATATTTGTGAAAAGTTGTTAAACTGTACGGAATACTGTTAAAATAAATTATTAATATTCTGTCTTCATACCAAAATTCAAGTTGTTATGTTCGCGCAATTATTATTGTTACAAAACCTTTTCTCTTTAAAAAGCATGGAGCAATAAGATAACAGTAACAGCAAAAACAACAGAACCCTATAGCTCAAAAAGAACATGGAACAACTAAATGATTCCATTTGTTTCAATAATAATTATAACATCAGTTAACATCAGTTGGTAGCAGAGACACCTTTTCATAAATTCCAAGTTTGAATAGCTTTTCAAATTCCAAATTAAAAACGTTGTCGGGTGCGAATTGAACTTAGGAAGATAAATAAAGTTTCTTGGCTAGAAGACCACTTTCTTGTGACGACACCAGTGTTCACAGGAATTGACAAGGCGATCTTCTTTACGGTTGACGCCGGTTGACGGATCCAAAAGCCTAACCAACTACATATGGTAAATAGATGCCTTGAGATACATTTAAAGCATCATGGGTATATGCTAGCACCCATCCATTAAACGGGAATCCAGTGAAAGCCCATTTATACCGCTGTGCACTCGGTCCCTGCTGTTATTAGTCTAGATACCTGTTAACACCTAGTCCAGGATGCACCGCATGGAGGAAGAACAGTCAGGAATTTCACCATTATCTGAAATTGAGACTTTATAAGCATTACTCAAATATTCATTATCATTAGCACTATTACTATTATTGTTACTATTATTATTATTTCTGTTGTTGTAAATTTTACACAAAGCTCTAATTACACAATCCAAATATGTTACGCAATTATTTAACGATTGAATTACTGTTATCAATAATATCACCCCATTAATTAACCTGTTTTTACCAAAAACAATTGGCTAATTTTAATTTGTCCGTGACATAAGTCCTTTGAGAAATTTTCCCATTGATGTAATCTTTTCTTTAAAATTTATCTTAAAATAGACTGTCAATTTGTACTTTGATATCGTACAAACAAAGCGAATTACATAATCAAGCATTCACAGAGTTAATAGTTGACTTAGTAAACGAAATAACGGTTTGTTGTTATTAAAATTATTTTAAATAATACCTGTTATACACTGCAAACAAATTTAACAGTATAATTTTTTAGAAATTTGTTGTTTATTAACGAAAAATGTTTCCAAACATGTTTTTTTTTGTATAAAAAAAAATATTAGATGTGTTTTATTTTACGGCAAAAATCCAATTACACGATTAGCACTATTAATATTGAACACAATAAAAAACTATGCTTGGATAGAAGTAAAAATTAAATTTAAACTAGTTAGTAAAGTTCATTTTCTTTTTCATATGCCGAAACGACTTACCGTTGTTAGTAAACAGAAATTCAGATTGTACTATAAGTACTAAACACGGACTCTCATTTATCAACATGTTGACATGTCATTTTGCACAAAAATATTTTAGTTAAACATTTGGGAAATATAATCTTAAAACCATAAAGTTTATACCAACATTTTAATTTAAACCAAATATATTTTATCCAATTGAACAAGTGACCCTAAAGTTCATCTCGTTTTTAAAAATAAAATTATTCTTTCAAAGCCCCATAATCCTTGAATGTTGCAAAGTAACTTGGAGCAAACGATTTTTGACAAACAAATGCCAACTGTTGATAAAATTTTCTCCAATTTGTGTGATGCATATAAAATGCATTAACTATAATCCACAAACTGAATTGACCAATTTGCAGTGTGCTTTATTATCTCCCCAAACAAAATACGACCCGCTACATTTTTGCGTATAAATGAGCAAAGCCAACTGTTTCAGGTCACGTGTCAATCAGAACTATTATTTTGCAAAATGTTTCAAAGCATATACTTGCACATGTATCTATAATTGAATATAAATATAAATATTGTGAAAAATTAACCTAACATTTTATGATAAAAATTGTTTTGGTTAGATTATATATAAAGCGTCCCGATGTACGAGAATGGGGGGAGTGGAGGGAGACTTAAACAAATGATTGACTGATTTTAGAGTGATTTTTAACATGTGCGCAAAAATTCAAATAAAAGCATATAGTCAGTTGAAAAAGCAACTAAATGTGATTTTCGGTTGCTTTGACTAAATTGCAAGGTTGTTGAATTTAATTAAACAAAATTGGTCTGTCCAGATCTGTTGAAATGTTGAACAGTGCAGATCTTTAACCGAAAACATAAATAAATAAATGATTTTTTGTAATTTAACATTTGTTCGAATAGTTTAATTAAAAATGCATTTAGTTTATTTACTTTATAAGCTCTATTGCATTTTTTTTTGAAAACTTTAAATGCTATCGTGATCAAGCATGACATTTTTTACTTCTTAATCAGCTGTCCAGTATTACGAAATGTCCGTTGTTAAAAAAGAATTCAGTTTTAATCAATATTTAGTTCATAATTAAGGTTAGTTCTTAGCGCAATATAGTTTGGTCCCCTTGTCCTTAAAATAACATCAAACACTAGATAAGCATTTTCTAGTTTGCACGGTTTTTAGTAAATTTTTACATAAACGTGCATTATTATAATTTGTTTCACGTGTTACCGTTTTAAAAATAATATTTTAGGAAAATATAGTTGTTCAGCTTGTTAATCTCCTTTTTTCGGAACAGGGGCCGATTTAACGGAAATGAAATATCAGTGTTTAAACTTAAACAAAAAGCAGAATTTAAGATTGAACTAAATTATTTTTGAAATAAATACTTTACAATGGATCTCATTTTATCTTTAATATTTCCTACAATTTAGCACATATTTTTTAATGTTGTAAATTACCACCAAGTTTAAGCAAAAACTGTTTAAATTATTCTATATTCTAATATTATTTCAAAATGTATGTATAAATAAATGGATGTATCTAATTTACACATCCAATGTCTGATTAATAATTATGATTTTGTTTCATAATTTATCCATATCTGTACTTTGTTATTATAACTAAATTTAAATAATAATGTTAGTTTCTATGATACCACTCTAATAAAACCAACATATAATTTTCTAACAAATAAAATTTTAGTTGACGTAATTGATTTAAAGCAATGAACTAAAATTTATAACTATATTGATTTGCATTTAAAATAATTTATTATGCTTAAAAATGATATACAAATTTTAAAATGTGTTATTGATGATTAATTTCTATTTAATGGTAAAAATATGTGTGTGTGTGTGGGCACGATTAAATCAGACCCATTGTTGGCAAATAAACATGAAAGTAGTGTTTTTGACTTGTTCAATTGGTTATACAAGTTCATTCACCCCATCTAATTGTTGAACCGCACAAATGATGGAAAGTGATTGATAAGCGACAATCTAATCAAACACGACGTCACGGACACACATATTAGTTGCCACTAGAGGGATTGTCCGTTTTTATAAATAAAAGCACACAATACAAAGATAAAAAATCAAATAAAAATTTGTGAAAACACATTTGAAGATGTATTTGTCAGTGTAAATAAATGTTTAAAGCGTAAAAAATCATTTAAAAAAGTGAAATGACGGTTACAATAATACGTGTTCCGAGTTGCGTCATCATTAATCAACTGACTTGTCCTTAAATTATGTACGAACAAACCATACCAACAACTGGAACGTATGTACAAAACTAATTAAAATTCCAACGAAAACAAGTGTTTATTCGGCTAAACTAAATAAAAGAAACACATTCAATTAGATCTCCTTCAGTTACGTTGTGTAGTCGAATGAACACTTCAATATGTTGGTTCAAAGTTTGTTGTTTCTAAACTAAATTTTTAAATTATATATTTTTAAAAACTATATGATTTATTTTAAAATGGTGTATCCTTTTAAGTGTTTGTCCAGTTAGTTGCAACTTTGGTCACTGTTTACTTTGCTTATAAACTAAAAAGTTTAAATCTGTAAGCAGAAACAGCTGACACTATATATATATATATATATATATATATATATATATATATGCATGTCCAATTGAAGCAGCGACTTAACTAATAGACTCTTTCTCAAAACAAACAAAAGCTTACATTTTAGCATCGGCATTAAACGCAAAATCTCATTTAACCACTTTAAATGTTTAATTGTAAAATATTTAATTACTAAATAGTAAAACCGCTAAAAAATAAATAGTAACCTTTATTTTAAAATAAATAATAAATCAATGGTTGACTGCTTTTTAAAGTCATATAAGTGTGTTTTTATAGCAGCTTGGAATAAATTAAAAGCAACTTGAACAATAATTTTATTTTTGCTGAAAACATTTTTTTCATTTTTTAACTGCTGTCAAAAAATAGATATTATATATATATATATATATATATATATATATATACTGTTATTTTAAAAATAAAATTCAAATTACTTAAATATTTTTTAACATGAAGTGTTAGTTATTCTATTATATATATATATAAACCAAACAATAAAATGCATGAATGAACACGGCACACATTTTTTGCATGACATATGCACTATTCATATGTTATGTAAGTTCAAAAAGAAATGAACTTACAAAATATTATTTATCTGTTTTCTTTTCATTGTACACATCATAGCTCACTGTATTATTGAAGTCGTCTATTTTTTTGCTTTATATGCAAACATAAATTTAACTTAAAACCGTCGGGTCTTAATTGGAAGGCAAACATAAATGTCTGATTGTTTGTTTTCAAATCAAACAGATGTTTGTTTTGATAATTAATATGGTCTGTACAAAGTAAATTATTTTATTTTTGGATATAATAACATTTTTTTATTTTACATTCAACTAATGGGCATAAAAACAAAACGCGAGAAATCAATGTCCCACCCTTTCCAAAAAATAAAAATGAGCCAATTAATATAAATAAATTCAAACAATCAGTTTAGACAAAAATTAATTAAATAAATAATTATCAACCTAATCCAACTCAACTGAGTGGAAATGGATATATCATTGTGATCTAGTGTCACTTGTATAAATTTTGTTTCAAAATGATTTTTACATTTTTAAAATTTATTTATTTCATATTTTCAGCTTAATTAATGTGTATTAATTAACTTATTATTAATGGTTATAACAAATTTGCATTAGCAATTTGTTTTTGGGATCATCGATTTTAATTAATGAGTCTAAATTGTTGACTTTAGTTTATTCGAAATAAAACAAACTATTTAATTGGAACAAATTTCTTTGATATATTGCAACAAGTTGAATGCAGCGCATCTAGTTAAAACCGGAAGTTAGAAATGTAAATAATTAAAAGATGCTATTAAAATTACATGATTGCTTTATTCGGCCTAATTTATGGTACCTAATAACAATAATTGATTATTAAATCGGCTATTTGTTGATAAAACTTAATAACAAAACAGGATACATAATATTCATAGTAATTTAACTGAGTGTATTTTCTTGTATTATTATTATGTTTACTATTATCTTTCTTTCCAAATTTAAAATACGTATGTTTTTTTAATGGTAACTTATAAATTATACTTACATAACATTTTGTAATAATAATATTAACTTTTTTGGCTAGATTTATATTATTTACTCTTTCACAATGTCTTCATCGTGTTAGTTTGGACTATTTCAAACAATACCTATTTCATTACCTATTTCATCGGTATATTCAAAGTATCGCGGTGGCGCAATGGCTAAACTACTTATCTCTCTTAGACTAGTGAAGAGGAATTCGAATGCCATTGTTGGTGCTAAACATGGATTTTCATTGAGAAGTGTTAAGTGCCAAATTATTGAAAAAATGTATACATCTTATCAGTAGTAAGAATTATAACATCTACACACCTTAAAATATTGTCATCTTGCCCCGACTCATTTGCTTGGCAGAATCCTATATCATAAAAAATAACGACTGAAAATGCAGTACTTTAGAATCAAACTATTTCTTAATGCAGAAAAACCATATAAAGTCACAGGCACTACTATCAAAATTAATGGCATATAAAACATAACATTAGTTTTTATCTAATGCATGCATCTATCCACAAATACTTGTTTGCACAAACTGCAGTTCAATTTGGAAAAAGTCGAAGTTGGTTAAGTGTAACAATATTATTTATTATCAACAAATGTTTTGGTTACATTTGCAACTTAATCTGTTTATTTTGTCAGGTGTGACTAGATGCACGCGTGTGGCTTAATAAGATCCAAATGTGTATTATTGGGATTATTTGTCACCGATTTTTATCAAATCAAAGTCGATATTGAAATGTAAAATGGGTGAGAGAAGCATGTGGTTAGATGCAGCGCAATCACACCTTTTTATAAACTTTATTTAGTTAAGGGCCAAACATAATGGAACGTAAAAAAAATAACAAATTGTAGCCAATTTAACGTCTAACGGTTGTACTTTTTCAATTCGCGTGTTGACACAAATGTGTATGCATTGGATGTAGTTTTTGTAAATACTTAATTTAAATAAAAAAAGATAACTCTCATTAGATTGTTTTGAAAATAAATAAGATAAATAAAAAAGTTGCCTAGTTTAAGAACTGAAATTACTTTTCCAATTGTCAGTAACTTGTGGCATTAGAATAAAAAATATGGACAAATGTTACTAAATCTTGTTTCAAAACTCGAAATCGAACTAGTTGTACAACTTGACTCAACGTTATTCTTAGTAATGCATAATAATTACGTTATTATCAGTTAGTATTATTTCGACAAGGTCTTTGTTCAAGAAGAGAAAAGTTTGAAAGCCAGAGTTACTATTTCTACTTTTGCAAAAAATATGCTGTTTCCGAAGAAAGAAAACGAAAAATTGATTAACAAAAATGCGTCTTAGTAAACAAGAAAATATTTCTGTGTTATTCATTTATCACTTTCTTAAAACTGAACAAAGTTTAAAGCTTGTATAATGACTGAGAATTAGGTAGTTCAGATTTGTACTTATATATATATATATATATACTTTTAATGCTTGTAAAAAATGACCTCCATAAAAATCAATATTTCAATTTTGTTTCTAATCCTAAAGTACTTTTATTCGAAATGAAACACTAACCTGAAGTTGCTAACTTTTATATACGCACTGTCAGTTACGGGTAAGACATTACTATGAATGCAGGTGGTTTTGTTTATCAAAAATTGCTGATTTTAAGTGACCTTATTCGCACCTCTGATCCTAACATATGATCGTTTTGGTTACGCATTTGTTGATAAATTTGTTTCCAGTGAATTCAGTTTAATGTTAATCATACGTTGTGGTTTGAACTTCTCTATCCAGATGTTTGTTTGGAATGGTACATTCATTCCCAATTGCGTCATTTGAGTTTCTTATCAGTTTTTAATTTTTAACGTATTCTTTAATTTATTTTTCATTCAAAGTTCATTGCATTTCTTCCATCTGTTTGACATATCTTTGGCTAAATAATGACGCAACTGTTGCGTGTAATTGGGTCAAAAAAAAATTGATTTTGTGTTCATAAAGTGACATTCGTTTAAGAGATTTATTGTAAAAAGTGGTGCCATTATACTTATTTAAAGCAGTTTTTGTGTAATTACTACACAGTAATCAGATTTTTCACTTCTTGATTAAGAAATTTAAAGCTGGTTCTTTAATGTTGCCTCATATCCAAGGTTGAATATTTTGATAATTTAAAAGTTTAATGGTAACAAATCTTAATAACAGATATTATTTTTATGGGATTTTTAAGGGTTTATGTTTATCCATTTCAAACCAAGAATCATTTTTATTCGTTGAATTTAAGTTACAATGTTAATACTATTCTTCTTCTTCTTCTTATTGTTATTAATTCAGGTTTATATATATATATATATATATATATATATATATAATTTTTTATTTTATGTCTGCTACTTTGAATTTTTTACGAGAAACATCCTTCAGCAGTGGACATTTTAGCGCATTTTAGTGCCGGTGATGGAATTCGAACCTATGCCCACCAAGGTCCAAATTCGAGCGCTGCATTGCTAGACTACCCCGGCATATATATATATATATATATATATATATATATATATATATATATTGTTGGGTTATCCAAATGTAAATAGAAAAAAAGTATTTGAATGTCGAACTTTTGAGTATGAATCTATCCCCGCCCTATTCACAATAATTTGGTTACACTAATATATGGGTATTTAAGTAAAGTTTATTGACAATATTATATTGAAATACATTCATATTTTATTATCACAAATCCAATGTATCCACACCCTAATGAAGATTTTAACTAAATAACCAAAAGTTAAATTAGATAAAAATTTTTGAATATAATAGTTTAATATTCGATAAAACTAGCTTTATCTTATAAAAGCATCTACAGGAGTATATTAGACATCTCTATTATCCACTTTTTTCTGTCTATCTAGATAAGTTAATATGTTCACGTGGAAAACATGTTCAAAATGACGTTGCTGTTTTAGCATGCATTTTGTTTCTGAATCCATTAAAAAATTTACTAGTTTGGCGGAAAAATGACAAATTTTAAAATTGGCAAAATAGCCAACTGTATGCATGCACACCCTAAGGTTTTTACATGTGATATGGATTTGATACAGACAAAATATTATGGAACCAAACTTTTGTCAGTTAATAAACAATTTTTATAATTAATTAATTAATTTGCATGTGTGATGAGCAACTTGAAAAACAAATAGTCTACTAGAATATGGCAAATGTACTAACAATATCAGGACAATTAATATTTTACAATTGTAAATTGGGTACTGTCGAACCTATTGTAAATTTGTTTATAAAACAATCGTAATATGTGTTTGGCTTTAAAATGAAGTAAAACAAGTTTATATTTATTTTGCCTAATTCAGTTCAATGTATCCTTTCTCAGAAATTTACAGAATCAATCAATTTAATTTTTTTTGTTTTTAAATTGCAAACGTATTTTTAAGTGCTAATTGTTGAAAATAATTGTTTTACTAAAGTTCACAAATGCTTTTAGTTTACTGTGGGTATATTGGATAAATCACAATACGCCTGTGTGCAACAAATCAGAAATATAGTTAAAGTTTTAAATTTTTTACATAAATGAACCTATCTATTTTTATACGTTTTAACATTTGTTATGTATAGTTAGACATATTGTGATTGTACTATTATACTATTATTATTATTATGGCCATTAAACTTATAAAATGGTTTAATATGAATACAGAATAAGAATATTGTTGACTTGTGATAAAGAGCGTTTTATTGCTAAACGTAATTAATAATACAAATTTACATATTTAATTCATGGGAAATTGGTACCGTTTATTATAATTAATTACACATCATTTTAATTATTTGTTTAAAATCGTTTAAATTAGCATATCTATCATAAATATTTTTTACACATTTATATTTTCTAAAAAGGATAATTTTTATTAAATATAAAAAAATTAATAAACAATTTAGTTACTTGTCATTTCTTCATGGACTACTTAATACTTAAGTAAAAATGGATTCGACACTTGCCAACTCGAGGATGCTATTTGGAGAACAGTTGAATGATTGAAGTGAAGCATCGATTAAACTGGTAGACCCGAGTAAACACATGTTTAAGTCCTACTACCAACACTAAGCAAAAAACTTCGTTCGAATTTGATAAATTCCCATGTGATGTATAATGTTGTCGACAGGTTACAAAATGGAATATAGCTCTCAAGTGCAAATCCCAAATTTTTTAATTTAAAAACCGCATTTTTTACTACGAAATTGAGCCTGTCAATTAAATAACCATTTTGCTTATATTACAAACTAATAAATTACTTTATTCATCCTATGTTTAATTGAATAATTCATTTATTTAAAAATTCTGGTTTAAATGTTATAGAAATATCCTCAGTTTAAAAGTTTTATTTAAGTCATCATATGTGACCGTAACATTTTAAAATTCGATAATGACAACCTAAATAACTTTTAAACAATAAATTTTTATGCAAAAATTATAATTTATCGCATTTTGCATTTAATGATTGTAAATATTAAGCAATTTCAATTTATCAATGTTTACATCAGTGACATAATGACCTCAGAGTTTGGGAAAAGGGTCAACATGATAATAATGATAACTGTGATGACTTATCAAAGGTTAAATATGCGTATGCAAATACTTTTTACTTTGTGTATATATATATAGGTGTACAAGTCGTTGTAAAACTATTTTTTTTTTAATATGATCTAATATCTAAATTTTGCTTCTACATTCTTTCAATATTACTTTAATAGTATCAATTAAAAAACCTTTTTTTACCAATATCACCAAATTATGTGCTTTAATAAATAACTAAAAATATTTTTTTAAACGCGCTCAACGTTAAGTTGACAAAAAGGGTAATAGGTTAATAAAATTAATTTTTGATTTGAAAGTACAAAACTTTCTTGTTTATTTTTGTGAAATAAATTGTTTAAAATTATGTATATATATATATATATATATATTCATTTCATTTTGATTGGTGACCTGATTAATTCTTTATCAAGTGAAATGCAAAATTAATTTATTAATTAATTTTAATTCTGAATATTTTAAAACAGTCTCTTTTCATGATTAAAAATTTAATTAATTATGTAGTTATAGTTGATTTTTAATTTTGAATTAAAAGCAGACTTTAATTTTGTTAAAATACGATTGAATTTTTTAAATAAAATTTGCTAAATCTGCTTTTGTACTTCCCAAGTTTGCCTCGGTAACAGGGGACAATTGAAGCATAGGATTAGCAACCTTGTGTAAAAATACATCGTTGTAAAAAAATAACTATGATATTTTGCTTTGCCCAATGTTCGCTTGCCAAACAATCTTTTCTGTAAAACATTCAAACAATATTACTGATTAGTCCGGTGATTTTTTTTAAATCTAGAAAAAAGAGCTGTTTTCAAACTTTTGATTGCTCTGACACACAAGTGGTAATTGACCGTTGTCAAAAACAATTTACTAAATTTAACCTTAATTTAAACAAACCAAATAAATACATTTCTAACTTGAATATATAACATTTAGTTTTTAATTTTATCTTAGACCAAAAAAGTCCAATTTAAATGAAGAATTTAATGAAGCATAGAATTATTTTATTCATAATTTTTCTTTTTTCCATAATAAAATAATTGTATCGGTATAAAAAACAATTCCTCAACAAATAACTCATCACATTTGTTGTAATTGGATTTGTGATCAATTACTTTTCTTTAAGCAAAGGTATTAAACATGCGCTTCAATGCTTCTATTATGATTTTTGTTGATTGGACATTATTTGTATTCTAATTATAATTGATTTTTGTTTGATTGGATTATTGAAAATAGAGTCTATTTTTTGTTACATGTAACTGGCACATTATATACACTTAATTACATTTTGTTTTTAATTTGTATAGAGTTCTAAAATCAAAGTGCATTTTTGGTTTTAAAAATTTACTGCAGTTTACCTGAAAAGTACAACGAATTACAACCTTTTTCAATAAAAATTGGTCTTTTTAACACTTATTTTAAAAAAATCATAAATTATTATAGCTTGGATGTTTTAGTAGAAGTAGGCACAATTGTAGTGCAGCTATTGAAAGGTTGATTGTATCTGTTTTTTAATAATTCTGCGATACTGGTAGACTCCGTAAATATAAGCAGGTGGTGCCTATATTTATTAGTTATTTTCGTTCCTAGATTGACATTGAAAAACAGATAACCGTTTCTATTTTAAAATTTTTCTGGTAGTTTTCCTTAAATTGGGGCAGAATTTGTAAATTGTTTCTCTTTTTGTTGTTTTGGAATAGCGGTTTTCACAAAGATATAGTTACTAGTCCTACACCTTGATCCTTATACTTTACCAAGAAAAGTTTGATATCGGATAGGAAGGAGTTTTGTTAGTATTACAACAGACTTAAACCTTTTAACAAACTACTTTCGGGGTGGTCTAGCGGTACAGCGCTCGAATTCGGACCTCGGTGGGTTCGAATCCCATCTCCGGCACTAAAATGCGGGCCCACGTTCGGCCTCGCTAAAATGTCCACTGCTGAAAGATGTTTCTTGTAAAACATTCGAAGTAGAAAACATAAAATTAAAAAATTAAAAAAAAACAAACCAAATACACTATTAGTATTATAGGACTTATAAATACCAAAATACTGATTACAACATTAAACGATAAACCAAAAGCTGGGATTATTGTTTTAAAACATTACAAAACTTTATCATATATAGATACAATCATCAACTTTATTTGAAATTTTCATTAAATACTTGTGTCAGCTGGTTCGAAAACAGCAAACATCTATTTGAAAAAAAGAATATAAATAAAAAAAGTTTTTTGAGATATATGTATTTAAACAATAATACTACATTAATGAATTTTACTCAGTTTATCAGTAATCATACAATTTAAAAAATTGTTTTAAATATGATTTAGTATGCTTTTTTATTAAACTTGCATATAATTATTGTTTTATACATTTGAATTTTGCACATAAAAAAAGATTACAATTTGTAATTTTTCTTTTCATCTAACGTACGCACACGTACGCCCATTTAAATTTAAATCAAAATAAATGTATGTGAAAAAATGTTCGATATTTCTGGTAAATTAACTTAGAATTTTATCTTCAATTCAAAACTAATATTTTTTCTACAAAAAGGAAACATGTGTTTTAAACGGTTTATAGTATCACATTGGCAGTTTATTTGATATGACCAATAGACGAAGTATACTTAATCCAGGGTCTTAACTGATACACGTTGAAGTGTGCAAATGTTGTGCGACGACTTACTTTGATACTAAAGATGTATTAACCTAGATTATGAATGCTTGCAAAAATATTTTGTATGTGCTTAATGAATACGAACATGAAAAAGAAACAGATATGTTTAATGTCCGTTTGTAGTTGAATAAAAGACGTCATTTGGTAAATCGAAAAGTAACAAGAAGAAGAAGATTGGAATTGTACCAAACATGAACGCTTTTGCTATTTGTTAGAATAGTGTTAGCCTAAATATCTGTTTTAATATTGCCATCCTGAATTACTTACTATAGTTAAGTAACATTTAAAACAAAAATATATTGATGACAGTAAAAATGGCCGACATTTTTAGATAAACCGAATACATTTCACTCAGCAATAAGAATTAGGATTTTGGAATTAAAAAGACCAAATTTTGACTTTGATTCCTACCAATTTACGCTCGAACAATACTCAAATCTTTGCAATTAATAATAATAATAATAATAATAGTAATAATAATAATAATAATAATAATAATAATAATAATAATAATAATAATAATAATAATAATAATAATAAGCTACTTGTATAAATAGTTGTACAATACGATGAATAAACCTTTATTAAACAATTTAAACAACTGTTTACAATAACTAACAGTGCAATAATTAAAATACAAATCAAATGTTAAAAATTCTGACGCAGTATACAATATTGAATAATCAAAATGTGATGTTTGAAAACATACTGATTGTCCAATGCTTTATTAATCAATCAACGATATCATAATGATTATTAGAATTCACACCACAACGACGATTAACTTTTACACTAACACGTCAACATTTAACATTTTATCACAACAATTTGAATTAATACTAATCAGTTGTTGTTATTGTGATCGTTATGAATATGATGATTGTTCATTTATTCCATAAAAATATAACAAGCCTCTCGATTATTTATGATTGTTAGAATGTTGACTTGATAAAATGTTACTAAACATTGAAAAAATGTGTCAATCAAAAAATATAATAATATATACAGTTTATAACCAGAAATAAACCTGAAAGTTTAACGAAGTTTATTGTTTGATTTGACATGAATAAGGTAGAGCTGTGAATTGATTTGTAATCAGTTTTACATTGTTGCAATTACATAATAATTTATATGTTTTATAGTTACACATATAACACCATGTTTTCTAAAAAATAAAAAATAAAAACGTTTTTATAAACACAATCTTTTGAGTCAGAATAATTCAAGTAATCATAAGTCTAGTTAAAAAAGGAGGGTTGGAGTGCTCAGTTAACAGCATGGCTACAGAAACACCAAATATGTGAGCAATTCGTCAATGGACTCCTTGAAAACTTACCTCGCACCGGGTTCAGGGTGATCACGAATGCCCTGACCCCAAGTGGAGGCTCGCATTGCATATCGGCGGATTGAAGCCAGCGATGATCCCTAATCGGGTTCACTCAGGCGCGCTGTTTTATCGGGGTGGTCGACCGGCACAGCGCTCGATTTGGACCTGGGTGGGCATGAGTTCGAAAATATGGGCTCATGTTTGGCTTCGCTAAAATGTTCACTGCTGATAGATGTTTCTCGTAAAACACCCAAAGTAGCAAACATAAATAAAAAAATAACATAAATAAAAAAAGGGCAAACAAAATATTAAATATGTGGATTTGTTTACATACCAGGTAAATAACATTTATAAAAGCAAAAAAACCAAAGCTGATGTTATGTCTTTAAT
Source organism: Cardicola forsteri (assembly GCA_025895645.1). NCBI lineage: Eukaryota > Metazoa > Platyhelminthes > Trematoda > Strigeidida > Aporocotylidae > Cardicola > Cardicola forsteri. The sequence continues at coordinate 134,556 of JAKXYG010001133.1, read as the reverse complement.
TCTAAACATTTATAAAGTATTTGTATTTGTATATTAGTGAATGTTGTGTATAAGTGCATATCAATTATCTGACTGAATTTATTATTTCTCTTTTAATTACTGCTAATTATATATTTTTCTATTTTACCTAATTTTATTTGCTGAAAATTACTTGTATTAAAATATCAAAAAAATAATAATAATAATAATAATAATAATAATAATAATAATAATAATAATAATAATAATAATAATAATAATAATAATAATAATAATAATAATAATAATAATAATAATAATAATAATAATAATAATAATAATAATAATAATGGTAATGATGATGATAATAATAATAATAATAATAATGGTAATGATGATGATAATAATAATAATAATAATAATAATAATAATAATAATAATAATAATAATAATAATAATAATAATAATAATAATAATAATAATAATAATAATAATAATAATAATAATAATAATAATAATAATAATAATAATGGTGATGATGATGAGGAGGAGTCAAGTAAATACCAATTGTAATTTGAATAAATAAAATATAATTGCAATTCAGTCAAAAAAATGAGAATTTAAATCAACATAGTGTAAACGTGTTTGGATAAAACTTAATAGATATTTTTGTAATTTTACCAAATATTAGAGTAATTGGCAGTATTTATTTATTTTTAAAAATGCCGAGTGTTACACTTCATTTAGTTAATTTCCTTTCAGTTGGGTTTAGAATAAATCCTTCCGTCTCCTTATTTTATAAATCGTTATCTTACTTTTCTAGTGATACGTTTTAAAACATGTTAAATTTTGTAATTATACTTTTAGCGGCCTTTAAAATTAGTTTGAACAGAGTTATTTAAAGAGTAAAAAAATTCTGATAATTTGAATGATTTAAATAAAAATAAATAATTGAGCTTGTATCAAATTGCCTTGATTATCCTGAATTACCGGGGTCAAAGTTGAGATTTAATGGCCATTTATTAGGATAAACTTGAACTAAACCAAGGTAAGCACAAATGTCCAGATTTAGAATGCTTTTTTATGAAAACAATAAAAAACCACTTTATTCAACAATTTAATCGCTAACAGCCATGAAATAAACAAACAACTTAAAAGATAATTTATTAAAAAAACAAACATTTTGGTTTTTATCTGGAAAATGTCGGACATTTTGTTTTCATTTAAACCTACATATACACAGACACGCAGAGGTTGTTAATTCGCCAATGACTACTTTGTTTAAAAAAATCAACTCAATAAAACACATTTATAACAAGATACTGTAAGACTATAGTTAAATTTCAACAAAGTTGTATATGGCCTGACAACTACGCCTTTTTGTGTTTCAATTGTGGCAATGACAACTAAAGATTGATTTTTTAAGTTGTATATTTAAATGCGTGACTATGTTAATTAGGAATCCGATGTAAATACTCATTGATTTAATTTATTTCATTTTGTTTTGCTCCTAGAGCAGCATCGGGCAACAAGTAAATGTTTCTAATTTGCACAGCTTCTGGTTTTATATCGGGTTGCATTGTCATATTGTTATTGTTACTTTACGGACAACATTGGTTTTAAAAAAGTGGAATTGGTAGTCGTAGATTTGAACATTCCTTTTATTCCTTTTATTCAAGACTATGGACTGACTAGAGATGAGTTAAACACTGACAATTTTATTGAGACAAAAATTAATTTGCAAAAGTTTATGTTGATGAAATATCGTTGTTTGATTTTGTAAATTGATGTTGCTTAACATGTTTTACGGCAAACTTCTTTCAGTAAGGGGAGGCCTGCATTTGGTGCTGGTGGTGGGATTCAGACTCATGCACACCCAGTTTTGAGTCGAATGCCGTACTACTCGACTACTTAGGCACAATAATAATTTACGATTTTTATGCATTTTTTAACTTTAAAACACATCAAATTTTTACATTTTTCATACATATAAAATTTTTATTTGCAATTAGTTATTATTTATTTATTTATCAACGTTAAAGAGTGTGAAATGTTTCTGTTATAATTTGAACGATTTCTCCATATCTCCATAATTAAATGACTGATTTTTAGACTAAACGGTAAAAGACAATAATCTACATACTTAGTATAAAAGTATTGCATTTATAGAAAAAATTAGATATCTCCACTCTCGATTGACTAAAAGTCATTTCTGCTTGATTATTTAAGCCAATATTAGTAACAATAACAATAATAATAATAATAATAATAATAATAATAATAATAATACCTTGTCCCGTGTTACTTCAAAATGTAGACTACATATTTTCTTTATTTATCCTTTTTATACAAATTGAAAAGCCCTAAGACAAAACTGTTTCTAATATGCCGAACTTGTTGAAACATGTTTCAATCGCAAATATAACATAAACATGTTGAACATCTTAATGAAATAATGAATTCTAATATATACCTTGATGAAAGTACAAACAACTGTCTTAATGAAGTGTTTTTTAAATATTTCAAAATTTGTTAGCCACAGGCTTTAAAAAATCGTATAAGTGAAATAATGATTTGAGTCGTAATTTGGAGATGTACTCACGCATGTGTTTGTTGGAAGTACAAACTAACCCAAACAGACTACTTTGATCCCTGTGTGTGCATGTGTGAGCTTAGGGCAATATATCCTTTTGTTTTAACAATTAATTGAGATTAATTTTAATGTCAATTTTCATCATTGTGAGGTACTTGAATAAATTAAAATCCGAGGCGCATTCTCTAACCCATTGAATATTTCATTATAGATTACAAAATAGACATTAAGCACATTGAACGTAGCGAATAACCATAACACTTCAATTTCAACAAAAAATAACAACACATTATGCATAGCTTAAGGTGATGCTTGTTTATCTAATTACATTGTTTCAAAAACTTAACATCAATTAACATCGGATAAATAAGTATTGTTAGTATCCATTTAGAAAAAAACTATGAAGTACAATATAAATAATTCTGGTTTGGCAGATATGGGAACATTTTTTTTAATTATACAGTTTTAACGTGTTTATTTTCAGTGAGCAGTGCAACTAAGTTTAAAGTACAATTGCAAGTTTAGTTTAGTGCAATTCAGTTCAGTTCATTTCTCCTCCTCGTCTCTGAACCCACGCTGGACAATATGCAAGCATTTGCAATTTGCAGTTTCTTGTCGTTTTTTTATATCCGACTGCATCTTTATAACTACTTTTTTCCTTGCGTTTCTTAATTTATGTTAATTTTTACCCAAAAAATGGTTTCAATCCTGCTCATCAACTTTTCCTTTTCAACGCTGACTTTGCACCTACTACGGCAGAATTGCACAAACCAAATGAAGTACCAGTCACGTAAATGTATATTGAATTTAATGTAATTGTTGTTTTAATTGCTCATTAACTTTATTAAATTATGTTTAACTTTGATTAAAATTTATTATATTACCAAAATCTTTTTGCGATATGAAATCAAAGTTAATCGCTTAGTGTATATCAAATTTGCAGATGATACAAATCGAAATTAATGTACGACAAAAATTAAAATAACTTGAGCATAACATTTATGAATTGACTAGATTGTTAAATACATCATTCTAATTGATCACCTAATAGTTACCATGTCAGTAAATCCAAAAAATTGTGTCTTTTAATCCGACCATTTTCATTTATTCAATGACCCATAATTTTGTCAGCTTTTGTGCCAAATATAAAATAAATAAATTCAAATCACTATTCTAAAATGATTCATTTAAAGCTATTGTTTCAACATTTCAAGTTCTGATTTAAAAGTGATAAGAATAGAAGCGAATGATGCACATGCACATTTTCTTCTTTAAAATCAATATTGTCATCATCCATTTTGATACAAAAATGAGGATGAGCGTTTTTAAGTCCAACTATCAAGCAAATGTTTTCAAATATCAAAATCACTTGAATTAGAAAACAGATTAAATGGTGAATTGTTCAAATTTTATTTTTAAAAATTGTTCTCATTTTTTTGTAAATAAGGATATTGTAAAAGTAATAATGCTTTTTGTAGCTCAGTTTAACAAATTAGAGAAGAAACTAGAAACGTATTCTAGTACTTTCCAAAGTGAAAAATTTAATTTTTACTTTACTTGTCTAAAACAATTTAAATGTAATACTTATTTTTAAAGCAAAAGGGTCTTGTAATAATAATAGTAATATATGTAGTAAAAATAAGCATTCTCTTTTATTAGCAATTTTTTGTATTGATGACTGAGATTTAAAGTCGTTTATTTGTCTACTGTTTTTTTTAAATCAAACAATAGGCGGAAAATACAATTGCTTCCTTTTTTATTAAATCAGCTCAAATTGTATAAAACTCCTATTTATCAGGATAAGATTTTAAATTTAAAAATCTAAGGTTCAATAATATAATTTACGCAATTATATAAAAAAGAAAACAATGTAAATCTATTTATTGTTTTTTTAATGTCAAATTTGTCACAAAAATTGTTTACCATATTGGCAAGCTTTTTTGTCCAAAACCAAAAAACTCGGACAACATTGTTTTTTAGCATTGTCTACTTAAACAATAAATATTTATCACATTGTCCAAATGCGGGTCAGTCCAAAATTAAATTAGTTTTAAACCTTAGCCAGGCCTGTGAATAAAACAAAAAGTATATGGTACAAACAATTTGATCAACAAGCAAATTCATGCGGAACGAGAAATTGAAATTGGTCTCAAATTGAGTTCAAGTTTGATTCAGGAAGCTGAATTGTTTCCCATTGTTTATGACCAGATTAGTGTGAGGACTCAAATCTAAATCATTCTAATAGCTATTTATTTCAAATGGTAATGATGGTAAATAAAGCCTGATCAATATAAAAAAATATAGAAGTTAGAATGGATTAATATATTGCAATTATGAAAAGTAATAAACATATGTTTCTCAGCGGGTATGAAAATATAACTCTATTTCGCTTTCTGTAAAAACAAAATGACTCCGTTGTTTTTATTTTTATAATCAAGTAGTAAATATAAAACTGAACGACATAGAACTGTAACTTTCAATACCATTTTCTGTAACAAATGTTTTCTCTTCATGTTATTGCAGGTTTTTGGTAGATTGTCACATTTGACTACTAACACAAACATTTTTTATTTTGCAGCTCTTAAAGAAACGCCATGTACAATTTACACATATTCACATTTAGAGCTTAACAATGAGCTACACTTAATTTACTAGCAAAGCAAACGATATGCCTATCTGCATTTAATTTAGCTAAACCTGTTTAACAAATTAGAACACATAATTTGAAGTGCATTACATCAGCAACTTAATTAATAACAAAAAGATTATTGTGGAAATTGCTGTTTTTTGTTTTAAAAATGTTAATAAAAAAGTTTTTGATTTAATTTTCCTCTTCCAGCCATCACAATATGGTTTAAAAGCAATTTAAAAAGTTTTGATGTGGGTGTTTTTACTACCCGATTCTCTTCTTGCTGCAAATACTTTTCCTTTATCCAGACTGGTTAGATCGGTTCATTTCTGATCATTTCTAGATGGAGTTTAGTTTTAAAACAATTATCCAAATTCGAATGATTGCGTGTCAAATTTTAAGACATTGCTTGTTTGTGTGTCTGTTTGGACGTTGTTACTATGTCCGGTCCGTTATTTGTTACTCAAGACAAAAACAAATGTAATTTATTGAGTCTAAACAAACTCAATATTGAACAAATGTGTTTGTAAGTCAGGTGAGACAGGTGTTAGATATGCATAATTTTTTTATTAATTAAAATAACACAAAACAAACATAATTCAAATGAACTGATAATAATTTTTATTTGTCCAGTTGAACTGGTTCACAATGGATTGTTTCATATTTATTTTTCCAGAAAGACAAAAAATTTGCATGAATTTCAGTCTGTCGGATGTCGATACATGTGGACTTGTGCGGTCTACATTATCCAGATGTTGATAAAACGCTTTTTAAATTATCTAACGTTTTGTTAAATAATAGTGTTAAACGTTCTATTTTCAACTAATTTTCAGTCAAATGTGTCTACTATTAGTTTGATATTTTTGAAAATTAATATAAAATTGTTTGTTGATATTTTTAAAGAAAAAACATGCGTTAAGGGATAGAGTAACTATATTTACTTATATTTGTTTTCAATTAAAAACTAATATTATAATGTTTTTGAAATATTTTACAAAATTGTATACATTTTCAAATTGAAAAATTGAATTATACTAATTACATGATGCTTTGAATAACTACGCCACAACTGTTTTAATAACAAAAAAATGTTTATTTACATAGTTAACTTATTAGCATTGATACAAGTTAATTTGCATACTTTAAAAAGAAATTTAACCAACACTTTATTTTTTTTTAATCGTTCAACAGTATTCAATGGCTACAGGTATTTAATATGCATATACAAGTAACAAAATGTAATATGACATTTTTGATTAATATTTTTACAAAGTAGTTAGTCGTTCACAGAGTCAATATTAAATAAGAAATGCAAACTGAAACGATTGATTAAACAAACAGCATATTAGAAATCATGTGTCTTATATTGAATAACTTTTAAGAGATATAATCTATTTAAGTATATTTGTGTGTACTTATTCTACAGTAATATGTACAGGCCAACACTTAATTCCTCTAAAGTTGTACTCTAGGTAAAATTATATCAAGATGTCACATGTGGGCAAGGTACTGGACCTGTATTGTAATGGATAAGGGTTCCATCCTACTATTGATACTAAATGTGAGCCGTTACTTAGTTGTCCTAAAGGTCTATTGGCTAAAAACTACATTGACATAATAAAAATAGAAAAATATCATTTTTTATTTTTGTCTAAACTTGTGCTTAGATGCAAATCAAAAAAGTTTCAACACTATATATCACTTTAATGCATCCTTCAAGGTGGCTTCATTAACCGTACAAAAATTGGTTTCTTATAGCCGTTAACGTTTATTTATAAAAGCAAACATTTTATTATTGAACGTTTTGTTTATACTTTAAAGGAGTAAAATTCTAGACATTCAGATCCACAACCTGCTTCTTATTTTTTGCAAATAAAGAGTTGAAGGGAATATGAACAAGTCTCTGAATTTGATAAACCAAATTTGTAAACATTTCTAAATTGTTTATTCGCATTTATAAACAAACACTTAGAATAAGTCCATTAAGGATGTTGAATGATACGATTTTCTTTTTTGATATAAATGCACACACAAATCTAGTTCATAAAAGGAAATAAGTTTTAAATATTTATTTGTTTGTTAAATTAATAAAATAATTAGAGTTTTCAAAATTTAATAATTTTTGACATTTTTAGCTAAAAAGTAGTAGAGCATTTAGAAAAAATTATTATTATTACAAGAATAAAAAATCGTTCAATTAGAGATATTCCACAAATGCTGTCAACGTGCGAACAATGCATCTTATTTGGTCAAAACAAAATGGTTAAGAATACATGCAATAAGTGAATCAAATTAATTGTGCTTAATTTCATGTTTTTTTAATTTAATTTAATTTATTTTTACTACTTTGAATGTTTTACTGGAAACACCTTTCAGCAGTGAACATGTTGGCTAAGCCGAACGTGGGCCCGCATTGAGTGCCGGTGGCGGGATTCAAATCCACCAGGTCCGTACCGCTAGAGCACTCATGCACAATATTGAATATTTTTTATTTAAAGCAAACAATTTAAAAATTAACTTTAGAGCAGGTGGTTATTAAGATAATAAAAGTAACTGAAGTTGTAGCACAATAATAATAATAATAATAATAATTATTATTATTATTATTAGCGGCGGTGGTAGCAGTAGTAGTAATATTAATTTCAACAATATATATATATATATATATATATATATATATATATATACAATTACTAAAGTGAATACTGTATTAGTAACAACATAATTACTATTTACTTTAAGTTTAGTGTAAATGCAGTATTTAGGTTTATATCCTAAAATTGGAATCCAGATACCAGAAATTTAATCACTGAGGCATCTGGGAATCAAAACTCTGTAAATATTTTTGTTTAACTGTTTTAATGTTTACAAGACTGTTAAAAATTACGATAAATAATAAACTTGAAGCAAATGTAATTTGATAATAATAACCACTTTTGACTTTGTAAAACGTTAAACTTTGACTGACCCATCATGTCAAATTTTTCACATTTATTGTGTGCGTGCACCAATAAAAATAAAAATATTGTTAATTTGAAGATAAACTTTTCTACCCCTCCTTTTTTTCTATCCTAGGGATTTATCATGTAAATAATCAACTGATTGGGCTATGGTACAAAGTAATTTTAATTAATCGAAGTAGGTTAGAGATAACCCTGCTACGTGTTGGTTCTTCAAGGTATTCTTTGGATCACCATAATATTAGGTTGTTCAAACCCACACAGAATGCGGTGCTTGGAGGGTTTTGAATTCTGAGGTACATTATCTAAAAACTAGAAATGTTATTATTGATTTACTGTACAAGTACTTGTTAATCATTAATTAATAATAGATGTGTATTTACTTTAAAGTTTTTTCTCACTTAAACTATGTAGCAGGATAGTAAACTAACTAAGACCAATGTTCATGTAGCTGTTATCCAATAAATTAACAACTGAATAAAACTCACCAACCACAAATATGTCACAATTGCCTATTAAAACAAAATGAGTAATTTGGAATGATAATGATAATTCACAAAGTAGTTGCAGTTGTACCATGTCAACAATCAATTAATTACGTTGTTTTTAATACATTTTCATATTTCATATTTACTGCAAATGCTGGTTGTCAAAAGCTTACAAAAAGTGAAATTTTAGATCTGAGTCCAAACACTTTTTGTATTTATCCATAAGCCTTTCATTTTACCTTTGTTTCATCTAAATAAAAGCCAAAAATGTCGCACAGTAAATTAAACACTAATCAATGTCAGATACAAATTATTGTTTCAACGAAAACAACATTCAAATAAACTGTCACACAAGGGATGATTCTACATGGTTAATCTTATCATAAAACGTTTTGTCCTAAATCTAAATCATAATAGTTTATAAATGGTTCATTTTATTGTTTTATTTACACCATATTATATTCCTTTCTCTTTTTGTTTTTTATCAACAATGACAATGTTAAATCAATTTTGTCAAAAAATAATATCTTTTATTATTTTCTCAATCTAACCTTGAAATAATTTCAATAGAAAGTCGTTATTGTCTTGTCATTTAAGATGGTCAGACTTTTTGGGGAAAAAATTGTATTCAATTCAGTAAACAACAATCTTTTGTTAAACATGATTAAATAATTTAAATTAAATTTGTATAATGTTCTTTTGTGAAAAAAAGAAAACAAAACGTTAAGTTTTTTATTTAGTTTATGTATGCAGTCATTGTTTTATGGCAAAATACAATGTTTGTATACACATACATTGTTAAAAATTTAAACATTTTTGTTAATTGCTGAAATATTATTTTGGTGTATTTATTTAAAAACCCTTTTTTTGTAAAGAGCATGAGACGATGCATAATTGTTTCATCTAATTGTACATTAAATTTTTGGCTTCGGGGATTGTGCATATTGAAAATTGAAATTCTATTCGGATTTGCCAAACCCCATCAATGGAATCATGCTGCTTTCATTTCTTTGTTGTAATTCAGTGAAATGGTGTCCTTTCGCTGTTTCTTTAGAAGCCATGTTGCTCAAACCCTCCTCCTTTGTCAATTAAACTTGGGACTGGCTATGTTGGAGTTTAATTTTGTATAAATACGGATATTTAAATAATTCAGAAATAGCTATGTACAAGTCATTAATTTTTGCACAGAGAAGATCAGCAATGAACCAATCCAGACAGTCCCAAGTCTAGATAAAAGAGGAGGGTTTGAGTGCAAGATTGGTAATCTGGCCTGTGTAAAACATCTATATTGTTACAAAAGCAACAACCGGTCATTATTTCAGCAGACGAAGGCCAAGAAATGAAACGTGATTCCGATGACAAACTTGAGCAACAACCAAAGAAAAACTTAATCTTCAATGTCCAAAATTTTAACAATTGCACAAAATGTTAACCCATTCATTCAAAGTAGATAATTGGAGCACATTCTCTAAAAATACAAATCCAATTTAAATATTCTGGACAGGCAAAATCATTTTGCATGTGAAGATGCAACAATTCTGTGTTGAAAATGCAATGTAGTATATCAATAGAGTTGGTATCATTTGAGCAAACTTAAGATTTTATTGCATGAAAGCCCGTAATTATCCTTTTATCAAATTGATTTATTAAAAAAATATTTGAAAAAAATTAACAGAAAGCAGAAAATTTTAATAAATAATAAAAACTGTTTTAAAAATCCGTTACAAGCTGTACAGCTAGCTTGACGAGAGACAAAAAGTACAAAAGCACCGATGAAATGTTTAAAAATGCTGCTTTAACTACATAAATGAAGAATGAAAAACAAAAGAACAGAAGCACATACAGTAATAACAAAAATAATTCCAAAACTGTGTAAAATAATAACAAATAAAGAATAATAATTGAAAGAAGTGTTTAATTAATTAGTGTATACCAAATACTCTTGTATATTATTAATATGGTAAAATAACAGAAAGTATCTATTGGTTACATATTTGCTAGTAAATGTGATTTGTGCTATTCAAACGTTTAAAAATAATAAAACAGGTGGGCTTAAGAAGGAAATATTTTTAGTGTTTTGAATATTGGTATTGCTAATGTGATGTTTGATGCTTATTTTAGCAAAATGTTGATGTGCCTAATATGCTTAAGTGATGTAAGGAAAGTCAATCAATTTCAATGTGCTAATTTTGACAGCTCCCATTTTAGCCCCTGTAACTACAAAAATGTCAAAGTAACAAGGTAATGGAACAGAGTAAGTAAACAGTTTAATGTTTAAGGGCATGATGACCAATCTCCTAAAGATGATCAACAATGGGTAATTGTCATCCTGCTTAAAAAAGAAAGTTTAAACGGTTGTAAGTATTTTCGAGATCAAGAATCTCCGTAAATGTTATAAAACAATATATAAATATTTTTAAACTGCTTACAGTTAATTTTATGGCTTTTACAAAAGCTTTTGATAGCGTTTATTATGAATCTCTATGTAAAAATGTTAAATTTAATGGAATATTGTTAAAGTGTATCAATAGTATGTGTTCATTATACTTAAACTCTAGTTGTTCTGTTTAAACAGAAAGAAAAATCCAAAATTAATGTTAATTTAACAAATCAATGTCAGTTTTTTTATAGACTTAATTAATATGGTCATGTTCTTCCATCTACTTAATGATTAAACTTTGTATGTACGCAGTAATTATTCTTCTTACAGTAATATTTGGAAGTGAAAAGTGGAAGCAAACTGACACTATAAAATAGTATATTTTTTATCCCCGGTGTCTTAAAAGTATTTTCAAAATTATTTAGCGTACTCATAATAATATTATAAGAAAAACTGACATCATTACGATTAAACAAAAAAAAATTTGGTTCAGTTCTTGTTGATAGTCCAAGAAACCATAAAAACTGGGTTTTGAATAAAACATTGAAAATGGTTAACAAGTTGGTAGATCACAGAAAACTTAGTTAACAACTATTTGAAAAGGTTCAAATGACACAAATGTAAAGTGGAGTTAAATAAACATTTTGGAAAATAGTGAGAGTACAATCTTGTTCCTCCGTGTTCTTTGAGGCAACAATATCTTTAAAATTATATATAATACATTTATAGATATAAATCACCAAACTGCATTTGGATTTTGTATAATATATAAACTCCGCCTAGTTTGGATCAGAAATGATTCAATCTAGCCAGTCCCAAGCCTGGATAAAGGAGGAGGGTTTGAGTGCAAGGTTAGCAACCTGGTCTCTGTAAAAAATTCATACTGCTACGGAAACAATAAAAAGATGCTATTCCGGAAAACAACAGCACAGAAGTGATTGCACCTATTTGAATTATATAAATGACAGGGTTGTGTGAAAGCCGAAAGGAAGCTCAATCTTCGATTTGCAGAATCTTTAATGCCAACAAGATTTTGTTGTTATTGTTTTGTTATAACTTATTTTTAAAGCAAAAGGATTTTGTAATATATAAATTGCATTTAAAATAAAATGGGGTTTAATTGTGTTTTTTCTGTTGGAGTAATAAGAACTCTAGTCTCTGGACTGAACAGTCCACGTACGATCTTCTTAGCATAGTATTTTATTTAGGTTTGAAAACTTAACAGTAGAATCATCCTGAAACTATTTACATGGAGATTCATGAACTGTGCTACTCTGTTGAATTATTACTTAATGTAATTCATACATCAAATAGTGTTACAACTATTATAAATAATTAACAATGACAAATTTATATTTTGCAATAAATTGACCACATTAATACAAAATAGAGTTTCAAATTCACATTGAACATTTTCTCCCAATTTTAAACATAATTCAAATACTCAAAATATCGTTGTGTGGAAATATTACTCGGTTTAAAAAAATTGCTAATTTTTGATTTAATCAACACGTAATTAAGTATTTATTCAATCTTACTTTCAAATATCACGTTTGTTTTAATTAAATTATTAGCCACATTTTTTGCACTTTTTGTGAATAATTAATGCATTTATGTTTACATATGATACTGTGACTACATGTTTCAGCTATATTATGATGAAAATCTATTATATATATATATATATATATATATATAAGCTTATCCATTGTGACTGTAAAAAATGTTTGTGCATTATAAGTGATTATCAGAAATTCTTCAGAGATGTGTTAAAACGAAACCGGAATTCAATATTTGCATATTATGATTACAGGACGTGAAATAAAAACAATTTATTCATTTCCGGTTCGATTTCAATTAGTGTTTTAAAAATCGTGTTTGCTTACTAGAGACATTAGTAAATAATGCAGTCTAATTATGCACACAAGAAATAAACAATCGTAAGTTGAAACATCTCTAAACGTGTCACAATCTGTGGATAAATGATAAAAAGAGTTTGAATAAAATTTTTAACAAATATCAATTAACGCTGAAAAAATGTATTTATTTTTATTTTTTATATTTGAAACACAAAAATGATTGTTTTTTAAAAGAATAAATATTATTAAAATTTTGTGAGTTGTGTTTACTTGTTAACAAAGAATTGGATAAATGAATTATATAATAACGCGGCTAACTGAATGCTGACTATTGATTGGACACCTGACTGTAAGATTAAGTATTCTACTTCAATACATATTAATTATTAAGTGTACAGACCTTTTTTAAAAACACAAACGATATTTTGCATTTGAACATAAAAACTGGAACCTTAAGTGAATATTTATTTTATTTTTGAAAAACCAAACTTCCAATTTATCATGTTTATTTAACTTGTAATCATGATAAATATCTTACCCCCATAGAGAAAAAATGTTTATTAAATCCAAACAGTGGAACAAATCCATTAAATAGATTTAGGAATTCAGATTCATATGAGTGTTTTGTATTTTTTTGTTGTTGTTTAATGCAATCAATCAAACGCATTTGAAAGGCATTTTACAACTTCTGTGGTTCTAAACCAAAATGTAAAAGTACAAAATTGCAATGAAATCGGATAGTGGCAGGAAGAGGAAAAGGGCCGTTATAATCAGCTATTAGGTGAAACATGATAGTGTTTTCTGAAAGTGTAGTTTTGACGCATTTGTCATATTTGGGTGGTGCAGCTAACGGTAAACATAGTGAAAAGTTTGATTTTTGGGGTTGGGGCGAAGCAGGTTTAAAGTAAATTGGTATAGCGTTTCACATATAGGTACAATGAAAAAATAATGTAAACTGTTTAAAAATATGTACATATCCGATTACACCACATATACATGCAATAAATGAGGTAATAAAAATTAACTATTCATGATAGTAAAGATGTAAAATTATGAAATGTTAAAATTAAATTTTATGTACCTCAATTGGCAGTTTAAATAGTTTTGGACAAACTTAGGCATCAAATAACAATTAGGAATGTTATGGAAATAAATAATTTCAAAGTATGTTTCATGTCTGATTATATATATATATATATATACTATTTGAAAAACATCACTTATAGCTTTTTATCCATAAAAACGTTTTTTGATTGAAGTAATATGATTATCGATCAAGTTTTAAAGGAATTCTAGACAAATAATTTTTTTTGTACAATTTAATAATAAAAAACATAAATTGTGCCCGCATTAAATATGTGAAACAAATATTTAAGTATAAAAATTCTAATCGCATTTATAAAAATATATAAAATATTTTATTTTCTGTTTGTTTATGGGATAATTAGTACAAATTAATTATATATAAATCCGATTTTTGGTTATTTGTAATAGTCAAATTTTATGTATTTTGTTTTTACCTATGTAGTCTTAATAAATTGAGACACAAAATAAACAAATAGCCATCATTTTAATTGATCATCAAGTTGAAATATATTTGATTAGTTCGGATGAATATAGTCAAATTTGTTTGTAATATTATGTAATAAAGCACTTAGTTGATTGTTTGAACATTGTTTGTTATTACTTGAATGGTTTTAAACATCCGACGTAACATGTGCATTTGCTTTTAACATATTTTAAATAATGCTAAATGGCTCAGAAGTTTAAACGCTAGTCATCAGATTGAAAAATTTAGAATTCAGATTATATGCAACATTTTACTGGAGTGGTCTAGTGGGTTCGAATCCCAGCACCGGCACCAAAATGCGGGCCTACGTTCGGGTTTGTTAAAATGTCCACTGCTGAAAGTTATTTCTCGTAAAACATTCAAAGTAATAAACATTAAAAAAATTAAAATAACAAATTAAAAAGAATAGTGATAATCATAGCTGAGGGGAAGACTGACCCCTACTTAGCGCATCCACAGGTGGTGGATAGTGGAATAACCTTTAGTAATAAAGGTTAGCTGTGAATAAGGTTATGCCAACTAAACAGCTGTGGACCAAACGGATACTCAGGCGTTAAGGTCGTTAACGCGTTGACAAAAAGGCGACAACAGTTATCGGTGTCACCCTGAGTATTATTACCAAGGGGCCCTATCTAGGGACAGTACCGCTTACTCCACCCGGAGAGGGGCCTAGAAAAAGTGGTTTAAAAATTGCTCGTCTTCTCGCCAAGATGGCTGGCCGCGGCTAACTGGTCTATATACTCGCGGTCAAAACTCTTACAGAAATCAGTTAAATGCCGTGGTCAACAGGGCAAATACTGATGACCAAATTAAAAAAAACAACATTCTTAGAGCTCAAACAAGGCAGAATGTGACTCGCGACGCTCTGCCTGCTCTGTGAATATTACTCGCGATAATGTACCGGTTATTAAATCTAGGATTTTCCTATTAAAACCAAAATATCCGCTTAATGTTGGCTCATGGAACGTGCGCTCACTGTGTACACTAGCTGCGCAAGATTGTGTTGCTGCTGAATCTAACCGTCATAATGTTAATATTTTATGTATTCAAGAAACTCGTCATTTAGGAGCTTGTGCTATAAAATTACCTTCAGGATCAACCTCTTGGCCTTTTCAATGTGATGTTTCTGAACACGCCAAATATGGTGTTGCGATTATTGCGTCCTCAATTGCGACGGAAGCTCTTATTGATTGTTGTCATATTAATCCTAGTATTATGAACACCCGCTTTCAAACTGGGAATTTAATTTTAGATATAGTAAAGATATACGCGCTCACATTAAATCACACAGAGTCAGAAATAAAAACATTTTATGAACTATTGGCAGCAACAACAACAAATTTAGAAAACAAATCGAATTTTATAATGGTAATGGGGGATTTTAACGCTAAGTTAAGTGCTGCTTAGCAGTTGACAAATGGAAGATTAGTAATAGCAATTGCTCAAACGGTGACTATCTAAGTACCTATGCCTTACAACATAATTTAGTGCTCACTAGCACAGTCTTCCAACATCATCCACGTCACTTAACCACGTATAAGAGACAAGATTGCCGCTCTCAAATTGACTATGTTCTTGTCTCTCGTAACTGGTTTTCATCAATTAAAGATGTGCATGCATTCCACGGTTGCTGTACTGAAACAAAAAATGGAAGTGATCACGGGTTATTAAAGTGCACACTCACTTGAATTTCGATCCAAACAAAAGCACTTTAATCGCCTAGACTATAAAATCTATCAAAAATGCGTCCCATATTCAGGAATCCTTTGAAAAAGCATATTTAAATTCTGGTCCTTCCATTAACTATAATAATAAGGTAGAACATAATTGGAAGTTATTTACATCTAAACTAAATGTGGCCTCTAGGTTATTACCCAAGAAACATTCCAGATTTCCAACTCCACAAAAGTTTTACGCAATATTGTCAAAAACTAATAAGCGTTTTTTATTTTAAACCGTAAATTTCCAAAAAATATAATATTCAAAATAAATGTTAACAAAGACACGTGTTTTACAGTTTAGTTTAAAAAGCATTTGGAAGCATAAAACGGAAACCGTAATGCAACGAATGAATATTATTTAAATCCCATTTCTGTTATTGGTATGCATTTATGAGGTTATTGTTAGAATGTTAGTTGTTTAATAAAACCTTGGTTACTGTTTTTTGATTAATTGAAAATCAAATGGTGTGACAAAACTTATTGACTTGTTTTTGCCGCAGTTTTTATTCATCAAAAATCAACGGTTTACAACAATGTCCTGGTTTCCAATTACACGTGTGTTCTAAAATGAGGGGGGAGTACGTTAGTCAATACAAATTTAGTTGTAATTGGAAAATAATAATTTTCAACTTATTGTTGTAACATAGTTTACAAGCAACGTTATGTTTTTGTGTTCTTTGTTGTTATTTCAACAATAGATTTACATTTTGAAACAATCTGTTAGTTATATTCTAGAATGATAAGAAATATTATTATAAAATTTTACTGTTTTAAATTTCTTAATTTTAATAACAGAAAAACGGTTACACATGCTCGACAAAGATTTATTTATTTAATTATAATAAATTGTTTGTAATATGTAAACATAGTTGATTAAATAATTAATCCAAAATAAAAAAATCAGAAATTTTAAAAATAAATTTTAGTTTCCCAGTACAGCAAAAATAATTTATCGAAATTGCATAAAACTTTTTGTCACAAATTGTTTCGCAAGTTACATTTTTGGTAAACTTTTGCTAGATTAATTATAAAATTAATTAATTTACAATTCCATTATTAAATACGAAAGCCAAATCAAGTAACAAAAGTGCTATTTGATTCTTTTTGTAAATCTTTACTTATTGCAAATCGTCTAACAACAAAGTTGAAAAATACCAGTTGAATAAGTAATCGATAAAATTCTTAATTACCATGACTTCATTAGTGTCACTTAAGTCAATTATTTTCAAGCATTATTTGCAAATCATCCAACAATCATCAAAGTGACTAAGGGAATTTATCGCGTGGTATAAAAATTAGAACACTCATAACTAAGTGATTGGAGATCATTTACGTATAAATTTAAATTTGGACCCATGTTAGAGATCAGAAGAACCGAAATTGACAAATTGTTTTTAAACTGAACAATGTTGAATTAGTTGTCAACCTTTTCACGATTCATCAATCATATGTCATTTAGGTCAAATTTACTAACAATTACATAACGATAGGGTTTGGAATAACACTCTGATCAATTAAATTTAAATTAAACAAAAATATGTAACTGTTTTTATTTTAAAATAATTGGACAAATACAATACATTTTACTTAAATACTAAAAAAGCATGTAAGTAATATCTTTAATTACAAAAATATTAATATTCAATTGGCTACAAACAACAGTTTGCTTACTAACCACTGACTTTTTGTTAAACTACAATTTATTTATTTGTATTTTAATTTGAACGCATCATTTATTAAATTACACGAAAGACACTGATACTTATTAGTCACTTGACGATTAGTTCATTGTATGTTATAAACTTTATTTTTTACGCCAAGTTTAAACTGTGTACAAAACACACCTGGTGGAAGGTATACAGTATAAACTAATCATAAAATCAATGGAAGAGGAAAATGATTTGAATTTGACCAGCCTTCTTTTCAACTTTAAATAATTTGACATGTAAAAATAATCTTAATATTACGTTTAATGCAAAATTTGCATCTAGCAAAATCCATGCTAACTAATTTAAAGTCAAATTGAGTAAGAGGGAAGGTTATAGCATAGAATTGACAACTTTACATTTATTATTATTGCTATTGTTGTTATTACTGTCATTAACATAAGCTTCAATACTTCACTAGAAGTACATTCAGCATAAAGCTACATACATAACACATAATTAATGCCATTAAAAATAATGTAAGGTAAAAATATAAAATGATAACTAAAAAAATTAAATTATTATCCATTTATTTGTTAAATCAGTACTCTTCAAATAATATCAAACAATGGTTAGTATAATTTTTTTCATTAATTAGTATAGGTAGATTAGCAATTTTGTTAACGATAGATCTATCTTTAACAAAATTACTAATCATTATGTTATTACACCAATATATATATATAAGTAAAGTATTATCTAAGGTATTTATTAAGCGTTAGATGTCTATGATAAATAGCAAGTGCTAAATATACTTAAATATTATCGTAGGATTCGGTTTCGTTACCGACTATATTAGTGAATAAGAAGATAATGTAAACTAAACAATGTTAGCTATGTAGTCATGGTAATTTAGTGTAGCGCAGCCATTTAAAGGTCCGGATAATTGGTAAAAGTATAATTGCAATAGAAATGAAAAGAAAGGAGATTTTTAGAATGCACTTTAGTGTCAAAGAAACCACCAAAATCTGCACAAATTGAAAACGTTTACTCTAACATTACTCTAAAATTAAACTGAACTAAATGGTCTATTTTAATAAATGTTATTATTAATAATCATAATAATAATTATTATTAATATTACATTAAGCTTTAATGTCTCACTTGAGCGTTAGATAAAATTATACAAACTTTTATTTTTCTTAATATTATACATTTAAGTAATAAATCTTAAGGAAAATATGAGATAATATTTTTATACAAATTAAATTTAACCAAATCGCCCAAAGTATTTAAACAACAATGTTAAAAGTTAATGGCAAAGCTACCTCTCCATTGTTCACGGTTTTCGGAGGCGTGTAGGGATATGTCAGTTCATCGACTTAGTCATTGTTTTCAAGATAAAGTCTAGGCCAAGATAATTTGAAGATCGTCCGGGACAGCATTTGTCCAAGTATGGTTGTGACCACTTTTCCTCTTCCAATCGGTATTTGGACAAACCAAGGTTACGTTACGCGAGAATACATCAGGATTTCTATGGAGAACGTGTCAAAACTAGCGCAAATGTTGTTGCTGCTATACCAATGATAGAAAATCGTGAAATTAGAGGTAATCTCGAATTTAGCAGTTGCTGATTTTTTTGATAAGGAGGTGTTGTATCAGTCAGCATTTGGATAATCCAAGGTTACGATACGTAATATTGCATTAGGATTTTTACAAAGAATGTGTCCAAACCAGCACAATCTTCACTATCGCGATACCAATGATTGGCAGTTGTTGATCTTTTCCGTCCAATCCCTTGAGAAGGAGGATGCGAAATGGGTACTGTGCCATCTTACTTCATATTAGTCAAGCTTCATGATATCTAACCCTGTAAGAGTCCACGTTTCAGTTGAGTACAGAAGTACTGTACAAACCAATAAAGAGAAAATGTTCATCTTCGAGTTTGGATTGATGGTTATTTTATCTTCAAAGTGGATTTGCAAGTTTTCCAAACGCAGCAACAGCTAAGCTAATTCAACGATTTACTTCGTTAGATGAACCACTGTCAGAAGTAATCAAAGAACCAAGATATGTAACAAAATTTTTTGCACAAATTGCACAGTTGAACAAAAGCGGAGAATCCACATAGCCTTGACGGACATTACTGCAAATCTCGAACGGTTTTGTAGTATATCTGTTGCAAATGCGGGTTGCAGTATTTGAATTCTTATACAAAACATGCAAGAGATTTACAAGTTTCAGAGGGGCTTCATCACGTAACATAGCGATCTTAAAAGCAAGAAGAATATTAGCCAGTATTTATTTTATATAAAAAACATTTACCAAGTTTTTACAAAAAACAACGTATAAGTCATTTATAATACTAAATTAAGAATAAAGTATTTATTTGAAAATGTCAAAATTGTATTATTCAAACAAACAATTTAGAAAACTGACTTGTCAGGCCGTGTTCAAATAAAATCACATTTGGTTTAACTCGAAAAACGTACATTCTATTTAAATTTTTATGCAAAAAATAGACTAGAGAAAGTTACTGTTGAATCAATAAAAATTTTAAACAACAGTTTGTAAACATCAGATTAATAAGTGATAATGATTGTACTAATTCACATAATTAAATGTTTATTCAATTATTGTTCATGTCCATTTTTGTCAATTCTAATAAAATATTAGCATACGTTGACCGCAAAAGCATGTTGTCGTTTGACTTTTGAACATCACAAACACGCATTCAGACAAAACAGTATTTTTACTGAGTAAGTACCAAACAATTATTGCATTCTTTTCCATAAAAAAGAAACATAATTTTAGGTCAAATACTTAATTGGTATTAATTGTTTTGCTTCACATGTTTCTTGGAATTGTCGAAACAAACAGCACAATTTTGGATAAACGTTGCAAATAAGGAATTGGTTTTGAAAAGATGAAAACACTTAACACAATTGTATCAAAAATGGGAAAGTTGATTTTTATGTAATTATTTTATCAAAAATGGAAGTCGATAGAATTAAAGATAAGCTTATTTGTTTGAACCATTAACATGGTGCTACACAAATGATAAATTTGTTATTGGAAAAACAATTGAATAGAATTGCAAGTGGCTTAAGTGGTCAAAGTTGCAACATCGAAATGAATGTTTTTGTGTTGTTCGAATGTCCAAGTAATTATTACTATCCACTAATCTTAAAAGTGTTTTTATTTTGAAAAATGTCTCCCATCAAATATTTAACTAATGAAAAATAAAGATAGATATTACTTATAATTGAATACTTTGATCATCATTTGATTTTAATCCTGTTGTAAAATTATGACACATTGTTTAAAATAACTTAAGTAATGCTGTCTATAAAAAAATTAAGAGATTTTGTCTTTACGTTTACTTATTGATAAACACTTTAAATTTTTAAATAACATTATTACATTCATCATATAAACATGAAAATATTGATCCAGTCCAGTGAATTTTCAAATGGAAAATATTTAACATTTCGGTGTTAATTACCACCTGTCTTGACTTAAACAACTGAAAAATGTTATTATTTTTTACATTTATATTGTTTAAACCAGTTTGCTGAAAACATTTTTAGCAGGTGGATAATTAATGTTTGTATTAGGATTAGAATCATTGCTTACTATGGCAAGAGTCTAGGAATCTGGTTACCGCAATACTTATTAAAAAAAAGATAATAATAAATTTGTACAACACATTGAGTGCAAATGAGAGAAAATTTTTGATTTAAAACACTGAAAAACAATTGTTACGATAATAATCGCACTTAAAATAACAATTAGTAAAAAATTTCAGTTTTATTAACATTAATTTTTTACTAAAATATGCAAAATAATGAACTGGATTAAATAACAAATTTATTGGCAAAAACATGTTATAGATTTTTATTTGATCTAAATTACTATTAAACAAAAACTATGCATTTGTCAATACTTTTACATTGTCAGTAAATAAGCATAAAAAAGCATTAAATACAGCAGTTGTGCCATTAAGCTATTTGTTAAATATCCTGCCAATTAAAAAATTTAATGGCGTTTTCTATTAGTACTATATGTATATATATATATACGCCGAGGTGGTCTAAAGGTACAGTGCTCGATTTGGACCAGGATTCAAATCTCACCAACGACACTCAAATGCGGGCCCACGTTCGGCTTCGTTAAAATGTCCACTGCTGAAAGATGTTTCTCGTACAACATTCAAAGTAACAAACATAAAATAAAAATTATATATATACATATATATATATATATATATATATATATATATATATATATACAGAATCATCTTTATATAAATATAAAAAATTAAAGTAATTTTTGTTTAGTGTAACATAATTTAGATACAAGTTAATTTAAAAAATAACGCTTCGGTTTTAAATATAAAATATTTCAGTTCTTGTAAAAAATAAGTTTTTTTTTAAATACATTAAAATTTTTAAAATAAAATATTGAAGCAAAAGTTATTTTTAGAATTTCGCGTTTTATTAATAATAAACATTTAACCAACAAACCGAAATATTATTAAAAGTCACAAAGAATCAATTAATCTACAGTGTTCAATTGTTACAGATTTTTGTTGTGTACCACCAGTATAAAGTTACCTTTTTAATCAGTCAAAATTTTATTTGTTGGATTCATTTAAATTAATAAAAATAAGAATTATTTTATTAATTTCATCCTAATGTTTTACATAAATAGTTAAAAAAATTAAACCGCAACTAAAAAGTAAAATTTGAAACGGAAAACATACCCGCAAATGACTTATTTTTAAACAATTATTAAAAATTCAAAAAATAATTTGAAGTGTTTTATATAAGCTTTAAACTTTTTTCAATCCTTTAACGTATTTTATTAATAATTTAAAACTGAATTTTTATTAAAGAATTAACTTTTTAAATGTTTTAATGCTTAATGACGGTTCAAAAACGTTTATCTACTTGATACAATTATATTTTAATAACCAATCATACTACTTCACACATATATAGTAGTATCTAAATTAGCCTTTTAAACCCAATTTAAGTTTTATCCGTGTATCAGCAAATCAGAGCAAAATTGTCTGAGTATTTTTAAATTGAGCTTCTGTATCTACAGTTTAAACTCAAATATTGTTTTGGCATACAATCGAATAACCCAAAATATATTTTCAGTAGGCATGGGTTCGAATCCCATTACCGGCACTAAAATGTGGGCCTACGCTCGGCTTCGCTAAAATGTCCACTGCTGAAAGATGTTTCTCGTAAAATATTCAAAGTAGCAAACATAAAGTAAAAAAACAGTATTTTATTAATAACATATTTCTATATGGAATTAAATGATTAGATGCATTTCTACTAAATAACAAATAGTTTTTATTAAACAATAATAAAATTGGTTATTTTTTTAGCTCTCAAAGTTAATATGCGGTCTTGTAAAAAGCAATTGTATACAACAAACATCTTGCATTATTTATTTCAGATACGATTTAAAAATAATAATAAACTGCATCACTTTAGACATAATAGAAACAAAAATAAATAAAATTGAAAAACATCTGTTTCATCTAAAATAAATGCACATATCTGCATTAAACAAAATACTGCAATGTAACTGCATCGTAGAACATTAAAACCAGCCTTGATAACAAGCGATATTCAAGTAAAAATAAATAAAACGTTAAAATTAAGAAAATCATAATTAAACTTAAAACAAAGTAAAAAAAACGTGCTTAGTATCTAAAGAATTCTAACGTCTTACTGAATAGAACAATATTTACACTTACTGAGGAAATTCTTACAAAAACCCGATTATCTAACTTCACCCTCAATGTAAGCAAATAATTAAAAATATGAACTGTTTCTCATACAATATTATAACGCAAATTATAATTTTCTAGGTATATAGTACCTCTAATAAAAGGTCATAAATGAGATCTTAACAGGCTTATAACAAATAGTTGAACAATAAAAAATACGAAACACAAAATTTTTAGTTAAACATATATTTATTTACTTATTTCTTGTATAAACAGCTTAATTTTCAATAAGAAAATGTGTTTTTTCAGAAACGTTATTTTAGCCATATGAAATTTAACTTACAACAAGAACTGGACAAATTATAATTTTTTTAAAGACTTTAGTTCTGAATAAAATTGTAAGATGATCCTAATATCATTGTTGGGTCTAATAGGTATAAATCATTACCTTTTAAACCGTTGCCTTAAAAAAATCTATGCAAACTAATTAATAATACGAGAGTCGACTTAAATTAAATTGCTGTTATTTTACTTAAAAATATTTGTTTAAAAGTTTTATAGTTAAATATGGGATACTTTATATAATTCATTGGTAAAAACAATCAGAAAATAAATATCAATTAATAATTTCATATTTGTAACGGAAACGTTTATCAAATGAACTATAAGCGCCATCACAAACTTATTTATTAGTGAACACTATACTAATATTAAATTGTCCATCAATCCTATCTCAACTCTCAAATTAATACTACTTGCCAACGTATCTTCACTGGTATAATGCTTTTAACTAACCTAGAATAAGCTAAAAACATAGTTACTCAAACCGAGAGCAAACTTGAAGTGTAGCTTATATAGGAAAAAGATCTGATGACTAGCCTAAATATAGATCTCAAAGTTAGTCATTATACAGTCCCAATATTCTGCTAATCAGGATCGTGCTTTTTGTGGAAACGTTTGCGCATCTAGGATTTCTGATTATCCATTAAAGTAAATCCTTAAATTTCATTTAATGTTGTGTTAAGTAAAAACTTGCAAATTCACTTTAGAAACAAAGAAATATGATGTGATCCGGATTTTTGTCTATTACAGGGCTAACGAAGACTCAATCACCAGTTCGATAAATATTGTGGAATGCCAATAACTGTGAATTGATAAACGCTGATTTTCATGTACACTTTAGTTCCCATGATAATGCCCTTGATTCTAGTTTCACACACAACTGAAGCAGTGACTGAGTGCAGTATATCTAAACTTTCGCCTTGACGAACAAGCACAAACATACACTATAACAGAAAACTAGGTGATCTAGCAGAAACTCTATTGTCCCTCTACGTTTGTCCGACACAAAATTTCCTTTGCATAAAGCAACAGGCCGTTCATCATGCTTTGCGAACTTGGAAACAATAAATATACTACCTTGTGTTCGTGATTAATTGACATCAGAGATTGTATTGGAAAAACCATCAGACTATTTTTCCTGGCTAGCCCAAACTGATTAGAAGTTAAAAAAGTATTCAAATAAACTCTGTTAAGAATAACCATAATATTATTTTAATCGAAGGTTTATTATAAAAAACAGTAACTAATTCAGTAGATTGTACCTGCTTAAATTGTGAATAGAGAAAAAAGATACAATTAACATAAACAAAATACGAATTTCAAAATGAAAACATGCACTTTTGTCTGATTTCTGAGTTAATTTACTCTTTATATAATTACCAGAACACGTGGTTTTAATCAGCTAGGTTCAACATTGGATAACATAAATATATTTTGCATATCATTCAAGCATTTAAAGTTTGTACCTGATCCATAACATTAAAAAACAAAAACAACATTTTTAATATAAATTATTGCGTACGGTTGTGTATTTGAAGTCATAACCTTCAAATGAACCAAATACAATTTACTTATGCTACAAATCAACTTTTAAAGAACAATTTTAAAATCTGGACCCAATTCTTCATCTGTGGGCAACTTGATTTGGGACAAAGGAACCAAATTAGGATCGACCAAAGGCAAGCCATCTCGTTTGCGTCGTTCTATTTCCAAATAAGCTTCGGTCATAGCCCAGCCATAATTGCTAAATAAAAACAAAGTTAGACGTAAGCAGGATTGAAATAATCATTCTACATTGAAAAAACACTAAACACTCATTAAGATTTGTTTAAATAAACCATACATAAATTAGTAAAATAGTTTTTCAAAAATAAATGCGCATCTAAAGCAATCCATTAACAATTTTTCGGATATTTAATTTAATTTTTTTATGTTTGCTACTTTGAATGTTTTACGAGAAACATCATTCAGCGGTAGACATTTTAGCGAAGTCGAACGTGGGACCGCGCTTTAGTGCCGGTGGTGGGATTCGAACCCAGGTCCAAGTAGAGCGCATCAGTAAACTGATGCCCTAAAAACAAGCAATGTCAATTTAGCAATGACTTAGCTCTGTGGCACTTACTTAGCAGCTCCAGTTGCTGTCCCACATTGTGATATGGGAATAAATCAGTCTTGGAACACTCTTAAACAAAAGATTGATACAGCTAGCTTGATGATTCCTTGTTCAATTAACTTTAAAGGCCCAAACTGGTTGTCTACCAATTCTCGAAATATTTATGCACAAACAAAGAAAACTTCGAGGAAAAGTGAATCAAGGACGTTGAGTGCAGAATTTCGAACGAGGAAAAACATTGGGGTTCTGTAGCAGATGAGCTAGAGATTTCTTTTCGCCATAACAATTGTGGAAAAGTTTACAAAAAATTGGATCAACTGTGTTGTGGCAACAACGTTAAAATTGGATCGTCTGGCATTTCTAATAAAGACTGGATACTCTACTCTAATCAAACTTTAAACCATCCCGAAATCACAACAGGCTGGCTGCAAGACGAATCCATACGTGACACAGTTCCTTTGGCAATTTATCCAATACCCGTAGAACCCCCACTATCGATGATACTATGCGCATATGCAGAAAATACAAAGCCTGAAAGGCTGCCGGTTTCGACGGAATTTCTCCATACATCTTCAAATACGGACCCTCGCGACATGTTGAAAACCTGTGTGGTATTATAACGAATTTCTGGACAATTGAGCAGTGTCCGAAGACTGGTACCGTGTTATTATTGTTCCTGTTTACAAAAAAGGAGGTCGGCAAACACCTGCTAACTACAGAGGCATCAGTTTACTTTGCATAACTGCAAAAATCGCCACTTCAGCTATAGTCAAACAGATTCGCCAGAAAATGGAGAAAACCACATGTCCTAACCAAACTGGCTTTCGTCCTGATATCTTCGAGTTATTCTGAAATTTCGGGCAAAGTTTCAGCGTCCTACGTATAGCTTTCATTTCTTCAACATTTGACTCACTGAACAGAACTTTGGATCGCTATGTTACGTGATGGAACCCCCCTGAAACTTGTGAATCTCCTATGTGCTCTGTACAAGAACTCGACTGCTGTAATCCGCAATTGCAACAGTTCTACTACAAGGCCGTTCAAAATTTACAGTGGTGTTCAAGGCTGCGTGGTTGCTCCACTTTTATTCAACTATGCAATTAATGCTATATTTGCCAAGATCTCCGTACAGATGGAAGGTGTATGTTTGTACAACGCCCATTACCGACTTAAAATAAACTGATAAAACTGTCTTTCTAGGTGAGAATAAAGTTCAGCTGCAGCGTGTATTGGGTTTCCTTGTAAAAGTTTTCGGTAATTATGGTCTGAAGATCAACCCAAAAGAATCAGTCATTATGTAGTCTCAAGCAAGGATTGTATTATATGTTGTGCTCCCTAATGTAAAGGAATTTACATATCTTGGTTCTTTGATTACTTCTGACAGTGGTTCATCTAACGAAGTAAATCGTTGAATTAGCTTAGCTGTTGCTGCGTTTGGAAAACTTGCAAATCCACTTTGAAGATAAAATAACCATCAATCCAAACTCGAAGATGAACATTTTCTCTTTATTGGTTTGTACAGTACTTCTGTACTCAACTGAAACGTGGACTCTTACAGGGTTAGATATCATGAAGCTTGACTAATATGAAGTAAGATGGCACAGTACCCATTTCGCATCCTCCTTCTCAAGGGATTGGACGGAAAAGATCAACAACTGCCAATCATTGGTATCGCGATAGTGAAGATTGTGCTGGTTTGGACACATTCTTTGTAAAAATCCTAATGCAATATTACGTATCATAACCTTGGATTATCCAAATTCCGACTGGAAGAAGAGGAAAGGTGGTCAGAAACGTACTTGGATGGATGCTGTTCGGGACGATCTTCACACTATCTTGGTCAGGACCCTATCTTGGAAACAATGACTAAGTCAATGGACTGACGCCTCAGAAAACTGTAAACAATGGAAAAGGATTATTTGTGATGCTATGCGAACCTGGAACTAATGAAAATGTGGTTTTACCACTAAAGTTTGTTGTTGTTGTATTCCCAGTTGCATAAAAAAGATCAGCGGCCTGGGAGATTCAACAGCTGATTCTATTTTGTATTTTCTATTTAAACAAAATTTTATAAAGCTTAATGCCAGATTTTCTATCAGCCTACTACATGTGGTAAACAGATACCTTGATATATCTTTTATGCATCTTGGGTATACACTAGCACCCACTCACTCAGCAGAGATCAAGCGAAAGCCGAGTTATACCGCTGTGAAGTTTGACTCTGCTGTATTCATCTAGGTGCTTAGATGCACCTAGTCCAAAATGGACATAACATAAACAGAGCCACATCTTCATTAATTCCAAGTTTGAAGAGGTGACTACGTCACCAACCAAATGCATACAATGAAAAATCCTCAGGATTTTTAACATACTAAAGTCTTCCCAAGTCAAGAATCACATCCACCCAAGTAAGCCGATTATCCGAACCACTAGACAACTAAATAAACAATAATTAAATTAAAAAACTTTTGAATTTTATTTAATACAACCAGAAGTTATTCTGGTCAGGCGACCATGCTGATTTCGACATATATGTCACCACTAACCGGATAATTGTACAAAAGTAGCAACACTAACACAATCATCGAGTCTGTAGAAAAGAAGCCCTGATAATCAAGGAAAAATATGGTTTGATATATTAAAAAAGGATATTGAACCTATCTTATATCTTTAAACGAAAATGGTCAGGGATGTGGCTTACAACTGCAGTAAAACATGCTCAGAAAAGGACACAATAGAGCTCTTTCTCTTGATTTTCAAACAAAAAAGAATAATTATTTAAAACATGTGGGGGGTTTCAGTCAAATAATTATTTTTTACTGTTTAAAGTTGAGATGTTAAAAATTCTGAAAACTTGAGAAATGCTAGAAAGTCCCAATTTCTAATAATACTAATATTCTGCCTTCACGTGGTGCATTCTGGACTAAGCACCTGGACAGAAAAAATCAAGTGCATAGCGATGAATGTAAAAATACACCCAGGGTACTCAGAAGGCCTCTTAAGGTACATAAATACCATATGTTCGACTAAGGTAGATAACCCCTGCAAAAAATCAAGCAACATCATCAATCTTTATGAACAGTAGCGCCATTACAATTAAAAAGCCACTGGAGTAGATGTAATATACACTGTAAAATAGAAATAATGAAGAGATGACCACGTTACCGAACACAAAGTTATTTAAATAAGGAAAGTATTAAACTTTTTTGTATATAAATATCTATATACTAAGCTAAGTAAGATTTTATACCCATTGAACAATTATTAAATATTAATTAAAAAAAAACTGCTGTTATTTATTGATACTATTCAATTAAAAGTTCTGAATATAATCAGGATCAGGATCAAGAAGGTACATGAGGTACGTAGGAATTTATCCCTTTAATCCTCGGTTCTTAATGTTTCTAAAAGTTGAAAATCAGGGGGAAAAAATAAAAAATAAAAGAATTAGATAAAGGAAGTAAGTAAAAGCTGATCATAATTACTCTTAAATGACTCGACCATCTTGGAATTAACTATGACTAGGAAGTTTATTCTATGTTGTAATAGTTCTATGAGTGAAATGATGCAGCCTAGAACTTATAAATGCTCTTGGTTCCTGTGGTGAACATCCAAAAAGTGGGAGATACGATTAGAATTAAGTCGCATCGTAGTCGGATATCACTTAAAAAGAAAAGTTTAAATATCTTCAAATGCTCAGGGTACAATTTGAATGGAGGGATGGAGCTGTAACCTGGATACAATATTCTAAATGTGGCCTTATATATAACATAAATAATAGTCAAAGACAATCAATTGGAATCTTACCTAATTTGGATCTAAAAACTTAATTAAACTAAAACATTTTTGCATGGCCTTCATGTGGTGGAGTGTGAAGACCGATGAATAAGTAAAAACCGGTGCATGCGCATGCGAAACTTGACCTCTCACCCAAGCGGAAACACAAAAGCTTGTTCTTTTCGAGTAAAGCTGTTTAAGATCTATATAGTTTCGCTCGTTGTCCTCCATTGAACGCACTTATTTAATAACTAGTATAATATTTCGACCATTCCCAGATATTTGTAAGTCTCTTAACATTTATTGGCCATGTATCTCTAGCACAGTTAAAGATTAAAATGGATTGTCCATGTTTTACGTAGATTGCTCACTCATCCAGCCAGAATAGCTATGGAAGCCCACCCATTACCCGGATGGAAAAAAGGCCAGGCGGCTAACGGAAAATTTGGACAGACATTGTAGCATGCGAACTCAGTCCTTTTATTTATGCCAACCTCCCCTCGTCCAAATGAATTATTTAAATGGGCGTCCGTTTGCTTACCCTATGCAGCCAACAGAGATCATTGGAGGGGTTAAAGTCGAGATGTAATTAACATTTAATGTCAGCACACCTCAAGTATCGTAGTACACACTACAAAGGTTGACGTTTTTGCAGACGTTTTGATTTCTTGGACTACCCTGAGTGATAATAACCGGTGGGGGATGTTTATCCCCGATGATGATGATGAATAAGTGAAAATAACACCTATATCTTTAACCTCATTCACAGTAGTAATAATATGTTACAAATATCGAACATCCACCCCGAGAACCACCCAAAAGTTATATGTTTACACTTATCCAGATTTATAGGAAGCCCATTCTTAATTGTTAATGTCTTGTTGCAGAAGTTCAGCATTGGTACTCTAAATCTTAACATCATCCGCATACAGCAGAATGTTAGATTAAACAACTGATGATTGATCATTAACAAACATTATGAAAAGTATGGGATCTAGAACTAATTATTGTGGCACCTCGGAAATAATCTTACACTGTGAAGACAGGATAATACCAAGCCTAACTGAAGTTCCAGTTAATCGAAAAATCTCTCATCCAATCAATAAGAGAATTACTAATACCAAAACTTGAATATGGCTATCAAGAGTGAGGTACCTCATCAAAAGCCTTTGAAAAATCAAAGTAAATTGTTTCAACAGAAGGTTGATGCTCTAGAACACTAGTTAACTCTTTAATAAAATCTTACAGGTTGGATAGACAGGATCTCAATGATACAAATCCATGCTAAGCTGAATTTACTAGATTGTCTAATAGATAATCTAAAAATTTCCTTTGACTAGCCTCTCTAAAACTCTACTAGAAGCTGGAAGAATACTAATTAGCCTATAGCCTTCAGGAAGAAATCTACTGCCTGTTTTATAAATTGGCCTTATATATACGCTAATTTCCAGGCTTCTGGTGATCATTGATAATGTAAACTTTAAAAAATTATTCAAATATACAAAAAATAAACACGCACATATTTAAAATAAATTTCATTTTACATATCAGAAACTTACCCGCGATCGGGATAATACCATAATCCAAAGTAAAGAGTACCAATGAACCCAAAAAATAGAGTAAACCAGGTTATTGAATTTGAGTATATATCTTCATCTTTTTCTATATGAACATCCTCTAATGGAATCCAATCCTAAATTAGTATATAATTAATAAATAATGAATTAAGAACCTCTAACATATTATCTAATTCATTATTAATTTCTTGTCGTTCTTCTTCTGGTATATTATTCTTAGTCAATAAATGACCATAGGAAGGCGAAGAATCATCATGTTCTGGAAAATGTAATTCATTGTTGGCAACTTTATGCTGTAAACGGTACTTAATAAAATTGATATGAGGTCTGGCAGGAAAAGTGAATCTTAAAGCGTAACGTAATAGCGCCATTTATGTAGCACATTTTAATTGTTTATTATTTTTATTTTTAAAATAAAAACTAAATTATATTAATATAATAAATAAATAAATAAATAAATATAAATAATGTTGTAACTTAGTTACCATAGCATCATTTATGTGGTTACTTGAATTATATATAACATGTCAAATAAGTAACTAAAAAGTTAATATTATTTTAGTTTATATAATAATTTGTGGAAGGAAACACAAGGATACTTAGAAGAAATTTTAAATCAAGAACCTAATCCAGAAATTCAAAAACCAGAAAAAGTTTGGTCTCATTTCTTAATTATTTTGTTTTAGGATAAAGCAAATGCATTCCAGATAGTTGCTAGTTTATATATTAAATACATTCAAATATTTAAAAATTTAGAAAGATGTTATGATCAAATAGTACATCCACAGAAACGCCAACTTTTAAAACAATTGTTAGAATCATTAATAGGTCGATTTTTAGAAATAAAAAAAGAATTAGTTCAATTGGAATTATCCGAATATCATTTTTTTGATAACATATTAATAGATTTTAAGTTAACACCAAATGATGTTGAAATACCTATTCCGAAATATTTTGTTTTGGATAACTTTAGGGCATTGAAAGACAGAGAACATTTTTTAGAAGAAATCTTATCATGTAACAAAACAGATACTCAACAAGTAGATTTAATTTTTTTAAATTATATTTAAAAGTTGTATAATAATAATTATAATAATAATTATTATAACAAAAAAGTTAATAATGTATATATAAAACTGCAATCTTGCACATTTAAAAATTTTTTAAATAAAACAAAACAATTTGTAGTAATTATTGTACAATTATTTATTATCGTTATAAACGTGCTACGTACAATTACAAACATTAACACAAATTTAACAAAAAAATATTTATATTTTTAAAGTATATAAAAACATTTTTTATGTTTAATTTTAATTAGTTACTTAATTTTATTAAAACTTTAATATATATATATATATATATTAGCAAGTACACAAAAGAACATTAGAATATTGATTAAAAATTTAAATGCAAATTTAAACAAAAACAAAAGTAAATACTTTATACATGTTGAACTACATGGCTATGCTGACAACATAAATAATAATAGTAATAGATTGCTAGAATTAAAGAGTTACTGTAAAGTGAGTGTTAGTAACATATTTTTTGTTTACAAAAATATGCACAAAACAACGTAATTTTTTAAATTATTATCATTAATAAAAAGGGGAAAAATAAAATTTTATAGACTCATACCAAGATGGTTATGTTCTACCTTCCGCATCAACTATATATATATATATATATATATATATATAGTGAAAGACAAAGGGAGAAAAAAATAAAGTGTAAAATCAAGCGCACTATATTTTGAATTATGGAATAATAAAAAGAATTCATTTCTGTCTTCTACATGACCTAATTACAATAAGACAATATAAATTACTTCGTCATATGCTACGTTTACTGCCCAAACGATTAATAAAAACGATTTTAAAATAAACAATTAAAAATTGTAATATAAACGTTTGTAGACCACATGAATCTTGATTAAGAACCATTTGAAAAAATCCAATTGAAACAATATAAAACTATAAAAGAAACAGTTTTGAAAAATAAACTAATAATTTTATTATTAATAAAAAGTGTTTTATTTTTTTAAATAGCTTAATTTCTCTTTTTAGAAAAACTTGATTTAACTGCTTAGACTACTAATGTAAAGAGTGGTTAGAAAAATAGTAACAGTTGTAATTTGTATTTGTTATAGAAGAGGAAAAAATTGCATTAAAGTTCTGATTTAAAACATTTGCGTCTGTAATAATATTGCTTATTATTTACTCTTTTATAAGTTTTTCTTTCTATGTTTCTAAATTATTTTAAATTCTTATTAGAAAAGAGGTGGTTTAGTGGTATAGCAATAAACGTTAACTTGGATAGGCATAAGCTTGTTTGCCACTACCGGCACTAAATGCTAAATGCCTACTTGCTAAAAAAATGTTACTTGTAAAACATTCAAATAGTAACAACCAAATAAAATTAATAAAACATTCTATAAGTACATCCGTTTATTTATCTCAATTCCGTTTTAATAAATTTATTAAAAATGTTTACCCTGCGTATCATCTGAATTTTTATACATCTTTCTTTAGTAGTTAATAATATCTTTATAATTGTTTTTAAATTTGTTTTTAAAACTTCATTTCCGCATTTACCAATAATGTTGGCAGTTCTTAAGGTAAGAACATTTCTACCTGTCAAGTAACTATATTGGTTATATCCAGGTTATTGTTTTAATATTTATAAACACACAAAGGTTATTAACATTTCGTGCATATTGACCTTTACATATATGTGTCAACTGTAGTCCATTTAAAACCAAATAAATATGCCTTTCATTCAAAGTGTTTATAATGTACTTATAGTTAAGCATTTATTTTATCAGTAGTAGTAGTACAAAACCCTTTAGCTGTAAAAAAAATGAGCATGGGGCAATAAGACAACAATTACAGCAAAAAATAACAACAACAACAACAAAGTCTTGTAATTCAAATCGAACATGAGATAACAATGTTTCCATGTATTTGAACATTCTACCAAACGTTTTGCTTGATCCCATGAAACATTCATTTTAATTAGATCTTTTTGAATAGTTTTTAGCCAAGTTTTCTGTGATCTGCCAACTTTTTTTTACCATTTACAATTGTTTATTCCAAAACCATTCTTCTTGCTCTTTCTGGCGGTAAACGTAGAATTTGATCAAGCAATTTTTTTCGTTTAATTGTAATGATGTTATGGAGTGAACGAGAGTCAGTTCTTTTCATGATCTCATCATTTGAAATGTGATTGCGCCAGGTAATCTTTAAAATACTTCTAAGACACCGGCGATAAAAAACATTCACCATCTTATCAATCTTGTCCGTTTGTTTCCACGTTTCACTCCCATATATTGCCATAGAAATAATTATTAATGCGTACAAACAAAGTTTTGTCTTCAGGCAAATGGAAAAATATGACCATACTGATTTGAGTCTATTGAAAAGTGATATTGTCTTTCCAAGTCTGGCTTTAACATCAATTTCGGTTTGTCCGTCTTTACCAATAATGCTTTCCAGATATGCAAAGGAATCAACAGTATCAATATTTTGTCCACTAATTTTAATAGGCAAATCATTATTAACTTAATGCACAACACTTTTGCCTCTGAGCAATTAATCCGTAAGCCAATACGAGAACTAATATCACTGAGACGTGTTGTCATATTTTGCATCATTTCTGAAGTTTCACTGAGTAGACCAATATCATATGCAAAATCCAAATCTGTTAATCTGCTGTGGTTCCATTTGATACCATAAAACAAATTATTCATGGATCGAGTCATAATAAAATCAATCACCAGAAAAAACAAAAACGGTGACAAAATACATCCTTGATGTACTCCCGTGATAATTTCGAACATAGCAGTATGACCACTTTTTGTTCAAACACAGCAACTTGAATTTTGGTATGCGAATGCATAATATTTATCTATTTCAACGGTATTCCGTAAACTTAACGATTTTTTACAAAATTTTTGATAAACACTGTCAAAAGCTTTCATAAAATTAATAAAATTGATTGTAAGTAATTGCTGAAATTTTTGACTTTGCTCAATAATGTTACGAAGAGTCAGTATTTGTTCAATACAGTTTCTTCTTTTCCGAAAACCTGCTTGTTGTTCTCGAAGATGTTTATCTACCGCATTACTTAAACAATTTAAAATTACTTTGCAAAACACCTTACCAGGAACTGACAATAAGGTTATTCCGCGCCAATTATTGCAATCATTCAAACTTCTTTTTTTAGGAAGAGTAACAATTATTCCTTGTTGCCAATCATTTGGAACTTGTTCATTATGCCATATAACATTAAATAAATGAGCAAGCTTACTTGCTACAACATCACCTCCATGTTTAAGCATCTCTGTAGTTATTCCGTCAAGTCCTCCTGCCTTATAGTTTTTCAACCTTTGAATTGCATAAATCACTTCAGTTACAGAAATGTCATCAATACATATTTCCAGATTTTGAGTTACATTCATATCATTATCATTATCAAAATCTATGAGAGTATTTGGCATGGATTGATTTAGTATTTCTTTAAAATGTTCTACCCATCTAGATAATTGCTCATCATCTGTTAAAAGTAAACGACCATCTTTTTCTTTGATTGGAATATCGGTGTTGTTTCTAGCTCCCAACAGTTGTTTTACAAATTTATACAAAGACTTGGTATCATTTTTTGCTGCTGCCTTATCTGCTTCTTTGCATTTGCTTTCTAACCAATCATTTTTATCTTTGCAACAACTTTTTTTAACCTGTTTATCTAAAATTCTATATTTATCATCAAATATTTTCTAGATAACAGGATTGTTAGATTAACCTTTTTCTAGTTTTTTTTTTCTTAGATCAATTAAATTCTAGAAGACTGATGAAATCCATTGTTTCTTTGTACAGCGATATCTTCTACCCAGCACATTTGCTGCACAGTTTGTAATTGTTTTATGAAACAAACCAAATTGTTCTAATTTAATAAAAAACGGCGTCGTACAATGTTTAAGTAACATTAGTAGTGCATGTCAATTAAGTAAATAAATATGTTTAATAAATATAATAATAATAAATATAATTTTTTACAATAAACTAAATGTTATTAGTATATCGATATTGTATGTTTTTATTGAATCTTTGTAAAACAATTTAAAACCTTAATAACGATGTCAATATTTATTAACATTAAAAACGTATTTAAATTGGATTACAGAAAAAGGAAATACAAATGACTTTAAACGAAGCTATTCGATTGATTCAACGACACGAAAGAGCTCGACAGGGAAGATTGCGCGCCAAATTTATGAAAGAAATTCGCATGCAAGAAGAAGAAGAAACAAAAACACCTGCGAAAGAAAATAAGATACATCCTTATCAAGCCGCTACAATAATTCAAAAAGTGAGCTTAAGTAGTTTTACTCATTTGCTATGTACCATTATGATATCAGTTAAATAAATTGGTAAAATGAACTGGTGTTTATCCATTAAAGTGAATAAAATTAGTACAATTATTATTTGTAACATGCCATTTCTCATTTTCAATTTGCGCATTTAGCGTTTAATTGCAATGCAATACGTTTTAATATTTCAATAATTACTTGTTTAGACTTAAAAATAAATACAATTAATAATTTGTTGAAATCACCAGAAATGTTTTAGAAACATTATCATCATCATCATCATCCGATGATGATGATGATGATGATAATGATTATTATTATTGTTTTATTATTATTATTATTGTTATTATTATTATTATTATTATTATTATTATTATTATTATTATTATTATTATTATTATTATTATTATTATTACTATTATTATTATTATTATGCTATAAATCTTGTTATCACGTGCATATGTACTATCTATCTATCTATTATTACCAAAATACCCTTTCGCTGTGAAACGCATATTATTATATATTATACAAAACCCTTTTGCTTTAAAAATAAGCATTGGGCAATAAGACAACAATTACAGCAAAACAACAACAAAGTCTCGTTGGTATTGAAGATTCTGTAAATTGATGATTGAGCTTCCTTTTGGCTTTCACTCAACCCTGTCATCTGTGTAACTGTCATACAGATACGTGCGATTACTTTTTTGCCGTTGTTTGCCGGAATGGCGTTCTCTTATTGTTTCCGTAGCAGTAGAAATGTTTTACAGAGGCCAGGTTGCTAACCTAGAACTCAAACCCTCCTTCTTTATCCAGACTTGGGACTGACTAGATTAAATTATTTCTGATCCAAACTAGGCGGAGTTGTAAAACGCATGTGTTACCAAAATTGTTCCATCCAATTATAGTTAAAAGTTTTGGCATTAATGAAGTTGAATATAAAAGATTAATCGATTTTTCAAATTTCATTCACCTATTTTACTGGAATCATGTTTTCACATAACATGGTTTACTAAAATAAGGTCCATTTGTTGTTTTCCTAGCATCATTTATCTTTTAGAGGTCAAGTTGCTAACTGTGCATTCAAACAGACTTGGAACCGGTACCAATATATTATTATAAAAATAATACAATTAATTAAGTGCTGACGTCCAGCTTAAAAAGTTTTATACTGACTTCTCGATTTTATATCCAAAGTTTTAACTATTAAATTACATTTGTCTTTAGTATAAAAACATTTACTAAACAATTAATATTATTTATTTAAAATAAAATTTTAGATGTGGAGGGGTGTTCTTTGTCGTAAACGTGTTAAAAAAATGCGCAATGATGAACTAATATGGCTTGGAATGGTGAGTGTATTCTTTTTCTTTTTTTACAGCTTTTCCCTCTTTTAAGAGAGGTCGCTGGGTGAGTGTTGTTGAATTTATTATTGAATTTTATCGGTTTGAGGTGCATGGGCTACCAAGATTGGTTCATACAACTCTAATGTCGTAATGTCTGTCGGTAATTGCTTTTTGAAATAACTTCCACTTTTTATCACTTCCACCACTTGCATATCTCAAAATATTTTTAGCAAATAGTAGAATTGATTTAAAAATAGAACTATTTTTTTTTGTTCCAAACAAAAATAATAGATGTAAACTGCGAGATAAATTCATTTTGAATATTCTCTTCAGTCACAAACATATAAAGAATCAAGTGACGTAATATTAACGAAGTGCACACTGATACGAAGAAATGACGGGTCTATTCAACAAACGATTTATCGTAAGCCTACCTGGACTGGTCAATATCTCTATTTCAAAAGTTTTCAACCGATTCAACAAAAACGTGCACTAGTTAAAACATTATTTAACCGTGCACAAAAATATGTTTAAGTGACACTATTGATAAAGAATTAGAAGCCATAAAACAAACTCTAATCAACAATAGATATTTTTAAGAATTTATCAATTTCTACTCAAAGTCACTCACAACTAATGAAAAAGTTGGAAACGACAACAAGCCGGTTTTTATAAAACTGCCTTTTAAAGGAGATGATGTAATAAACCTTTTAAAAATTAGGCTTAAAAGTGCGATGAAAAGGACATATTCATTGACCTAATTGAGAGTGCTATGTACCACAACAGGTCTGCCTTTTCCCAACGTAAAAACAGCTAAAGCAATGTTCTCCACCTCCCATTGTATCTACCAGTTTACTCGCAATTGCGGAGACAAATATATTGGTTGGACAACTCGTCGCTTATCTGAACGGGCCAAAAAATACATTCCAAATTGAATCGATAAAGAGACTAACTTAAATGAACGTCTGTGCACTTCGTCAATACTACGTCACTTGGTTTAAACAAAATACCGAGTGATTGTTTTAAAGTGGTGATAACTACTGAAACTGCCAATATGTTAAAAACACTTGAATCTGCTTACATTCACACATTAAACCCCATTTTGGTGCACAAAAACAATTTGTAACTTTATTAAATTTAGCGTGAACTTAACATATACATGTTGCGTATGTTTATGTATGTGTAGTTATTAATGTTAAGTTAATTACATTATTTAATTATATATATATATATATATATATATATATATATATATATATATACTGATTCTTTATGTTTGTGACTGAAGAAAATATACGAAATGAATTCATCTCACAATTTACGTCTTCTATTATTTTTGTTTGGAATTGTAAAGGGAACCCAATGCTTTACATTTTTTTGTTGTTTTTATTTTGTTTAATGTTAAACCAAATGTTTTACAACAAGACTGTAATCAAAAATAATCTCTACACTGCAACGTACACGTATGTGCTGCAAGAAAGAAAGCCACTTATGTTAATGGCTTAAGCTTACACAACTGTTACTGTCAACTCAGACCGAAATAATGCAGTCGATCGTGGTTTTTTCTCCAATAAATGCTTGAGCATAATTTTTACTCTATATAATACTAACTTTATAAATATGATGCAATTCGTTTCCACAATACATTTGTTTCTATTTGTAAAATGCTCTTAAATAGTTTAAAGCATTTTACTGATGTTCCAAATATTTTAATTTTGCTCTTCCAATTTTCGAAAAAAATTGTTGCAACTACCCACTTTGGAGGAGTCTGCACATACTTTATGTTCTCACACAAGTTCAATTTTTGACATTAAAGATTTCACAAATTAGAGATTAAGCTTTTTTTAGTCTTTACCCAATCTTATCACTAAAATTGCGTTTTCGTTTCTTTACCGTCGTTCGCAGGAATAGTGTTTTTTAGAAATATTTATTATTTTTTTTAAAAGACAAACTGGTAATAGTGTGTTCTAACCCGATTTAGAACCGGATAAGTAATTAATATTTAACGTTTTATTGCTCATAAGTATTACTAAAACAGTTTTAACAAATTTATGAGTGAGAGATCTACGTAAAACATGGCCAATCCATTTTAATCGTCTTTCTCTTATTGTGTTCGAGATACGTGGCCAATAAATGTTAAATGTCTTACTTATATTTGGAAATGGTTAAAATATTTTATCCGTTATTAAACAGTTGCGTTTAATGGAGGACAGCAAGCACCGGTTCTTCTTATTATGAATATTGAGAAACAAGGCTACGTTTATTTGATCTAACTATTACACTATTCCGCAGCACTTTAATTTTTCTTAAATTAATTAATTAATTAATAGCAATATTGATATTCGTATTATTAAAAACTTTATACAATATATATATATATATATATATATATATATATATATATATATATATATATATATATATATATATATAGTATATATATATATATATATATATATATATATATATATATATATATATATATATATATAAAATTATTAAAACTTTCCTCCTTTAATTATGCAAATGCATAGTGCCATGTTGTTGTAATTCACGAAATATAGATTTAAATTTATTAGTTTGCTGAAGAATTTTTTTGTTAAGTTAATAGAAATAATTATGTAAATTTTAAAACAATTGTTTCAAAATTAAATAGAAAATTTATTTAAAAAATACATTTACCCAATTATCAGCATTTTTATAAGTTAGGAAATCAGGGATTTGATTTTAGACTTTATCTCCTGTTTGAAAATGGAGAAGCTGGTTGATTAAAATGTATTGCACTTTTTTTTCTTTGGCTTTTGTTGCTTAAATATTGGACGGAAAATATAGTTCAACTCTTTAAAGTTTAGAAAAGACAAACTAGGGCCTGTATTTAGTGGGATCTGAAATAATTATAACACTATCAGTGTTAAAAATTGTGCTAAAAATTAAATATACTTTTAAACACATAATAATAATAATAATAATAACAAAACTAAAAATAATAACTATTAAATATTTTAATTTAACTGTAAACCTTTTGTGTAAAGTTTAAATTAAATGTTTTAAAAAATGAAAGTAAATCTTAAATAAAGTAAATGTAATATTTTTAGTAGTTTTCTAAAACAATTTCAATTATTGTAGGTGTTATTATTTATTTTATTACTTGAAAACCCTTTCGTTTTAAAGATCGTTTTATATAATTGTACAGTAAATTTTTGGTTTTAAAAATTGTGCATATTGAAGATTGAAATTCTTTTTGGATTTTGCCAAACCTTGTTATTGTAATCATGCTTTTATCTTTCTACCAGAATTTAATAAAATGGTATCCTTTTGTTGTTTTTTTACCAGTATGTTTTTACAGAAACCAGGTTGCTTATCTTGTGTTCAAACCCTCCTCCTTTCCCAACCGGACTTGGGACCAGCGTAAGTGTATTTCATTTTAACTTAAACAAAATTCTTAAACTTTAAAGCGAAAGTTCTACTGTTTTGAAAATTTCCTACAATTTGCTTATATAATAACTAGTTTATACTTTATACAATACTAAAGCATTATTTGTTAATTTTTTTTCTAAATGCTTAACGTAAAGCATTTGACAAAGTTTTTCTAAAACCAACTAAACCTGCTTTTCGTAATTAGAGCAATAAAGCGTTTTCCTTCCTTTATTTTTTACTAATTAACAATACGATTCTGCAAATGTTATTTTGCAATTATGGATAAACTATTTTAACTATTTCAAATTTAATAATAATAATAATAATAATAATAATAATAGTAATAATAATAATGATAATTAAAAAAACTGTATTGTTATATTGTTGAGTTAAAGTTTGATTATTTCTTTTCTTGCCGACTAATATAAAAACTGTTTTTATTATGTATGTAGAATTACTTTTTTAACTATTTAAAGAAATATGCAATTTTACAATTTTTAAACTTTATTTTTAGTAAGAAAATGCCTAATTTTCACTTGTATTGTTTCATAAAAAAAGTGTCATTTTTGACTGTAATAGTGACAATTTAGTTGCAAAAATAGAGAAAAAGATTACGCACATTTTCATTAATTATATAAACTATAAATTATTTCTGTTTTTTTATTTTACTTTGCATTTTTCAAATTCAAGATTTGCTGATTTCATTTATGTACAAATAACTGAATATAAAAGCATTTTTAATTTTTTTTTTGTATTACTTGTATACATTTTATTCATTTTTTTCAATTTGGTAATAATAAACGAATAATCTATTTTACTTGTAAATGATGTAGGTCCAGTTCCTGCCGTTTTTAGAAGTGTATAATCCTTAAAAACTTGAAAATAGTTTGAGTACTTATCTCAAATAAATCCGCAATTTGTTCAATAGATAAACTAAAATTATGACCGGAGAGAATAATCGAAATGAATTCATCTCACAGATTACGTCTTCTATTATTTTCATTCAGAAATATAAAGGGAGCTCAGTGTTTTAAACTTCTTTATTTGTTGATAATTTTGGTAGATTATAAAACCCACCCAGGAGTAAAATAAAGTAAAAAGGAATCAATGAGAGTTATTTGATGTAGAGTAGAAAATGTTGTAAGTGCGTCACCACAATTTTTTCATCGAATGAGATAATAGAATAAATGCGATAAAATATCTGCAATTATAACTACTGACAATGGGAAAAATAGCCAAAAGTGTAACATATTTTTTCCCAAAATTTAATATGGGTAAAAAAGTCTTCAAAAGTATTTTCATGCAATTTCATAAAGTAAATATAATGTTTCGAGTCTTAATGTATTTTTTTTCAATTATAACATAACATAGATATCAATAGTATTGTATAGACTCC
This sequence comes from Cardicola forsteri, assembly GCA_025895645.1. Taxonomy (NCBI): domain Eukaryota; kingdom Metazoa; phylum Platyhelminthes; class Trematoda; order Strigeidida; family Aporocotylidae; genus Cardicola; species Cardicola forsteri. The sequence continues at coordinate 91,667 of JAKXYG010001133.1, read as the reverse complement.
ATATAAACTGACGTAATATTAAATAGTGTCATAAAATTGATAATTAATCTGAATTTGTAAAAAAAGTAACAGAACATAAATGCAAACCTTTATTTACATATACAATGTTCTGAATTTACAGAATTAATTCTTAGAACAAGTAACACGGAATATTTCTAAATCCTACTGTTATTTGTAGTTTTTGTGTATTTAGAATGTTTCCTGTATTAAACTGTTACAAGTTCTAAAACATTAAATTTTTATGTGCATAACTAGCTACAACATTGGAAGTTGTGATTTACCTATGCTTATTATTAACTAAGACAAAAAATCGCTTTTTATAAATAATATTATTCTATGTTACCATGTAATAAGTTTTATTACGTATTATTTCTGTATAATACAACTGTACTATTTTTAACCCAATATTTTTAATACGTCGGTTATACAATTATTTCTATATTCAGCTTTAATTAGTAAAAATCTTTGTTTACTATAATATTTTTTATTTCTTATTAATTATTAAATCATAATAAAAACAATTACTAAATATTTAAATACTTACAACCGCTTCATGTTGTTGGTACTTTTGTGCTTTAAGCTTAGACAAACAACCCTCATTTTAATTTGAAATGAAATCACTCTACTACCAAAATATCTTATAATGCATTGTATATGCATTGCAGTAACACAGTTATCAGAAGAACAAAAGATTAAAATAAATATATAAATTGAAATTATAACTGCTATCCAGCATCAAAAACGACCAAAAACATTTCTATTAGTAGACGTCAAATAAAGTGTGATAAGTTAATAAAACAAACCATTGTGTTTACATTTCTTGACTTTTCTGTTTGATTTTTTTACACTATAAATTTTTGTAAATTTTATATACATAAAAAAGCTTTTAAAAGGAATTATTTTGCTATACACGGTAGTGTGTTAAATTATGTAAGTACTTATTAAATTATATAAAGAAATAATTGTTTTGTTTAAAAGTATTTTTGCATATTTTTAATTATAAAATACCTAAAAAACAATTCACTTTAATTAATAATAGCCCATATAATTTTAGTATAATTACCATTTTAAAAATAAAAGTTAAAGCAAAAAGTTAGAATTAATTGACAGAATCCTGTCCACATATAAAAAATATGTTGGTAGCAGAGCCACCTTTTCATTAATTCCAAGTATGAGTAGCTTCTCAAATTCCTATACAAAAAAGTTGTTGGATGTGAATTAAACTTGAAGGAATAAATGAAGTTTATTGACTAGAAGACCGCATAGTATATATATATATATATATATAATTTTAATAATGCAAAAATTATATAAAATATTATTGGTTCAGTGGTTTATTAAAATCATGTTTGTCCCATATAGCTTTTTTAACCGCTAAACGTTAAGTTTGTACAAAGATGAATATATATATATAGTACTTTATTTTGGTATACAAAATAATCCTTTCATATTAGTGCTTTATAAACTATAAAACAAAGTGCCAAAATTTTTTAATGTTTAATTTATTTTTAAACAACACAGATTGTGTTTTTTGTTTTGTAATGAAAAAACCCGGCTAAATTCTTAGACATGAAAAAATAAAATACATTTTTTGCTTTGTTCTTTAATAACAAATAACTGAAATATTACTGATAATATTTTAGATTAAAAGAAAACTAGTATATCTTTTATGAGATACACAATGATTTTTTTAACAAAAAATTCAAATTGTTTAAAAAGGTTGTAAAATAAAAAAAAAGTTTTTAATACAAATATCAATTTTTGACTTAATTTTAAAAACAAATCAATATTTTTTAGGAAAAATCAACATTAACTATATACATTGGTTTTTACTGCTTCTATTAAATAAAAACGTTTTCAGCTAGTGACAATCTAGTTAACTCAAACAAGGGCCTTTATTTAGTCACAGTTTTAAATATGGCGCTTTAATCACTCCTCCAACTCCGGCGCATATGTAACAAAAATTGACAAAACTGTATTTTTATTATTTATATAAGAGTAAACATATAATGTGTATTGCATTTTAATAATTATTAATATTAACAAACGTGCTATTTGAAAATATGTTGTAGATTCCAGGAAATTTAAATTGTGTGGTACGGAAGTCAAATATGGCTAAACTTGCAGAGCGTGTAGATGCTGTGCGAAGAATTACTCAGAATATTTACGAACAAGAATATCAGGAATCTTTGGTTAAAATGAAAGAAAAAATTCGTAATACAGAAGGCGAAGATATGCGTGAGACGTTACAAGATCAAATTAGACAATGGTTTTTAGAGTGCAGGTAGAAATGATTAGTTTAAAATTGAAAAAAACTTATTAATCATGTTTTTGAAATTTTAAGTTAATTAAAGTTATTTATTTATTTATTTTTACTATTTTGAATGTTTTACGGGAAACATCTTTAAGTAGCAGATATTTTAGCGAATCCAAATGTGGATCCGCATTTAGTGCCGGTGGCGGGATTAAAGCCCATGTTCACCCAGGTCCAGGTTGAGCGCTGTACTGCTAGATAAATAAATAAGTTAATATTTTTAAACAATGATTACAGAATGGAATGTAATTTGAAAACTGGTATTTATCCAAATTACTGTTTATTTAAATTGACGTAATTATTACACTTGATATATATATATATATATATATATATTTAAAACTTTTTTAACAAAAAATGAATATAATAAAATAAAGTTGTTAATAAAAATATATTTTAATTATTTATAAAACAAATTACATCTTTTTGAAGTTTTATATGCCATAAATTATTATAAATAAGTAATAATAGTTAAAAACATATTTTTAATAAGAAATAAACATAATAAATAGTTTTAAATATTTTATTTTTTAACCAAAACTGTTCCTAGGATCCTAACTGAAATAATTGGAGAAAAATTATTAGAAATTATTAAAACTATAGTTATTTGACTAGACGGTCTACTAGTAAAATCTGGAAACCGGTTTTTGTTTAAATTTGGATAAACTGGCATTATGGTCTTTAAAAAATTGAATAGTGTAGAACTTTGATTAATCGTGCTACTAGTGTACTAAAACTGTTTTTAATGGACTGTTTAAGTCAAAATTTTATTGAGGTGGCTACAATCCTAGACTCACCCTGCTAAATCTTTAGCTACTGAAAAATGTTTTCGGTTAAATATTTAAAAACACATAATAATAATAATAATAATAATAATAATAATAATAATAATAATAATAATAATAATAATAATAATAAAACTTATTACAACCTAGATTAATTTTTAAAATATAAAATACATTTTTGGCATTAAAATCTATTTTTCTAAATACAAATATGTTACCATATTAATTTAAATATAAAACAAAACCTTTATTTAAACTTTAGACTTACTTTTTATTTAAATAAGCAATTTATACTGGTAGTGAAAATGCCTAATACCAATACAATAATAGCGTTAAATAACGTACGCACGTTTGTAAGTAATTACAATACAGTATTCCAATACTTATTGTGTCTTATCTATTTAAAAATATTTACTTTAAATATTATTAAGTATGTTTGTACTCACAAACAATGAGTAACGATTAAATTTGTTAAGTTTTGTCTGTGTGGTAATGTGAACACTTAATCTGCCAAATCGATTTTGATTTAAATAACGTATAAATTATTAAGAAAATAATTCAAAAAGCTAAATTAATTTTCTTAAAAATGCGTTGTTTCGTATAATTAACAAACATATTAAAAATGGTAAACAGTGCAAATATAAAAAACGATATTTTGTTTTTTATTAAGTTGTAAAAACAATCATCATCAGTTTTTCCTTTTTTATTTTATTTTATTATTTTGATAAAAATTGTTTTCAATTGAGCATTAATAACATTTGGTTATATCTAAATAAATGTACATTAAAAATATATTATTTTACTGAATTTTTTTCAAGTTTTAAATTAACTATAGGATAAAAATATTTTAAAATATTAATTTTCGAAAAAGCACAAAAGATTTTAGTTTTAAAATTTTATTTAATCAAAAATAAAATGTTTAAAACTTCCGTAAAATACATTTATAATGTTATATTTAGTAGTTTTATTATTAAAAAATAAAATTTAATTGATTATAATGTATTAAAATATTTAAAAACATTAAAAAATTTTTTACATTGTATATTTTTTTAAAAGAATAGAACTACCCAAGACTTTGTAGGAGATGAGTTATATCTATTAATTTGTGCTGTATAATATATCAGCCTTAGACTGTGTTTTAAAATTATTTGTAGTATAAATGTTGTTAAGTTTATATTTATAGATCTAATATATTTTGCACCCATGTTTTCTTAAATAATGCTAAAATACTAAGTTCGTAAATTTAACAAAATATAGTGCAACAAGTAATCATTTAGACAGAAATGAAATTGTCAAAATATTTAATGAATTATCAAAGCCTAAACTACAACATGAAGCTTTAAAGCATTTGAAAGTGAATATAAACAATAATCTAGTTCATATATTAAAAAAATAACAATTTTACTGTAATTTTAAAATTGACGTATTATTTAATTGTGTAAAGTGCAAAATTACTGACTAGCAAGAACATCACATTTATACAATTACCTCTAAATAGTTCAAACAATATAATCTTGTTTCTTTTTTAAATTATTTCACACGATCACGTAGATGACTTAAAACAAAAGTTTTTAATAAAAAATTGATTTTATAATACAATATTAAATTCTACACTAGGTTAATAAATGGAAAAACTCCTGACTTAAATGCTTAAAAATTATAGGGAACAATGAATATTACCTAAGATATGAAAAATGTATGGTAAACATTTTTTAAACTTTATTCAAATATCTAACTGGAATTATATAACTCTTCAGTTAGTAGCATGTGGAAAATTTATAAACATGTAATTAATTTGGTTTCTAAGTATTAATTGCAAATAAAAACATTTTGTATCCAATGTTTTTTATTATGGTTAATTTATTGAATTGATATTTACAAATATTGTACAATACATTATTTTTTCTAAATGCTACCTTTATATTGTATACAACTTGTAAACCTAATTTCTGTTTAAGAATATAATTTATTAATAAATCAATAGTTTAAAACACCTTAACAACTAGTGTTTTAAAGGCGTTTTATTACTTTAAATTTATTTCTTTTTGTACTTGTCACATAAACAGTGCAGGCCCATTTTGTATTTGTATTTACTAATAGTAAGATACTTTGGTAAGACACATTATGATTATTGATTTAAATACGTAATATGTAAACAACATAATGTTGCTGGACTAAACAAGAAATAAAAGGTTAACACTTTGTTACCACTGAGTAAAATTGTCTTTGGCATATGCTGTTGATTATATTTTAAAACATTTAAAAAAATTTAAATAATCATAAATTTTAACTATTAAAAGATTTTTAAATAAACAACTAATGCCGCTAAAGTGCATTTGTACATTGTGCTGAAGAGACTTTTATCAAAATATTTAAGCAAATAGTAGAAGAAACATTTAATAAATATAAAAAATAGTATTCTTATTTTATTTTACGGTGCAAAGAGTTAAATAATTTTAAATTTAGCTTTAATTATTTTTTATAATCAATTTTAATTTTATTTATTTATTTTGCTGCATAATTAAATGTAAAAAATATTTCAAATTTGTTTTTTACTGTTTGCAACTTCTTAATTTTATTAATATTATTGGCTGTTATTTTATATAGAAATATAAGCTTATTTTTTTATAAAAAATATTGTTAAAAAGAGGTGTTTTTATTATATAAACACAAAATTATCAGTATTGATGTAAAAAATACTATAATTAAAAATACTGTTTGCTATTTTATTTGCTTTTATAATAATTATATATTAAACTTTATTTCAACATTATAAAATGGTTGCTAAATTTTCTAACAAACGTTTAATTATAAAAAAAACTGAATGTTAAAATGTTCTAATTAAATAATTGTGAAAAGAGTTATATATCTACTCAAATACATTTACCATCTTTATAGAGATGCAACTGGAAAGTTTCCAGATTATCCAGATGAAAGTGAGGGCGGATCAGCTGCAATTTTTAAAGAAAAATCTCCCGAAGAACTGGAAGCAGAATTGAAAGAGAAAGTAAAATGTTTTAAACAAATATTTAAAATTAATAAAACAGATTTATTTAAAACAAAAACATTTTATTAAAAAAATATAGAATTTAAAATCTACAATAACAGTTTGTATTGTGTTGATTACTGAATAATCTGAGTATTACAATTGTTATAAGTACGAAATGGAAGTAATGTATTTCTATAAAAATCACACATCTACATTAAAAAACAAAATAAATGTTGGAATTTGTTTTCACCCAATTATTTAAAAAGTTTGAGCTACTTAATTGTCTTAAAATTATCATGTAATAACGTTATTAAATAAACGGTATTATTTTGTTTGTTCTCTAAATGTTTATTTTATTTGGGTAAATAACTTTAAAACTAGGTATCTGTTATTAATAATTGTTAATGAACAAACATTAAATATTATACAAGGTTTATGCGCTTATTAAATATTTGATAAATTTGTGACCACATTTATATTATCAATTTAAACCTTGTTCTATAAAATGTATTTGTATAAATAAATAATACAATTTAATTAAGTATTCAATGTTTGCTATTAATTATTTTTGTTCAGGAGGAAGGAACCAAAAAAGATAAGAAAAAAGATGCAAAAAATAAAAAAGAAGATAAGAAAAAAGAAGATAAAAATAAGAAAAAAGGCAATGTACGTAAGACATTTCTTATTGTATAAATTGTTCGATATTGAATATATTAGAATAACAAAATGTTTTGTTAAACTATTTTAAAACACGTATTTATGTGTTACTATTAACAGGAAGAAGCTAGCGAAGGTTGGAAAATGGGGGATTCCGTTTTTCTCAATAATTTACGTCAAGGATGCGAGAATTACAAAAGTTTGTTTAACATACTTTTTTTTAAATTGTTTCTATTTTATTTTGTTTTTGCTAATTTAATAAAAAATAAGATTTTTTTAAAAGAGAAAGTTTTTTAAATTTAGTTTTATGGGCCAATCGAGAAGAAAGTGAAAATTATGCCCAGCGTCATGATGACGAATTGATTAAGGAAGAAAAACGAATTGAAGTAGAAGCGGAAATAAGGTTACAAGTAAGAGTATTATTATTATTATTACTAAATTAAATATTTTAGTACGAGTTTATTTAGTGTAAGCTTCAACTACGTTGGCCTCCCATCTGTGTTGAATAAAAATGGAAATCGTACCTGTAGACCTAGAAGTCTTTTTGAATAGTTTATGTTGCATTAAACAATTAAAAGGTGATGCCATTTACTTTTATATAAAATACGTTATAATCTACAAAAAGTGAAAATGTTTGCGTTTTCCATGGAGACCAATGGAAAGATAAAGTGCAAAATAAAAGCTAAAAATGTAATACGCAATAAGTTTAAAATGGTAAACACTATCACACAATAGACAATCTAAATAATAATAAATTAATTATATGATCTAACTGGAAAAACGACAAATTGAATTTAAAATATTAAAATTTTAAATTAATTAATTTTTTATAAATTATTCGTAATATTCATTAGAACGTTTTTAAATGTTATTATGTTTTTTAATTTTAAAAGTATTATTCAAAAGATTAAAACAATTTTAAATTTAAGGTTGATGAATTACTTCGTGAAGAACTAAAAAATCTAAAAATGGCAATTGATAAAGAAAAAGTTAAAGGTGGCAAAAAGAAAAAGAAAAAGGGAAAAGGAAAGAAAAAAGGTAAAAAAGGAAAAAAGGATAAAGATTTAACACCAAATAGGTAAGTCAACGTTTTAGCAAACTAATTTAAAACAAAGATCTATATTCACCGATAGAATTTATATATATATATATATATATATATATATATATATATATATATATATATATATTCATTTTTACTTTATTAAATGTTTTACGGAAAACATCTTTTAGCGGTGGACAGTTTAGCAAAACTGAATATGCATTCACATTCTATGTTGGTAGTAGAGATAGAACCTATGCCCACTCAGGTTTTAGTCTAGCGCTGTACCGTTAGACCACGCCGGCAATTTGATTGTTCTTTGTTATTGTTGTCGTTTTTGTAATTATTATTACATTGGTTTTAATTAATTGGTAGATATGTATTCAGTACATTATCACATTTTTACCATTAGTTTTAAATATGCAATAAAAAGATAATATAAATCTTGGGTACAAAATAAACTATAAAGAAAAATATTTTAATAGTCGTTGTTTACGAGTACAATAAATAGTAAATTATTTTGATTACTTAAAAAGAGTTATGAGTTTTAGAAACTGCTTTTCTTTTAAAATTGATACTAAACTTTTACAGGTCCTAACAACTTGTACGTTTTATTATATTTCTAAAAATCGAGAGTAAAACTTGTGATGCTACAATAAAGAGTATTTTATGATATTATTAAAACATTTTTTTTGAATTCTCCTAATTTAGAAAACATTAAAATATAAAAATATATTATTATAAATATTTAAAAGATGTTAATGTATCTGGGTGTTGTAAAATAACTGATAAAAAATGTCAACACTTGTTCTAATTATTGAAAAATTTTCTATAGCCAGTTAAATAGATAGTTTTAAAATATGTGATTTAGATAAAATAAAAATTTATTTATTTATATGTGCGCACAACAAATGAAAGATTATTAATCTTATGATATTTTGTACAGAAGCCTGGTATCTTTATACGAAGAACTTGTTTTAGAAGGCATTATTAAAAAGGTAGAAAAATGTTCAATGAGTGAATATTACGGGGAATATTCGTATTTGGGTACGACACTGCGTCAAGTCAATATAGAACCACAACCTTCCTTAAGTGATACTCGTCGAGTTGTTACTGAATATGCAATTTTGCCGTTAGGTATAAAAATTATTTACTATTATTATTAATTTATTGATGTTATTATTACTATTATTACCATTATTAAAAGTTTGGATACTTTAACAGAAGCACATTTTACATTATTAAAGATACGAAAATATTTTAACGTTATTAATATGAGTAAAATAAAATGTTAAAATGTTAAAAGGCTTGCAAAAAGGTTTAACATTTTACAACAATTATAAAAATATGTTTAAAAAATATTTTTGTAAGTATATAAATAAGATCAAATGCACAAAAACTTAATGCAATACTATTATTTTTATTTCATTATTACAAAAACCCTTTTGATCATACTGCTTTTCAAGTCTGACTATAACATTAATTTAAGTTTTTCCATCTTTACCAATAATGCTTCTCAAATATGTAAAAGAATCAACAGTATCAATATTTTATCCACTAATTTTGATGGGAAAATAATTATTTAGCTTTGTGTACAACAATTTGGCCTTTGAACAGTTAATCCGTAAGCCAACACAAGAACTATTGTCACTAAAGCGTGTTGTCATATTTTGCATAATTTCTAGGATCTTACAGAGTAGACCAATATTATTTTCAAAATTAAAATTTGTTAAGTTGCCATAGTTTTATTTGATGTTATAAGACAAATTATTTATGGACCGAGTTGTAATAAAATAAATTAGCAGAAAAAACAAAAACGGTGACAAAATATATCCTTGACGTACAGTAGGTGAACGGTTTGGTGTCAAAATCAATGTAGTATTACTGATGAATTTTCGTAACAATTACCTATTTATTTACGTTTTACTAAGACATTTTTAAAATTTTATTTTAGCAGTATTAAAAAATAAATAAAAACTAACATTTTCTATCAATATTATTATAAAATTATAATTGAGACTTAGATATTTTTTGAAAAATCAAAAAAGTGTAATTTGCTTAAAAATAAATTACACAAAAACATATATTAAAAGTTAAACATTTTAGATATTTTAAACATTATTTATTTATCTCCATAATTTTTTTCAAGCGTTTAAAAATAAAGTTTTTCAGTTTTTTTACCTAATGAAGAAATTGATTTTGCATTACATAATCACTTTTATTAATGAAAATTTTTTATTTTTTAAACCACTTCCATTATATTTCCAAATAATTAAAAAAAATTACAATTATATTAAGGTTTATATATATATATATATATATAATGTCTTACACTATTTATATTTAAAATTATAAAGGGAACCCAATGCTTTAAAATTAAAGCGTTCGAAATTTATTGACGACTGCGAGTAATTTGTCTGTATTACTGTGATAATTTTAAATATAGCAACACAACTTGGATTTCGGTTTAACATACATATAGTATTTACATATCTTGAACAATATTATATAAAGCTTTACAATTTTTTACAAAGATTCACAATAAATACTGACAAAAGCTTTTATAAAACCAACAAAATTAATGTAAGTAATTACCAGAATTTCTCACATCGTGTAATGATGTTACGGATAGTGAGTATTTGCTTAATAAAAACACTTCTGTTTTAAAATTCTGCTTGTTTATTGTAAAAATGTTTGTCTATAACATTGCTTAAACGGTTCAAAACTATTATGCAAAACACTTAACAAAAAACCCAGCAAAACAGGGCTTTCATAAGTCAATTATTTCAACCAATTTTAATCACAATTTGTTAGCAGCATAACAATCATTATTTGCTTCTAATCATTCAACCCTGTTAATTATGCATTAAGACTTTAAGTAATTAAACTTGAATTAAACTACGTTTAAACAACTCTATTTTACTTCAATAATTCTTTCTACTTTACTATTTTTCAACCTTTGAATTGCATAGATCACATCAGTTACAGAAATACTTCCAGTTTTTCACTACATTGATGTCTTAATCGTTATCAAAATCTATAAGGGTATTCAACGTAGAATGATTAATTACTTTTCTGAAATGCTCTACCCACTCAAACGATTCCTCATTATGTGTTAAAAGTAGATGACTATCCTTCCCTTAATGGAAATATTGGTGTTTTTTCTAACTCCTGACATTTGTTCCACAATTTTCTACAAAGACTTCTAACCATCTTTTGCTGTTATTGTACCCGCTTTTTTCTATTTACTTTTAGCCAACCATTCTTATTGAGCATCAACAACCCAAATCCATTATTATTTATGCTATCAGCACAATCATGTGGTTTAACACTTAAAGACTATCCCGTTTTGTCTTTATTTAAGTTCGCATTCAAATTTCCGATCATTATTTTAATATTTCTTTAGGAACATCATTTAACAAATGTTGTCTGTCCCGGTTCGTTTCAGTAGAAGCATAGACTTTCACAACTGTTACATTTGTACGTCCGGTGTTGAATCTGACCGAAATAATGCAATTAATTACGGTCTTCCATCTTATTATAGCTTTACCAGTGTTTTTACTAAACATAACACAAATTCCATTAATATGATAAACTTTATGTCCAAAATATAAGATTAACGTATCTCTACTTGTAAAATGTCCTTAACCTATCCATTGCACTTCGTTAATACCCAAAATATCTATATTGTATATTTTCATTTCGTAAAAAACTTGTTTAAACTGTCACCTTCAAAAACGCGTGCATACATTCCATGTTTCCACACTGGTATAGTTTTTGGCATCATAAATTAAGCCTACTTTCGGCTTTTATTCAATCCTGTCATCTAAGTCGTGATATTGCATTTTTGCCGTTGTTTGCTAGAATATATATTGTTATTGCAGCAATATAGATTTTGTAGAACGGCCAGGTTGCTAAGTGTGCACTCAAAATCTCCTCATGTTCCGAACGGACTAGAGACTGGCTGAAAGTTGATGCTAACATGTTGTTTATTCATTTTTAATTGATGCTATTAGCAGTTAAAAATTAAATTATACATTTTATACATTTATAAAATGTCAACATCGTAAATTGATTTTTGATGCTCAATTAAAACAAATTTAAATAAGTTGTGAACATTTTGGAACACAACATAAAATTACATTTTATTTTTAAAAAAAGTAATATTTTCTAAAAAAATATAATTGTAAATGTTTTCAATTTTACTAAAGTTTAATAAATAAAAGAATTTTTTGTCGTTTTCTTAAATTCTGGCATTTGTAGATTTTTCCTTTTTTAAGAAATTGCACAAAACTGTCATTAGTCATATTTTACAGTCTTGATTTTTTACATTATTTCTACAATCTATTAAAATACGTTTATATGCAATTGAATGTATATTAAAAGTTATTACGTTTTAAACGTAAGACTCCTAATTGACTAAAATTAGATTGAAAATAACATATTTTAAAAATATTTTACAAAATTTAACTATGTGAGTTAACCAACTTTACAACTCCTAAAAAGGAAGACTGAAAAAATTTACAAACGTATTAATACTAAATTAATTATTATTTTTGGTTGGTTTTAATTAAAATTTATTAAAGCTAAATATCACATTAAAAATGGCATTAAACAATCTAAATTACTCCATACTCGCTTTTCATGTGATAAAAAATATTTGCTTAAAAATCCTAATCACACCCGTGAGGTAAAGCGCGCGCCACGGTCGACGTCAAGTGGGGCGTTATTTTATATTTTCCTTTTTCGTCTTTTGAAGATGATTTTAGTGTTTTAACATTGTAATACAAAAATTATTTTATTAGCACTTTTATATATTTATTATTTTTGCTCAATTTCTACAATTTTTAACGTTTTCTATTACACCACATCTCTCTAATTTTCGTCTTAATTTCCAAATGCTTTCTGCTACAATTACCCTCCTTTACTTCACCGCCATTTCTTATTACAACTCGTCCAACAACTTGACATACATTAGAACCGAGAATTGAAAAATGATTCTCCTGGTCAACTTGCGTGCCTACCTGCTGCTGTTAATTATAAATATGTACGTAAACTACCATTTTTCGATAAGATAATGCAGTTAAAACATGTGTAGAATTATACTAAAAAGAACCTATATTGGTTTTTATAATTAAGTTATAATAATAATGATAATAATAATAATTATTATCATTATTATTATTATTATTAACAATTACAGCAAACATGAAAATAAAGTCCTATAATTCATAAAAAACATAAAACAACAAAATTTTCCATCTATTTGAACATTTTGCCAAACGTTTTGTTTGATCCCATAAAACATTCGTTTTAATCAGAATTTCCCAAACAGTTCTTAGCCAAGTTTTCTGTGGTTTACCAACATTTTTTTATTATTTACAATTGTCCATTTCAAAACCATTCTTCTTGCTCTTTCTGGCAGTAAACGTAAAATTTGACCAAACAATTTACTTTGTCTAATTGTAATGATGTCATATAGTGAACAAGAGTCAGTTCTTCTCATAATTTCATTATTTGAAATGTAATCGAACCAGGTAATCTTTAAAATACTTCTAAGACACCGGCGATAAAAAACATTCACCATTTTATCAATCTTGTCCGTTCGCTTCCACGTTTCACTCCCATATATATTGCTAAAGGAATGATTATTGATGCTTTTAAACAAAGCTTTATCCTCAGACGGATGGAAGAACATGACCATATTGATTTGAGTTTATGAAAGACTGACATTATCTTTCCAAGTTTGGCTTTAAACATCAATTTTGAATTTTCCGTCATTATCAATGATGCTTCCCAGATATGTAAAAGAATTAACAATATCAATATTTGTTCCACTAATTTTGATAGGCAAATAATTATTTGACATAGTGCACAACACTTTCGTTTTTGAACAATTAATCCGTAAGTCAATACAAAAACTAATATTATTGAGACGTGTTGTTATGTCTTGCATTATTTCTGTTGTTTCTTAAAGAAATTATATTGTCTTACTTAAAATATACATTGGTTTTTTAAATTATGAAATATGATTTCCAAAAAATTAGTTATTTGTTTGTAAGGAGCACAAGTTAATATGTGATTTATTTTTTATACCACTACAAATAAGTAAGTAATAACCAATATGTAGCGATCTTTGTCAACCAATTTTAGCAGTAGGATTTATATTTTAAAGCATAATAATATTTTTAAATTGAAATGCAATTTATTTATTCCAAACTTACAATTGTTTTACGTTTTATGTTATATTTTTTACAAAGTTAGTTTCATTTTTATTTAAATTTATTTTGTTTACACTCAAAATTTCAATTTAAACATAACAATGGCTAAAATGTAAAAAGTTGTAGTTTTGAAAATAGTCATTAAATGGTTTTAATGTTAATGTTATTTATTTTGTTTTTATAATTAAAACAAACATTTATAAGCAAACCAAATTAAAAATTATTTGGATAAGCTAATTGTGATTAAAATTTACTTTACATAACGCTGCATCAACAATCTAACCAAAAGTATATTTTTAATGTATTATACAGGAAACTAGTTAGATACCCAAAAAGTTAGATATTCTTTATACTTTTTCAATATTTTATATAATATTTTTTGTTAATGATTTTACTCAACCTTTGATTATTAAACTAGTTTTCATTTTGTTTTTTATTTTTACCATCATATATCGGTAAAATTCTAATTTTATTTTATTTGTTACACTGTATAATACTTTGATTTTTTTTCCTAAATTTATGTGGTTGGAAAAAATGTTTTTGTTAATTGACTAAGTTTATTAAAATTAATAGTGTTTGAGGTTGCATTTACTTTAGTATAAATTTAAATTGTACTTCTAATTTAGGAAATAAATTGTTTTCATGAATTGTCTATACTACATTATTTTTGTACGGTCATTATATATTTATAAACTCTGAACGTTACATTTTAACTTGATACATATATTGCAAACAAAAATAATTCTGTGTTTTTTGTTTTTGAAAAATGGTGCTCTAACGTGTGTCTATTCAATTATTTAGATTATTGGTACATTTAATTTTAGTGTTTAAATTAAAAATTAATTTTTAAATTTGTCGGTAAACAAAAGTAAATAATATGTTTGGTATTTAAATGATTTTCAAAATGGAGGTTTATCGTTTAAAGTCGTTATTTAACAAATATTATTTGTTAATTTAAACTTAGGCGTTTGGAGGTTAAAAAAAAATCAACTATTATTTAAGGTAACATAATCTTTGTTTTATAAAAACTGAAAAAGGTTAGTAAATGTTAGTTCAAGACATAAAATTAAGTAGTAAAAGTATTTACAAAAATTATTATAAAAAGTTCTTGTTGTTTATATAAACGAATGCAGAACTCAATCTGTTGGAAGTATTAAAAAACAACTCATAATTGTTTGCGGTTGCGCAAATGTTTTTATGTTTTTACTAATTAATGTCTTTTAAAGTTATTAATATTTTATATTATTATTATCATTATTATTAATTTTTTCTCATTTTTATTTTGTTTAATTTTAATTTTTACATTATGTTTCTATTATTATTTTGCAAAACATTGGTACTTTATTTTATATGGTGCTACCTTGATCATTACAATAAAAGTAAATATTTAAATTGGACTAATAATAATTTATAATTATTAATTATAAATGCAAAAGGTCATCTTTTACATTTAGAAAAACTAATTTTTATTGTTTCATATGGGAAAAGCTTGTACGTGCAGCAAATGTAGAAAGTTGTTTTTTTACAGAAACTTACAGTTTATTAAATAAATTGGTTTTTAACACTTATAAATTAATAATGGTTTTAAAAATAAACTCAAGTGTACATGAATACTTTTTTTACTTTTAATTAATCGTTACACTTACAGGTTCTCAATTAGTTCACGAACAGGCTCCATGGATAAAATCTATTTTATTAACCGGTCCCCAAGGAAGTGGCAAGCGTACGTTAGTAAACATTGTTTGCACCGAAACGGGAGCTAATTTGTTTGATTTGTCAGCCGAAAATTTGGTAGACAAATATCCCGGAAAGGATGGTCTAAAAATGTTGTTGCACTTGGTGCTCAAAGTTGCTAGACTTATCCAACCATCAGTAATTTTGATCAATGATTGTGAAAAAATGTTTAAAAAGAAAATACCCAAAACCGATTTGGTGAGTATCCTCATTTAAATATTGTAAAAATATAAAAAAATCTTTAATGTACCTTAATTTAATTTTTACAAAAACGTATTTATAATTGTCTATATATATAGCATCATAAATTATATTTTCCATATATCGCTGTATTTCAGTAATGCAAAGTGGTTAAATTTGTAAAGCTATAAAAAATAAATCACATATTAACTTGTGCTCCTTACAAACAAATAACTAATTTTTTGGAAATCATATTTCATAATTTAAAAAACCAATGTATATTTTAAGTAAGACAATATAATTTCTTTAAGAAACAACAGAAATAATGCAAGACATAACAACACGTCTCAATAATATTAGTTTTTGTATTGACTTACGGATTAATTGTTCAAAAACGAAAGTGTTGTGCACTATGTCAAATAATTATTTGCCTATCAAAATTAGTGGAACAAATATTGATATTGTTAATTCTTTTACATATCTGGGAAGCATCATTGATAATGACGGAAAATTCAAAATTGATGTTTAAAGCCAAACTTGGAAAGATAATGTCAGTCTTTCATAAACTCAAATCAATATGGTCATGTTCTTCCATCCGTCTGAGGATAAAGCTTTGTTTAAAAGCATCAATAATCATTCCTTTAGCAATATATATGGGAGTGAAACGTGGAAGCGAACGGACAAGATTGATAAAATGGTGAATGTTTTTTATCGCCGGTGTCTTAGAAGTATTTTAAAGATTACCTGGTTCGATTACATTTCAAATAATGAAATTATGAGAAGAACTGACTCTTGTTCACTATATGACATCATTACAATTAGACAAAGTAAATTGTTTGGTCAAATTTTACGTTTACTGCCAGAAAGAGCAAGAAGAATGGTTTTGAAATGGACAATTGTAAATAATAAAAAAATGTTGGTAAACCACAGAAAACTTGGCTAAGAACTGTTTGGGAAATTCTGATTAAAACGAATGTTTTATGGGATCAAACAAAACGTTTGGCAAAATGTTCAAATAGATGGAAAATTTTGTTGTTTTATGTTTTTTATGAATTATAGGACTTTATTTTCATGTTTGCTGTAATTGTTAATAATAATAATAATAATGATAATAATTATTATTATTATCATTATTATTATAACTTAATTATAAAAACCAATATAGGTTCTTTTTAGTATAATTCTACACATGTTTTAACTGCATTATCTTATCGAAAAATGGTAGTTTACGTACATATTTATAATTAACAGCAGCAGGTAGGCACGCAAGTTGACCAGGAGAATCATTTTTCAATTCTCGGTTCTAATGTATGTCAAGTTGTTGGACGAGTTGTAATAAGAAATGGCGGTGAAGTAAAGGAGGTAATTGTAGCAGAAAGCATTTGGAAATTAAGACGAAAATTAGAGAGATGTGGTGTAATAGAAAACGTTAAAAATTGTAGAAATTGAGCAAAAATAATAAATATATAAAAGTGCTAATAAAATAATTTTTGTATTACAATGTTAAAACACTAAAATCATCTTCAAAAGACGAAAAAGGAAAATATAAAATAACGCCCCACTTGACGTCGACCGTGGCGCGCGCTTTACCTCACGGGTGTGATTAGGATTTTTAAGCAAATATTTTTTATCACATGAAAAGCGAGTATGGAGTAATTTAGATTGTTTAATGCCATTTTTAATGTGATATTTAGCTTTAATAAATTTTAATTAAAACCAACCAAAAATAATAATTAATTTAGTATTAATACGTTTGTAAATTTTTTCAGTCTTCCTTTTAGGAGTTGTAAAGTTGGTTAACTCACATAGTTAAATTTTGTAAAATATTTTTAAAATATGTTATTTTCAATCTAATTTTAGTCAATTAGGAGTCTTACGTTTAAAACGTAATAACTTTTAATATACATTCAATTGCATATAAACGTATTTTAATAGATTGTAGAAATAATGTAAAAAATCAAGACTGTAAAATATGACTAATGACAGTTTTGTGCAATTTCTTAAAAAAGGAAAAATCTACAAATGCCAGAATTTAAGAAAACGACAAAAAATTCTTTTATTTATTAAACTTTAGTAAAATTGAAAACATTTACAATTATATTTTTTTAGAAAATATTACTATTTTTTAAAAATAAAATGTAATTTTATGTTGTGTTCCAAAATGTTCACAACTTATTTAAATTTGTTTTAATTGAGCATCAAAAATCAATTTACGATGTTGACATTTTATAAATGTATAAAATGTATAATTTAATTTTTAACTGCTAATAGCATCAATTAAAAATGAATAAACAACATGTTAGCATCAACTTTCAGCCAGTCTCTAGTCCGTTCGGAACATGAGGAGATTTTGAGTGCACACTTAGCAACCTGGCCGTTCTACAAAATCTATATTGCTGCAATAACAATATATATTCTAGCAAACAACGGCAAAAATGCAATATCACGACTTAGATGACAGGATTGAATAAAAGCCGAAAGTAGGCTTAATTTATGATGCCAAAAACTATACCAGTGTGGAAACATGGAATGTATGCACGCGTTTTTGAAGGTGACAGTTTAAACAAGTTTTTTACGAAATGAAAATATACAATATAGATATTTTGGGTATTAACGAAGTGCAATGGATAGGTTAAGGACATTTTACACAAGTAGAGATACGTTAATCTTATATTTTGGACATAAAGTTTATCATATTAATGGAATTTGTGTTATGTTTAGTAAAAACACTGGTAAAGCTATAATAAGATGGAAGACCGTAATTAATTGCATTATTTCGGTCAGATTCAACACCGGACGTACAAATGTAACAGTTGTGAAAGTCTATGCTTCTACTGAAACGAACCGGGACAGACAACATTTGTTAAATGATGTTCCTAAAGAAATATTAAAATAATGATCGGAAATTTGAATGCGAACTTAAATAAAGACAAAACGGGATAGTCTTTAAGTGTTAAACCACATGATTGTGCTGATAGCATAAATAATAATGGATTTGGGTTGTTGATGCTCAATAAGAATGGTTGGCTAAAGTAAATAGAAAAAAGCGGGTACAATAACAGCAAAAGATGGTTAGAAGTCTTTGTAGAAAATTGTGGAACAAATGTCAGGAGTTAGAAAAAACACCAATATTTCCATTAAGGGAAGGATAGTCATCTACTTTTAACACATAATGAGGAATCGTTTGAGTGGGTAGAGCATTTCAGAAAAGTAATCAATCATTCTACGTTGAATACCCTTATAGATTTTGATAACGATAAGACATCAATGTAGTGAAAAACTGGAAGTATTTCTGTAACTGATGTGATTTATGCAATTCAAAGGTTGAAAAATAGTAAAGTAGAAAGAATTATTGCAGTAATCATAATTAGGCTAAACATGAAGATGATGTGGTTTGTTGAATTATTTTTGTTTTATCAATCGTTTAATACATACTGTGATATATTTTATTATTATTTTTATTGTTATTTTTGTAATTATTGCTTTTATTATTATTATTTTTATTTTTATTATCTTTATTATTATTATTATTATTATTATTATTATTGTTATTATAGTTTTTATTTTAGACGTTTCTGTAAATGTAACAGCACCAAATAGATATAATTATGTTATACATTACTATCTGTATCACACAACTTTTGATAGTCAGCAAAATGTTAGAATTCTCATACACACTTTAAAATCAGTTAATGAAAAAAATAAAAAATAAAAAAATTTAATTAAATGTAGAATAAACACTCTATAAAAGTTTAATTTTTGTTAACTTATGTAACTGGCTTAATGTGTCTGTTTTTATGGTTTAATAACGGGTTTGCGTATAAAATTAAATTTTTTTAATTACTCGATTTGACTTTAAATAATATTTTATATAATGCTAATTTAAAAGTCAATCAGAAATTATTTTACTTGTGTTTATCTATGCAAGTCTGCACCTATACGTGTATAATTTATAATTTAAAAACATGAGGCATTTGTAAAAACAAATACAAAACACAACAATGGAACAACATTATTTCAGTTTATTACTGGTTGATTGTAAGTAATATGCACACATTTTAATTTCGAAATTTACATAATTTTACAAAAAAATGATTAGTGAAAATTGTATACTTTTCAAATAAATAAAAAATGATAAATTGAATTGTACATGCAAGTGTAAAATAAAATTAATGTCAATTTATGTTTGTATGTGTATTTTAAAATGCCAAAATTTTACTTTTTAATTTACTTATATTTACTTAAATGTTGTTGTATTGTTAGGAAAATAAAACAAAATTAAACATTATTTAAATCATTAACATAGAAGAGTTCATTTTTTCTTTTGTGACATTAAATTAAACAAATAGTTTAAAGCTTTTTATAATTAATTTTAATAAAAAATATTGAATGCGTTGTCATAAAACAGAAGAATTAGTTACTTAACTTGTTAAAAAATAATTATAAACAAAAAATAAAACACATAATTATTTAAAAATTAAAAAAACAAATTATTTAAAAACAAATGTTAAAATTTTGTAGAATATGTTTTTTATTTTACAATAAAATTGACAAAATTAACTTTAATTGTTATTTTTGCAATTTTGTAGACTGATCCAAAACGATTGAAAAAAACATTACCAAAAGCGCTAAAAGTTTTAAAAGCAGAAGATCGAGTCTTGTTAATTGGATGCAGCTCAGCCCCGTTTGAAGCAGAAATCCGTCCGTTTTGTGGGCTTTATCAAAAAATTATACTAATTCCAAGACCAGATTATGCATCAAGAAATTGTAAGATAAAAAAGTGTTTATTTATTTCTGTAATTATTTTTTACACCAATAAAGTTGACATTCTATAAAAATTTTAAATGCTAAATAAAAACGTTTGAAATTTTATTATTTGCACTGAATATTTTAATCAAAATAAAATAAGTTTAATAAAATTCAGATTAATAGAATTTATTGTTTAACAATATTAAAAGATTACTTAGTGCAGCGTTATGTATAAATGTAAATGTAAAAATAAATGTTACTGTTAAATTAAATTAATTAATAATACTTAAAACTTACAATATTGAATGCAAAAATTAAAGCGTGAGCAAATTATGCAGTATTTTTATCCAATAAAAGTACCGGTTAAATAAAACACAAAACTACTATAATAACAAAATTAAAAGATTGAGGAAATAATTAAGGATTGCATAATTAAGTGCATGTAATGCGGTGATAAAAAATAACGTCGGCGATTATTTTTATAAACACACGTAATTATCATTAAACTTGAGCAGGTTAATTTAAAAATACAGTAAGAATAAAAATTAGCATGATTAAGTAAGTACATTTATACTATCACTAACAATATTAAGTAAATTGAGAGAGTATTAAATCTATTTATGGATAGTTTTTTTTAAATATTTAACTTACTCCTCATTTCATCCTATATTTCTTTAGAAATATTCGTTTAAAAATATACAACCAATAAAAGTTGTTATAAAGTAATTATTAAATTTAATTTGTATTTCTTTAAATGTCAATTAATATATTAATTTTTGTGCTCAAAATTATTGTCTGAAATATAGTCTAATATTCTAAATTTATATTTATTAAACACAAATTTAACGTTGTATTTACCTCAAAATTAACAAAAACTTTAATTTTAAAAATGTATGTAAAGTAATGTAAAGTTAATTTATTATGTTTTTAATAATTTATTTTTTTAATAAATCAACTTTTTAAAATTATTTGCTGTTGTCTTTGTACAACTTTGCTTAATGCTATTAAAAAACTTTAATAATGGACTGACATTGTATTGAACCTGTACGAAATATATAAAATAACCATTATATACAACTCCTAAGCTAATTAGTGTTAAAAACGTAGTTATTAAAGTAAAACATCTATAGCAATCACATAACTCAAAAAACTCAGTTTAATCATAATATATACAATATTATATAATAAATAAAATACAATTACAATTTTATTAATATCTATTGTTATTATAAAAAATAATTGTATAAAGTTAAACTTGTTAAAAATTACTAATCGGGTAAAATTATTAATATAAAATATAACGTCAAATATGAAAAAAACAGAACACATGGAATATTTTCAGTTACCAAATGATTGATTGAATAATAAAGAACAAAGTGTTTAGTAATTAATGTGATCGCCTTTCTTTTTAACCACTTGATCAAGGCGGTTTGGAATGCTGTCGATGAGATTGTTGATATATTTTGTTTCATCTCATATTGAACAACAAACTGAATACGATTACACAAATCCTCAATTTCAGTATGCTTATTGATGTTGCGCTTTAGCACACTAAAGAAATTTTCAATAACATTTATGTTCGGACTATTAGGTGGTAATTGAATAAAATAAAGTTTTTTGATTTTAGTCCTTCTAATGTCTAAATGTAAATATAAAACAAATAAAGTAAAGCTAGGTAAATATGACATTACCTTTGTGGACGTATGACATGGAGCATTGTCCTGAAAAAGATTAGTAAGCCCAGTGTGACTGTGTTGCATTTCATTATAAAAAACTTCCTTTATAAATGAAACAAATTTTTCACTATTAAAGGTAGCGGATATAATTTTCCATTTAATAGGTTCATTATACTTAATACCGAACCAACACATCACTTGTCGAGGGTGGGCTTTTTTCTAACTACCGGAAGTAAATGTTTTTAAAAATTAGGCCCGCATAGTACTTTATTTTTATATCCAAATAGTTCATCCCGAATCATTGTTTTATCAGTAAAATATACCGAGCGCCAATAAGACAATCTTCGTTCAATCCACTTGTTACAAAACATAAATCTACATTCTTTTTGTTTTTTATTAATAAATGGTTTAACTATTGACGATTCACGTGTTAAACCAAATTCTTTTGAACGGCTTCTCACTATCAAATATCTGAATTCTTGTAAATTATTTTTTACAATATTCGAAATGGGCTTGTTGTAAATTTTTTTAAATTCCATTAAAATTTTTCGATCATCTATTTTACTTGTTTTTCTTTTTCTTCCAACATTATCATAGTTTCTTGGTTTTTTGTCCATTCAAAACACGATAAATTGTTGTAAGACTTACTCTGTACAATTCTGCTAGTTGCTTAGGCAAAAATCCATAGTTTTTAATTTTTTTATAACATGGTGTTCACTGTCATTAAGATGGTAATCTTTTCTATCGTTGGTATTCATTTTACAGAACGAAAACAGATAAGGGAATTAATCTGATTCTCAAGGTCAATTATAATTTAAAATTTAAAATTTTTTTTAGATTATCGAAAAACAAATTATTTACAAAAAAATAATTAATAATTTTTTAAATATATTTTTTAAGTAATTAAATTTTAATTTTAATTAGCATTATGACGGTACAACTGGATCAAAGTTGAATGTTTAAATTTTAACTATTAAACGTTGTTTATTTTTAATGAAATTAAGCACACAAATTAATAATCGACCAATTATTATAAAAATTATATAGATTTAACTTATTATCCACGTTTATATAAGCGTTGTTTTTAAAAATATGCTATTTTGGCTGACTCAGCGTCTTTAAATAAATATTTCTAAATAAATATAAAGCACTTATTACATATTTTACATTATTTTAAATTCTTAATATTTATTTTTACTAAAAAATAATTGAAGATAACAAATTAATTTAAATTAATTTTTTTTCTGAATTTTCAACACTAATTTGTTCAGTGGCTGTAGATACTATATTAATTACTTTAAACAGTAGTATATTTATTTTAATGTGAGAAAATACTTTTTAATTAAAAATTGTATTCACTTATGTTAGATTTACAATTGTTCTAAAAAGCAATATTCTATGTCACATAAAAATAACTTTAACGGTATTAAAATTAATTGTATTCACATTAAAATTTCAATTTCAACTTAACACAGACTAAAATAAATACATTTTTTGAAAGTTAGTATTCAATAAGACAAAGATTAATGTTATTTACTTTGTTATATCTATATTATATCTATCTTTGTTATCTATTAAGAAATCCAAATAAAACGTATTTTTTTGTTAAATTTAAAATTAAGTATAACAAAAACAGTTACTACTGGCAGAGCCACCCCTTCTTTAGTTCCTAATTTGCACAGCATTCCGAATAATTTTCTTTTATTATTTACAGTTTTTGGAAACGTTTACATGTAATTTAGTCTAACTACTTAGACCCCTCTTCCAAATAAATTACTTCATTGGGCGCCCGTTTATTTACCCTATGAAGCCAACAGAAAACATGGGAGGGGTTTAACTTGGTATGTTATTAACATTTTATGTCAGCACACTTCAAATGTCGTTTACTAAGTACACATTGCAAAAGTTAATGTTTTTGTACATGTGTTGGAATTTGGTCTACCCTGGATAATAATAACCGGTGGGGGATGTTTATCCCCGATGATTATGATGTTTCCACAACAACGTTCTAAGTAAAATAGCACTAAAATAATTATAAACAGCATCTACTCAAGAACGTTTTTAATAATCTTTTTTTTCTTTTAAGTAACTTTTGATCAATATAAAGTTACAACAGATGGGATTACTTTAAGATTTCTGCAAACTACGTGTCCAAACCAGCGTAATCTTTGTTGTCCAACACTAAGCAAGAAAGATTATTAAATTAGAAGTCATTTTGAATCAAACACTTGGTACAAAGATGCAAAATAGGTGTTGTGCCAAATATATTTGAGATATTTTTCTTTAAATTTATTGAGTTTTATGCTTTTTAAGCAGATTAAAGTCCAGATTTTAACTGCATAAAAAAAGTATTGTAGAAAAGGCTAAAAATAAAATGTTTTGGCGTTTAGAATAACATTTTTTGGTTTTCAGAAGAAGTTTACAATATTTTAATTGCAGTAGCATACCAAAGTATTTAAGTTTAATGGTTTTAAATAATTATTATACTCATTATTTAGTATTTTATATTTTTATGTTTTTATAATGCATAATGCATGAAACTATTTGGTAACTAAATAAATTAGATATACTTTATGCTTGATGTTGTATTTTATGTTAATAATCTTACTCAACCTTTGATTATAAACCAGTTCACATTTATTATAAATTAATTTATTATTATTGGTACATCTTAATAAGATTATACTTATATTTTATATATAATGTAGTAGTTGATGTAATGTAATAAAACTGCATTCTGCTTCTAAATTGAATAAATCTAACTTTGTTAACTACATTATTTACAGTAACCTCTTTAGAAAATGCATAACTTTTTGATTTTTAATAAATTATTTTAGATGGTGTAATTAAGACATGTTATTTAGAAACATAAATTATGTACTAAGTCGTTATTTTTATAACTGAAAAAATTAAATTAAAAAAATAAAACAGTTCATTAAGAGCCCTTTTTTAAAATGTTATTGTTTTATAAATGCTTTTAAAAAACATACAATAATACATAAAGTTGTATGATTAAAAAAATAGTTTAGGATTACTAATATTTAGTGAACAGAAGGATTAAAATGTTTTATATTCAAAAACTAATTTACGGTGTATAAAATCAGATTTAAATTATGATTATGTTTGTTACTGAAGTCTGATAAAAGATTGCAAGTCGTCCACTACGCTTTTAAAAATAAATAAATATAAAAACGTGTGTGCTTTTATTAACATATTTACAACTCAACATTTCAGCATTATTATAATGTGGATTTTGTTAGAGATCATAAATATTTTGCACAGTTATTGTGCAAACAAGTATCTCAAATTAAATAAATAGTCTTATGCTAAGAACAATTTAAACAGTTAAAAAATTGTAAACAACAATAACAATATTTTAAAATTTATTTACTTTTAAAATTGTAAAGTATGACTATCATATTTTTTATAAAGCTCTAGTTGTCTCAATCTTTGTGTATTGTTAAATAGAGAATTTATAACAATTTACTATATGTTCAATCTATTAAAACTGCAAAAAGCGTCATAAACAAAACTTTATTAAATTCTTTTGTTTTTTTAAACGGTAGGTTTTCAGCTTTAAAAATAATTAGAATTTGTCATAAAATTTGTATCTTACAGAATTATATTGGTACTTTGATAAACTCCAGTCTTAAGCAGTTTTTTTAAATAATTGAAGACCTATAACATAACTTAAATTGATAAAATTATTAAGTTTGTTATACTTATTTTATACAATCATGTATTTTTCACAATAAAATTTGTTTCTATTAACAACTTATAAAAGATTGCTTTAAAGTTTTACTACATGGCTTTATTGTTAAAATAAGAAATAATATATTTTCTTAATAAAAAATATTTTCGGAAATATTGCTCAAGTATTATCTAAAGTATTCATTAATAAGAATTGGACCTTTCCAAGATAAATAAGTATTACATATTTTAAAGTACCACAGTTTATTAATTTTTATATTTGTTTTCTTAAATACATACTTTAAATTTCCTACGCTTAAGCTATATAATAATAATAATAATAATAATAATAACTAGTAAAGTACCTGTATGTTTAGTCAAATTAAAAATATAACGAAAATTTGAAAAAACCTTATTTTAGTAATTTGGCGAACCCAAATTATCAAACATCAAGGCAAATTAACGTACGATCTGGATATTCCATCGCTATCAAAAATTTCCGACGGATACACGGCAGGTCACATAGCACAGGTATGTGCCCAGTTGTTGACAGATAAACGCATCGCTCAACTCAGTCGAAAACCGTTAGAATCCAAGGAATTTATTCCCTTTTTAGCTCATATTGATCCGGTGTTTGCAGAAGAAGAAGAAGCATACAAAGTAAGTTGAGTGTTTTTATTTTTAATCTAAAGTAAAATTAAAATTTATTTAAAAATCAATAACACATTTTAAAGGCCTTTATTAAGTGTTAATGCTACGATAGACATAAGTTTTAATTGTACATCTAACGTAACATTTGCGATTAGAAATTGTATATTTTGTTACTTGATAATATTACTTTAGCAATTAAAACTTTAAATAGAATTGGATAATTAAAATTATTAAAAAATACAAAAACTATAACAATTACAGCGCTCGACTAAAATTTGTGTAGACATGGATTTGATTTCCACCACCGGCACTAAATGCGAGTCTCAATTTGGCTTCGCTAAATGCCCACTTGCTGAAAAATGCTTCTTGTAAAACATTTAAAGTAGCAACAATAACGAATGTAGATTTGTTTTGGTCATTTGTCTTCAATCTGTGGTACTAAAGTTGGGTAGCTTATGCTAATATTACTAAGAAAAATATAGCAAAAAACAGATTGCTCTGTATTTGATGTTTGATTAAATATTTACATAAATCTATTTAATAATTGCTAATAAAAAACTAAGTTATAGTAACTAGAATAAATCCACCTATTGTAATTGCTGCAGTCAAGCTTTGTCAACAAATAGCATATTAATTATGTATCTTTTTAATAAAATACTGCTTTAAATACATGTAACAAGTTTTGTACAAATTTTAAATATTGAAAATAGTTTTTTGTTTTAACTAAAAACGACATTCTTTCTATTATTATAATTAATTACTATTATTATTATTTTATAATAATAAAAAAAAATAATAGTAATAATATGTAAATACATATTTAATTTATATTTTGTTTAGAGAGGATTGTAGTAAATTAAAAATTATATTATATTTTATCACATCATTTAATTACTATTAATAATTTATATATATATATATATATATATATATATATATATATATATATATAATAAACTAAATAAAAATTTGAATACTCGGAAAGTGGAATTGAGCGCTTAATTACAAATTTCAGAAATAAATATATGTTTCAATATAAAAATATTAACATTATAAATGTTTACATAACACCTTCTGTTAGCCCTGTAAAAATTAACTGTTTCTACGATTAGCTAATTGATTATCTTATTAATGTTGATGAAAATACTTTAATCATATTAGCCGGTGATTTCAATCATACGAATATCAACTTATTCAAATTCTTGTTAATTTTCCTACAAGGCATCAAACACAACTAGATTATATATTTACAAATGCCCTTGATTATTTTTCAGCAAAACAGCACGCATCTCTTTCAACATCAGATAACTCTATTATTTATTTAATTCCAAAAATATATTTGACGCATTATCATTTAAAATATTTAAAGCCTATTTTTAACTCATTCATACATGTGCGAGATACATTAACTTCAAATATTCCAGAACTTAGATCCGCATTATTCAAACATTAATTTTAACGATATTAGTCTAAAAGGTGCTACTGTACTGTTTACTGATTTTATTAACACGCATATTAACAAATATTGTCCAGTAGTTATGGTTGAGATTACAAACAACAATTTTTCTTCATTAAATCTTAAAAGGCTTAGACGAGAAAAAGAGGTGGCATATAAATCTAGTCAATATACTAAATTAAGAACTTAAACAAACAAATTAAACTGGAAATAAACAAACTTAATAACTATGCTAATAATTATTTTCAATCAAACCGTGATTCACAATTTATTTGGAAAAATATTAACAAAATTTTTAATAAATCAAAAACAAATCAATTTAAGATGGATGCTAAAGAACTAAATGATTACTTTACTTCAAACAACTCAAACATATCAGAATTTAATCAACTAGCTAAAAATTATTCAACACCTATTATCAACTTTGATATTCAAAAATTAATTAACAGTTGTAAAACAAGCACTTTACTTGAACCTGTTGGAATAAGCTGTAATTTATTAAAGCTCTGCATACTAGCAATTGCTCCATCATTATCTACAATAATAAGCAAATCTCCTATAAATTGTAAAGTAGCTGATACTTGGCGTATCTCACAAATCACACCTATTCCGAAAGTTTCTGTCTCATTAATAAATACAGAACACTATCGTCCAATTGCTTGCACCTCAGTGTTTTTAAAATTAACTATAAAGATAATTCTTAACGACCTCAAGCCTATATTAAACATTAGTAATAATCATTGTCAAATGCTTATAAAAATAATTATTTTACTCTACTCCTGTTCATTACATTACTGAATACCTTGACAAAGGAAAATGTTCAATATGCTGCATGTTTCTTGATTAGAAATCTGTTTTCAATAGTATATCAAGAGAAAAATTAATTCAACGTCTTGAACTACTTGTAACACCCGACCACATCTTAAACTGGCTACAAAACTATTTCTCAAAAAGGAACCAGTTTACACAAATTGGTCCTAATAAATCAGAGTTAACAGAAAATAATAATGGAGTACTATTTCCATTTTTATTTTTATTGTACGTAGATGCATTACAAGTTCCACAGCTATCACATTTGTTTAAATTTGTCAATTTGATCTTGTACACAAAAATTTCTTCAAATAATGGTCTAAACGGATTTGAAAATTCTATCAATTAAATTGAACAGTGGTCTACTAATTTTGATCTCAATTTAAATCCATCGAAACGCAAGCTGGTTAAATTGACAACAAGGCGTCTAAAAGAAACAATGGAATTAAAGAAAACATTTAAATTAAATCAGACAAACATATGCACCTGTAACAAAATTAAGTATCTTGGGGTAAACATAAATAGCCAACTCACCTGGTGTGATCATGTAGAACATATATTTATAGAAACCAAACCCTTGTGCTACTACATAAGAATATTAAGAAAACTAAATGTTGACAATTATATTACTAAATTGTTCGTTATATCATGTTTTTATCCTTTAATATTATATTGCTCACCTGCAGTTTTTTCTGGTTTATTAAAACAGGATTATGTTGTTTTAAAAAGATGCATATCATTGGTATCAAAATCTGCAGGAATCAAATATTCTATCTTATTGAATGATATTGTTAATAAACATTTTAAATCCTGTATACAATTAGCATCAAGGATTGAAGGTAATAACAATCACCCACTACACACAGCTCTAAGACGAGGTGAACTTACATGCACATGAAAACCAAAACTCATGTCTGCTATACTTATCCAAAATTAAACAATATTGAACTTCTAATAAACCTTTCATTGCACCCGCTCATTTATTTGAACTAATTTGGACATCTTACAGTATAATATAACAACTGTGCCTTATAATGACTCATTCAAAGCATAGTAATTTTGCATATTTTCTAAAAATCACATGTTTACTGTATTGACTATATTTATGTTCATTAACATATGGCATTCTATTTCATTTTATCCCCATTATTTTTACTGCTATGTTTTTAAAAATTTTGTTATTATTATTATTTTTTATTGATGATAAAAATGTATTTTACGTTGGATGTAATGAGATGTTAAAGCTTAATGTAATAATAATATAATAGGATACCTTGTAGGTGTTTTAAATATATGCTTGCAAACATCTATCAAAATGGAAGCCCATGTATACCGCTATTCACTGTTACTTTTTGGTTAAAATCTATAATGCAATATGTAGAAATGCAGAGTCAGAAAGTATAAGGTATGTAAAATATGCATGTGATTCAAGTGATCAAAATTATTTGCAATGTTTTATAAACCTCAACTACTCCCATTTTAGAATGCAATATAATATGCTCATAATATATTCAATAATTAAAAAAATTACTTTTTTTAAACTTTAAAATTATTTTAATTACATTGCCAACTAAAAGTTGGTTTTATTTGATGAAAGTTGACATTTATAATAATATATAATTAGTTTTTAAATTTATTTATCGGTTTTTATAATTAATTAAAAAAAATAATTAGAAAATCGTATTTGTTCGATTGAGTACCGTAAAAATATTGAAGACAATTGGAAAATGGCTGAGTAAAATTTTAAAGTTAAATTAAACAGTCTCATTAACACTTTTGTACTTTTGTGCATTTGACTTTATCCAGGTTTGGTATCGAAAAACGCCACTGGGAAAACAGCGTACTAGGGCTATTGAGGATGAATCCAATAATATCGCGGCCGGAGCCAAAGGGGGCAAAAATACAAAAAATAAATAAAATTTTAACACTAACCTTATTTTTATTATTTACAAAATTCTTAGAAAAGCATATGCACTGTAAAAAATTACTAAAATATAAAATGTTATACTTAATTATTAAAAAATCGTGTTCTTTATTAAAATAATTACTCTAGTATATAATATTTGTTGTCCGGTGTTAAGCGCATTAGTGTTAGATTGAGCTACTTATTATCCGAAAACTTGTCCTAAAGAGCTAAAACAGGAACACAAGATTTAAACCAGAATCAAATATTTCAAATAAAACAAATCATATATATAGGAATAAAATTATTATCCAGTCTATTGGCTGTTTGTCATACAATCCAACTTCACTATGATTGGTCTACTGAGTCACTTATCGATCGTGAATCGGTGTCGTCCTGACACCTCCCTTTTTTGAAAACAATTTAATGAAACTTTTTCTTCTACGAATTACTTCGATAAATTTAGTCTGGTATCTCTTTCGTGTGAATTTACGTAACCTTTAGCTTGTTGTTTGCAATTTGTTTTGTACAGAAGGTCCAATGTTGTTCGTAATCTTTTCCACAAAAATAATTCTGCAGATGATTTGTTTTGTAATACTACTGGGATGATTCTGTAACTGCTTAAAATTCGTTCAAGTTGATTTTCGCTCCTGCTCTCTCCTTCGTTTTTAAGCATTTGACGCTTAAATGTATCGACCAGTCGTTAGACTTGTCCATTTGATTGAGGATACTTTAAAGGAGACTTCATATAATGTATACCATTATTAATACAGTATTGAGAATATTGAGCAGAAGTAAATTGTGGACTGTTATTGGTTACTAATACTTCAGGCATACCAAACTGAGAAAATAATCTAAAATAATCTAATACAGCTGTAGTTCTGATAGTTTTCATGAAAAATACCTCCGATCATTTGCTGCATGAATCGTCCTAACATAATATTAATATTTTTAAAAGTTTCAGTTTCAAGTTTTGCAAATTATTCATAATTAGGTACACGTGATTATATTTAATGTTAATAACATTTCACATATATTTTTAATTTTTAAATAATTAAATATGTTTTTGTTGAAAATAAACCACATTTAAAATATTTCATTATTTGAATTTAAAATAATTTATATTTTATTATATATTGTTTAAAAAACTTCCAATTATATATTTTTTTGTCAATATTTTAAAGCATTTTCTTTATTTAGTTTATTATACAATTCACATTGTATTTTTAAAAGCAAAAGTTTCAATTGAATTATTATTTTATTGATTTTAGAAAATTGCCTAACTCACTATTTAAAAATTTTTTAAAAACTAAAATAAAATGTATTAATTAGTATTAAATTTGTTAAAAAAAGTATTTAAACGAGTACGCGAATGTCGTATAATAATTGATTTCAATTTTTACTGATAAAAATTATTAATACATAGGTTTTTTTATACTAAAGATAGGTTGTAAGTAAACAAAATAAATCTAACATGCATCTATCAACATTACCAAATAATCACTGTAGAACAATTAAATAACTATTTTTTTAAATTAGTAATTGTATAGCTTAGAAATTAAGAAAAGATCAATAATTTGATATGTTAATATTGATTTAAAGGGTGATTATGATTTTAGCATTTAAATAATTAGATGATTAAATTGTTTTTGACTAACCTAAAATTAGTCTAGATAGATAAATATACTAGATAACTAATATGAATAACAATTTATTTTAATAACATTATCTAAATCTCATAATTTGTTGATAAATTTAGTAAAAAGGATGAAAAATGTGTGTTACTTTATTTTTATTCTAAATAAAACCAAATGGGGGATTGGTATACAATTATAGCAATGCGTGCTGAAAACAAGTACCATAAACAGTTACTTTAAATTTTAAAAACAATATTATTTAGATAATTTTTTAAAGTGTTTTACAAAAACATTTGATGTTTTAAAAACCGCTAATTGTTTGCATAGTATAGTGAATATTAGATAAACGTATTTTCACGTATATAATTACAAAATAGAGAGTAATAAATTGTCGCTATATGTAATGTTCAAACAGATTTTTACTTTAAAACATAACTAAAAAGTTTGGATAAATTGTTTTCTAATAATAATAATAATAATAATAATATTTAATGTTTATTACTTTGGATGTTTTAAAAGAAACATCTTTCCGCAGTA
Organism: Cardicola forsteri; assembly: GCA_025895645.1. Lineage (NCBI taxonomy): Eukaryota > Metazoa > Platyhelminthes > Trematoda > Strigeidida > Aporocotylidae > Cardicola > Cardicola forsteri. The sequence continues at coordinate 58,636 of JAKXYG010001133.1, read as the reverse complement.
GATATTTTAGCCGAGCTTAACGTGGGTCCGCATTTTAGTGCCGATGGTGGGATTCGAACCCATGTCCACCGAGGTCCAAATTCGAGCGCTGTACCACTAGACTACACTTTTGTTTTAAAAATAAGCAGCAAGAGCAACAAGATAACAGTTACAGTAAAAAACAACAGCATCGTCCCATAATTCAAAACAAACATGAAACAACAAAATATATTCGAACATTTTACCAAATATTTTATTTGATGTTACAAAACATTCATTTCAATTAGATCTTCCTGAATGGTTCTTAGCCAAGGTTTCTGTGATCTACCAACTTTTTTTTTACCATCTTTAATTATTCATTTTAAAACCGTTCTTGCTGATCTTTCGGGCGATAAACGTAGAATTTGACAAAGTAATTTTCTTCTTCTACTACTACCACAATTTTTAAATGCTCAATAACATTTTTCCATTTTGTGGTCATCATATTTTAAACGTGTTTTAAAACATTTTAGATTTAGTAAATATTTTTGTACGCTGCTATTTTAGTAACAATGTTCTATCCTGCAAGTTTTTATTATTTTTATTTTGCGGTTTATGATTTGCAGCAAATATACATAAATATATTTATTTATTAACATGTTAGACTAAATAAATAAATCATTTGTCATGATAGGTTTTTTAAGTAAATTTACATAAAAATTAAAAAACTATTTAATTTATACTAATGGCGTTTAGGTTTATTTTTTTTATAAATGTGGTTCTTAACAAACATTTTTGTTTTCGGTTAAAATATTAAACATTTTATATACAAGATGTCCACTTACTTAATCAATAATTACCTCAACTTTTATTCCATTATTGGTTTAACTGCCAAAATAATCATACATAAGCATATGTAAATACAAAAATAATTTACGGCCAATATTTTTGTTAATAAAATTTGAAACATCCAAAAACATAATTAGCAAGAGTACCAAGTGACCAATAATATCACAATGATGTAATGTAAACAGTTTGACAATTAAAAAATACTGAATAAATAACAGATAAAAATTTTTATAAATTAAGCAAAGTATTTACATAAATTTATTTGTACTATTTTTGATGTTGTATTTTTATGACTAATGTTTAAAACGTGAGGTATTAAGGATCAATGTAATAATAATATGACATGAGAATAAATAATCAAGTTGAAATAATTAAGTATTTTATTTTTATGTGACTTGAGTTACTTTTAATTAAATTCATTAAATTAAAAAAAATGAGCTAATAAAAAATTCAAATTATGTTTCAAACAACAAATGATGAAATAGAATTAAATACTTCAAACTTTAAAGTGAATAAAAATAATAAAATAAATTTTAAACATTTAATCGATTTTTACTTTTAAGAAAAATAATTATTTGTCTATTTAACGACAATTCTTAAACATCTTAAACAATTCAAACATTAATTCGAAAAAGAAATGCACAACACATAAATATTTATTAAATTATTTAAAAAAATGTTTAACAACTGATTATAATATAATAAAATTAATTTAAATATAATATTGACATTCTAAAACTTATAAATTATAACCATGACTTCCTATTCAAATGACTTTTTGTTTACAGCATGATATCATTAAAATCAGACAAAAAAGTTGATTTTTTTACGTTTACCATTCAAACAATCACCACAAACTGTTTTAACACAAAACAATAATAATAAATAAAGAATAACAGGTTACAGATTACCTAACTAACTATATCAGAAGACCTAATTAAAATAAATGTTACGTGGAGTCATGGGTAAATTTTATCAAAGATTTACCTATATGTACCAATTTAGTTTGAAACTATTTTTAAGTAAAAGGAATTGTAGCATAAATATAACAAATGAATATACAAAAGCAATGTACTAAAGGATTCACATTAACTTAAGCTCAAATTAATTAAAAATATTTTGCACATTCTATGATAAGATAAATATCAAATTTACAGTTATTTTTATCTGCATCAATTTGTTTAATATATGCCAAGTTGAGGTAGAGTTACTAAATTTGTAGAATTTCATTAATTGTATTAATTGTCAACTAAAATAATAATTACCTAAATTGATTATTTAAAAGATAAGAAAAAAATACTTTGGAGTTTAATTTTTGATGCAACCAAGAATAATAAATTTTTAAAATATTTTTAATAGTATAAAAAAGTCTTACTTTGCATTTACTGTTATAATATGTTTTAGCAATTATTGACATAGTGCAGAATAATCAAAATCGTAGTTTTCAATGTTTAAATAAAAAAACCTGGTTATTTTAATTCTGATCTCTAAACTGGACGGTCTGAAATTAAAGTTTAGTCACTATATTTCGTTTAAGTCTAATAAACCCAACGTAATTATAGTTCTAACAGTTAATGGTTCAGGTCTTCTGATGACTACTTGTATTAAAGCACTAAAACTAATATCAATAATTACAATTATTAGTTGTGGACAACTAAACTAAAATGTATGATAGGAATATATATATATATATATATAATTACTCTTAAGTTTTTAAACTAAGCTATTTCGTTCAGAATTGTCTGGAATGTTTTGACACAGACAAATAATTTTACCAATTCTATCATACCGCGGATTTATCTATTAGTATTTTATGTAAATTTTGCTTTTAAAAATTTAAAACTTATAAAACTTTTAATTAAATAAAAATAATTATTAACATTGGTTTTTTCAAAACGCAGTTTTTTATTTTAAGAATTATTTAAGAATTTTTACACTAAATAGAATACATTAAAAACATTTCAAACATTTTATTTACTTTTTATTTAAACTATCCAATGATATTTAATTCAAAATAAATAAATAAAATAAAATTTTGTTAGTTGTATTTTAAGACAGCTCAATGTTATGATTACTTTTGATTTATTTATATGTATATGTGTTTACCAAAACTATTCACAAGCTTAATGGAATGTGTAAGTTACATACAGATCAATATTGTTAAAAACTAACATAATTTAATTGTTGGAAAACGTGTTTGTGGATTTGAACTATGAAATATAAACATGATATAAGTTTTTTAAATACACGTTAATTAATGACTGTAATTCTTATTGATATATTTTGTTGCAATATCGATTAATTTGTACTTGCAAAAAGAACAAAAGATTTTTAAACTTGAGTTTGTAAATTTTATTTGTACTAAACTATTAATCAAATTTTTTCATTTTTCATTGTTTTCAGTTGAATTCAATTTTAGCATTAAATTTGTTATTATACATTGAATAAAAAACTATTTACAGAAAGTTGTATACAAAATTTTATAGTTGACTTACAGATATTACAAATGTAAAAAATACATAGTTTCATTAGTGATAAATTATTGAAACAGTACTTTAGACAAACGTATACTAACGCTTGTAACATTTGTTTGTGTGTCGTTCAAATAAATTATTATTTTGAAACTTAGTTTCAATTAAATTATGTCAACTTGACAGAAACAGTTAATAGCAAACGTATATTACGTATATATTACATGTAAGGATTTTCATAAACATCAACGCGACCCAGTTAACTTTTATCACAAAGATGCTATTTTGATTGTTCCACATTGTTTCTAGAACATTATATATTTAGCATAGAAGATAATAAAGGTATATCGTTTAAAACGTTTTACAAACCTAAAAATAATTTTAAGACTTTGTTCAATATTCAAAATATATTAAAACAAAAAATGGAAATAATTAAACTTAAAAACGTTTAGATGCAAACCAATTTCAATGTTTCAAAAATTAACTACAAGCAAAATGAAATATAATTTATTTTAGGTCAATTTAGGATGAAATTCAAATACACAAATTTTAAGGCTTAGTACCAATGATTTTTCTACAAAAATTAATACTGCATTAAAATGCTTTTTTTTTAATTAAATAAGTACAATTTGAAGCTTAAAATATAAAATCATTCATATTTACGTTTAAAAACTATTTGTGGTTTTAGTATTGTTTAAAAAATAAAGTCCATTATTCCTAATACAACTTTTCCTTTTATTAGTAAAAAATTGCAAAACCTAGGATTATAAATGGAACGCAAATAAGGTTGAATTTTCTGTAATCACAAGTGGCAACTTATATAAGCTAACAAATAGTTACAGATGAAAATAGTACATGTATTTGTCTAAATTGTTTTGGTAAAAGTATACTCTTAATTGTAGTCTATTATTTTTAAAACCAACCATTGACATATAATTTAAATCTAAATATAAGAGTCAAACCAAATTCAAGCTTAAACTTTCATCCTAATTAGGTTCTAACTCTAAAATTAACAAATAATATAAGATTTTCATCTTATAAAAATTATAACGTATTTTCAAAAAGCGAAATATTTTATGTTATATTATTTAAATATTTTATTTAACAATGTGCAAAATTGTTATAAAAAAATACAAAATTACTTTGCACACTTTACAATTAAAAAACCCATCACATCGTCCAATTTGCCGAATGAACATGGAAAGCAAGGTTGATAGTCATCTCAATACACAAGTCCTAATAATGTGAAACTCATTTGTATGAGATAATCAACAAAACGTCGTGTTGCAATTTTTATACCGTTAAACAAACATTTTTATACTATATTGGTAGCTTAAAGTAAGTGTTGTCATCAGGTTAAAGATTTACTGACAATTTTTCTCAGCTTCATGTTTAAGCATAGGCAAGCAGTAATATTAAAGGACTAGAATGCATAATGAATAGAAATAAAAAACGCATTTAATTTCAATAATAATATGACCTTGTGTTGATCTACTTGGATTATAATATAAATTATTTATATTTTGATCAGAGAAGTATAATTTGTTCTAACCCGTTTACTAATATAACGAAGTGTATATATATATATATATATATATATACTGTTAAATAAAAGAACAACTGAAAATTACAAAAATGAATCAGCTAAAAAATAAAAAGTCATATTTGACAAATGGAAAAGGTTAATTAAAACGGTCAATTTGAAATATATTCATAAACTCGTTGATCATTCGAGTTTAATTCAAAAACACTTCTCAATATCACAGTTGTACATAAAGCACAAATATCAATAACTTTGGCACTTATGTGTAATATTCATGACAAATCTGTAACGATTCCGCCTCCGTCTGTGCAATGTATCAAAGGGAAGACATAAAAATTGTTTTCATTTAAATGAAAAACAGAGATATACACATCCTGGTAACTAAAACGTATACAAGTTAAAACTGTGGAATTAATAACAGAACCCTATTAAATGAAAGACATTTGTTTAAATTGGTACCAAACACAAATAACCTAGCTATGAATACAAGAAACCAAATAAAAATTATTCATTGTTTTTGTGATCATAAGAATTTGACGATTGTTTTAACAGTTGTTGTACGCCCAATCCGTTATTAATTTTAGCATTTGTTTCTATGACTGCATAATTGTTATTTCCTTCGCTATTGTTCTGATTTTGTTTATCAACAACTTGGCGACAAGGCTGGAGTCCCCAAACCTGGTTCAACTGTTGATCGTGATCCCCTAAAAGTTTGGCTGTCAGATACAAGGTTTTGGCTGGTTTGGGTGCAATTTCGGGAGGCGGATCTGAATTCAAAGTTTGAATCAGTTTGATACGATGGGTCGGCCATTCAGGTCGGCGATTCGCTTCGTCACCATCGGACAATTTTGATTGGCTGATGTTGGACTTGTTCAACTGCAATGTGGAATAGTTGGATAGTTGACGATGGTGTGGCTGGTGGCTACGGTAATGACATGTAGAGTCCTTGGACGTCAAAGCGTTTGCACACATTGCTTGCGTTTTGGGAATGGAATTAGACATGTTGACTAATTTGGCTCGTCTGACAGACAACGGCAACGTCGAATATCCTTCGGCGATGTGACTGATAGTGTTGTATTTGTTCGGTATAGTTACAATTTTGTTGACAGTTTGGAGTGTCGTGTCGCGCAAAGTATTATCGTGCAAATTGCCGATAGATTTGTTTAAATTCGGATTATTAATCATGATGGTTGCATTAGTCGAAATCATATGAGAATCAGAATGATGATGATGATGATGATGATTATGATGATTATGATTATGGTGATGATGTTGATGTTGATCAACCTTCAAGTCTGCTGTTTCTCCTATACTCATTAAACTGCATTGACTTTCGTATTTCGAATTGGGTCTGTACAAAATGGTAGTTGGAGGTCTGTGCGATTCAGTTCCGTTGCAATGCGTCAAATTTTGATAACTTACGGATGAATTTACGTGATGATTATGCTGATCGGCACGTGAGTGGATGAGTTTTTTCAATTGAGACGAGCACGTGGTTAAGGTGTGATGATCTGGACATGACGAATCCTGATTAGCTGCATGACTATCGTCAGACATGTTCAAACAATCTGAAGACATGAGAACTTTGTTCGAGCCACGTGCACTAACATTTTCCTGAGCATATTGATTATAGATAGACGTGAGACGTCGATTGAGCAAAATGTTGGCATTCGACTGAGTTGATGTGAGTCGCGGTGGAGGATCGGGAGCAATGGGAGAGCACGAAACGTGGATCAATGACTTGCGATAATTTAGTTTCAATGTGCTCTCATCAATCGGACTATTTTGTGCATCGACCAACAACAAGTGCGGACAAGTTTTTTTCGAATTCACCGCAAATATTTGGCTTGACGACAAACCATTCGGTCTGGCTACGGGTCTCAAACTATGTCCATGTTTGTGAGTCAAACATTCATTGGTACAGCCATTTTGAATACCGGTGAATTTGGATATTTCCATACTTTTAATTCGACCGTGATTCAGATTAGAATGGTTTGGCATTGTTTGATTGAAATGTGCAAACCATGAGTGCTGCAAAGCCTTGTTCGGTTTGACGCGATCCATCGGAAGCCATTTGAGACATGACGAAACCAAATTGATCAAAAGTTCATTATCGTTGTCCAAATAGGACTTGTGTTCGTCCAAATAGCCGTTGGACTGGGTAACATTTGAAAGAATGTCGGCCACACTACGACTCTCCTTCGCGCGGTATCGTTTCAAACGTGACGTAGTGATGGCTTGGAACAAGGACACGCTGCCAGGTAAACCTCGTACGTGACCGCCGCGTTTGGAAAGACCTGGTAAAATTTGGGGAAGTCCGTCTGCTTCCAATTGTCGAACAATACAGTATCGTGGAATATAACAAGTATCGTTCAATTTGATAAGTTTTTTATCCAAAAACAAAGACGCTGATTTGCTATACGAGTCCATTTTCAATTCGACAAAATATCGATCAAATTGAGCCGAATCACGCAACAAAACTGGATGCGGTAAACCGAGAACTTCCATAATACATGCCATTTGATCTGGCTCGTCTTCACCAGGAAATAGGGGTAGGCCTACAAAATTAAATAAATTATACGATATATTCATCTTGCTAATAATTCATTGTAGGGAAAACAGAAAAATGGATGAATGTAGCAAATCCCAAGCCTCGATTAAAAAGAAGGTTTTCACAGGAGTGAATTGGCAGTAAAAGTATATGTTAAAACTTTTGTGATCAAAATGTTTCAAATTGGTTCAATACAACCAGAGAAAAATAACTAGAAACGGCTAAGTCGATTCCGTTGATGTTGACAGTAAATTTATGTTAGTCTTAAATATAATTACTTATTTTTATTTTATTTATTTTATGTTTTCTACTTCGAATGTTTTACAAGAAACATCTTTCAGCAGTGGACATTTTAGCGAAGCCGAACGTAGGCCCGCATTTTAGTGCCGGTGGTGGGATTCGAACCCATGCCTACCGAAGTCCGAATTCGAGCGATGTACCGCTAGACCACCCCGGCACGTTTAATGTAGGATTCTTTGAGGTGGAATAAACAATCTAAACCCTTGTTTTTAAAATAGTGTCTTTTAGAACAGTAAAAACACACTTTTAAAAGTAAATGCATGTTTTGAAACCATAAGGCGTAAAAATGTCTAACTTAATTTTCTTCTATCCATTTGTTAGGAAATATTTCCGTCAATCAATCAAACAGTAAAAATACAAAACAAAATAACAACAGTCAAAGTATCAATCTGTTTAAATTTAAACAAAAAGTAAAATCACGGATTTAAGCATATGCTTTCCGGTGTTAACTTAATATTCATTAGGATTATTGATATTATATATATATATACATATATATATATATATATATATAATATCCGTTTTACTGAATAGATGAAAAAAGTTAATGTTTATGTTAGCCATTAAACTCCACCCAGTCCATCGTAAGCCCACATTGAAAAGGATAAGCGTTTGCCTGACTAAGAAAATGTCTTTGTAAAAAGTAGTTTATAAAAAACACTGATAGACGACTTATAAACGCTTTAACAATAAAAGTCTGGGTACGCATGTGTTCGATACCTAGCACTAATACTAAATGCGGGCCTACGTTCGGCCTAGCTAAAATATTCACTACTAAAAGATGTTTTTTGTAAAACATTTAAAGTCGGAATAGAAAATTAAAAAGAAATTTGTATATATATATATATATATATATATATAATATGTTAGGTTATAAATTATCAATTCCTCACCATTGATCAATTCTCCAACTAAACATCCAAAACTCCATATGTCGATGGCATAATCATAATGATGTCGAAACAAAATTTCTGGAGCGCGATAAAATCTCGACTGGATGTACGGATAGGGCTGGTCTTTAACGAAACAACTCGATCCAAAATCGATCACTTTTATTTGATCTTTTGGATTTGCCGAATCCCATGTTGATTGGTGTTTGAAATCTTGGGGACAAACTAGCAAAACATTTTCCGGTTTCAAGTCGCAATGAATAATTCCGGCCTGTTGAATAAATTGCAAAGCTTTCAATATTTGATAGGTAATTCGCCTAACGCGATCGCGTGCCAAACCAGCAAATTTGTTTTGTTTCAACAAATCGTACAAATTCATTTGAAGCAATTCAAATGTCATGCAGGTGTGGTTGCGAAAATTGAAATGGTCGAACAGGTGAACAATGGGAAAGTCGGAACTTGTTGACAATTTCAAATCTCTCAACGTTTCCAGTATTCGAATTTCTTCGCAAGCCTTCGGGTTTTATAGTAGACATAAACATTTGAGTTGGAAAATTAACAAGCAAGTTGAGGTGAATAAAGAAATTATTAGCATGTAGTAATGCAGAATAGTCAATTTAATTGGTTTTAAGCTTTTTAAGCTTTCTTAAAGCTAGTTTACAACCAAAGCCAGAAATTAAAAAACCCAAACCTAACCTTAAAAATGTCATTGTATTTGAACAAACTTAATACCAAACGCTTCTTGTACGACCAGTCATTCAGATTACATACATTTATCAACAATTTCATCATTTAAACCGCAGATTCAGTATTGCTAATTTTTGATTATCATAAAACAACATAAGTTAACGTACGTTAAGATTTACCTATAAAACGATAGAAAATAGTCTCAACCCCTAAATATGTTTTTATTTAAAAAATCAATGTCTTTTATTCAAACAACGAAAAATATATTAGAATCACCAAAAATAAATTAATGAGTAAATATACATATATAAATAAAACTTATTTAATATAAAATTGAAGAATTCAGAAGTAATCATTAAATTCTAGTTAACGTCTAAAAGAAACAGGTTTTTCAATCTAAAAAATCCCAGGTAGTACACGTTTGGGAAAGCCAAGAAATAAATTAATCTCAACATTAAATTGTGTTTGTTTACCCAGTAAATTATTAATTGAACATTGCACTTTAAAATTTAAAACATATACATATATATATAGATTGTGTCGGGGTGGTCTAGCGGTACAGCGCCCCATTTGGACCTCAGTGGGCATGGGTTCAAATCCCACCACCAGCACTAAAATGCGGACCCACGTTTGGCTTCGCGCTATATATATATATATATATATATATATATATATATATATATATATATATATATAATAGTTTAGATTGAAATTTCAATTCACGGCTGTATTCTTAAACCAAGCTTGTAAAAACTGCATATAATTATTAATATCATCTAATGTATGGTATAGTGAAGGTACATAGACAATGACAGAAAGTTAGAAAAAATTCAATATTAGAAATGTAGACATAAATAGTCGCAGGTAAATATTTTATTTAATTGAATAATAAAATATTTCTAATAGTACAATAAATGCAAGTAAAATTTTATTTCAGATACGTTTTCAAAACACAATTTTTATTATTATTTTGTTTTATTGTCGTTAGTTATATTATTCTAAACAATGTTTAAAATAGTTTATATATATATATATATAATAAAGAACATCAAAATCATCAATAAGAAATTCTATAGTCAACCGTGAGGAATCATACTTAACAGCCCTACCATTCTTAAACGAAAAAAATGCTATACATGCATTTGTCTATTACAAACGCAGGTCTTTCAACTAAAACCTTAAATTTTCTTCTTTTTTGTTGTTTCTGATGAATTTTTTCGATTTAATTCTACATCGAACCAATTTAAAACACTATGACCACTAAAACGCTTCGACATGAGTATTTTACTTCCGGATGTCCTTCTTTCCGTAAACCGTCCTCCTTTATCCAGGCTTGGGACTGGTTATATTGCTACATTTCTGATCCTTTCCAGACGGACTTTCTATCATTAGTATCATCCCACATACAATATAAAAAACTCACGTTACTTTTTTACAAATAATTATTTTAAATAAAAAACCTGTTTATATAAAAGTTTTGTTTCCATTAAAATAATGAATTAATGCGTCAAAGCATATATAAAATAATTAAATGAACAAAATTTTTTCAGCTTATTTGAAAAGTAATAAAAATGCTACCAATGTTTTGAATTACGAAAAAACACTTCGCTAAAACATTAATGTACACCATTATGCAATGCTAAATAAAAAAATTAATTAATGATTTTTTTCATCACAATGATCTTTGTTTTGCAAAACAGTTTTAAAAATACATGTGTTATCCAGTGTTTATGACAGCACTATAGACAGCATTAAAAATAGAATAAACAATCACAGATTTCCTCAATATATTAAAATGTAAATAAAAAGTTATTAATTCTTGTTACGTTAATGTAAAGATGTAATTGCTGCTCTGTGTGACATTATTTATTTATTCATGACATCAAAAATGTTTTTGAAATTAAATTAATCCTAATATTTGTAAAACTAACGAAACTGTTATTTGCATTAAGTTGTTCTACAATAAAACTTACAGTTTTCCTCACCTATTCAAGTTATTGTACTATTTCTCGAAAAGTTAATTAACGCACCAAATCTCCACTTACACAAATCAAAAATCAAAATGGCTAATCAATCCCTGTTTAAAAAATTAAAACATACCTGCTTGGTAAACCTCGGTTCAGTTCGTATAATTTTCAGTGCAACTTTACACTGTTTCAAATGATCATAAACGGCAACAACCTGACCAAAACTGCCTTTGCCCAATAGATAAAGAATTTCATATCGATACAGAATATGATCGTGTTTTATTATGCGATAAAAATTCTCTGAATCATTAAACACCGGCTGACCTAAAACAGGTGAATAAAAACATTCTAATCAATAAACTAACCGTTTTTTGATTCATAATTCTCGTTTTTGTTTTGAATTATTGAAATGCCGTTTTTCGTTGATAAGGCATCTACCTTTTTCCTTGACATGGAATGCTTTTCAGCCGTTTGACCTACATAGTAGATCTACAATTAATTTAAAATGTGAAAACATTTAGTATTTTACATTAAATGTAAGCAATCTGAGTTTAAACAATAACTAATATATATATGTATATATATATATATATATATATATATATATATATATATATATATATCTTATTTCACAGCTTATGATCCATTTATGGAAAGTCGTTGTTTGAGGTCAATTTTCTCCACTTGGTTCTGTATGAAAACAATTTACATGTGTTTTTCTGGGGCATCTTTTTCTATCAAGCTTCTTCACATTTTCTGTCTAGGAACCCGATCATATGCTTTCTCCAAACCAAGAAAAACCATACAGAGTTTCTTCTGTTTACCATTTCTATTTTTACCATTGTTGTTTGAAGAATAGAATCACATGTTTTTCGTCCAAGCATAAAACTAAATGGTTTTGGTGCTTTTCTATTTTTCATCTTTCTTACTCCTTTAATTACTTCTTCCTGGGATGTTCTTTTGTTACACTTTGATTAGGTATCCCATCTCCAGTCACTGCTCGGAATGTGTTTTCATTTGACAGGGATTAAAAATAAACTTCCAATTTTTTATTAATTAACTCTTCTGTTAGTACTGTTCCTCTTTCATTTATTTAATGTGTCAGGTCTTTATAAAATATTGTTCATACTTCAAATAGTTAACTGAATTTTATTTTTGTAATAAATGTTCCGTAAAACTACATGCACAAATTTCACCATCAGACCACTCAATCATTCGTCTACTTCCAAATATATACTTGAAGCATTACCATTCAAACCATTTATACATGTGCGTGATACATAACCTTCGAGTGTATCGGCACATAGACCCGCACTTTCAGCAGTGGACATTTTAGCAAAGCCGAACGTGGGCCCACATTTTAGTGCCGGTGGTGGGATTCGAACCCATGCCTACCGAGGTCAAAATTCGAGCACTGTACTGCTGAACCACCCCAGCACAAACATAAATAACAAAAATTTCCACAATCTGAGTCTGAATAATGCTACTGTACTTTTGACTGACATTATTAGCAGGCACATTAACAAATATTGTCCAGTAGTCAAAGTTAAGATAACAAACAATAATGTTTCCTCATTTAATCTTAAAAGGCTTAGATGAGAAAAAGAGTTGGCATACAAATCAAGACAATACACGAAATTAAAAAGCTAAAATAAACAAATTAAACTTGAAACAAACAACAAACTTAATAGCTTCGCTAATAAACAATTTCTATCAGCATTCCATTGGGAAAAATATCAATAAATCAAAAACAATTTAAGATGGATGCTAAAGTACTGGATGATTACTTTTCTTTAAATAACTTTAGCATATCAGAATTTAATCAATCAACTAAAAATTATCAAACACCTATTATCAACTTTACAGAGTCAGTGCGGGAAACTGTCAATAAATTTCAATCTTTTTATTTTTGTTTTAATTAAGCATAATTATGTTTTGTTTTTACAAAGTAAATATTTTGCAGTAGATTACACTTTAATTGATCATAATTAATTGATTAGTTTATTTTTTACAAAACGAAAATATTTGTTTTTAAATTTACCGAATAAATAGTAATCAATTATAAATAAAATTGAAGTAAAGATTAAATAAACTATGTAGAACAATTATGCAATTATAACTATAAACACAATAATTATTTCTTTATGTGAATTTGAGTGTATATAAACATAGAAATGTGTGCCAGATAGCATTAATTAATAAAAAGATTAAAAAGTGTTATTTTACATCAAAATTTTAAATAAATTATTGTGTAAAAATTAAATAAAAACGGTTTATATTTAAAATTTATGAATAACTGGAACCTTTTAAACGATATTAAAGTTGTTTGGTTAAATTGTACAACCCCATTACTGTAATTCTAATTACTAAAAATAACAAAGCAAATAAGAATGTAATAAATTGAACTAAATTAGTTTCAACAAAATGCACATGCTTTTAAAATAAAAACTTGAAGTAAGTGTGCATTTTTAAGAGTAAAATAAGATTAAAACAATGACGATTATATTTAGACTATCAACTTGTAACAAAAATGACAGTTTTATCATTACAAAATAAAAATTTGATTATTGTTTAATGTAGTATACAAATTTAAAGAAATATTTAAAAGTATTTTGTTCGTATAATTTGAAAAAGAAAATAAATTAATTTGAAATTGGTACCAGCGTTTATAAACGTTTTACTAATATTATATAATGAGATAACAATATTTCAAAATTTTTATAGTGTATAAAAATTGTTTAACACGTTATGGAAGATAAGGTTTATTTGTTGAATAAATATTAATTTACGTCTTTTAAGATTATTTCTAACGTAAATGTTATTAAGGTATATATTTCTTATAAAAAATATTTCAAATCTAATTTTTCTTCAAAAATATAATAAAATTAAATGAAGAAATTTGTAAAAATATAGTACAAGTTATGAAGTTGGTATTATGCTGAGTAAAAATGCTGCTAAAGCTATGATTGGATGGAAGCTCGTGAGTGACCGTATCATTAAAGCCAGATTCAACATCAGATTTACAAAAGTAGCAATTGTACAAGACTATACCCCTACTGAGGAGAACCGAAAAGATATCTTCTATAATCAATTACAAAGGCTGTTGGATGATGTGCCAAGAAGAGACATCAAAATATTGATCGGTGATTTCAATGCGAAATTAATCGAAGGCAGATTTAGTTACTTCTCAAATGTTGGACCACATGGCTATGCTGATAGTATAAATGATAATGGTTATAGGTTGTTGACGCTAAACAGTTATTGTAGAATGAGTGTTGGCAACACATTGTTTGATCACAAAAATATACACAAAGCAACGTGGGCTTCTCTTGACTGAAAAACAGCAAACAAAATTGACTACATTTGTATTAGCACAAAGTGGAGATCCTTTTTGCAATATTGTTGTTTAAAAATGTTGCTTAAAATTAAAGACAATAGAAACCACAAAAATTATTTCCATTTTTGCGTGAGAAACTTAAACAGCCAAATATTTCAAACCAATTTTACTATTCCTTAAAAAATACATTTCAAAATCTGAAAAGAGTAGAAAGGTCTGATGATCAATGAAAATTGTTTCATAAAACAACTACAAACTGTGCAGCAAATGTGCTGGGTAGAAAATGTCGCTCTACAAAATGCTATAGATTTCATCAGTCTCCTGGATTCTAATTGATCTCAGAATGAAAACAGAATTAGAGAGAGATCAATCTAACAATCCTGTTATCTGGAAAATATTTAGATAAACAGGTTGAAAAAAGCTACCGCAATGATAAGAATATTTGGTTAGAAAGCAGCTGCAAAGAAGTAGATAAGGTAGCAGCAAAATATGATTCCAAGACTTTGTATAAAATTGTAAAACAACTGTCGGGAGATAGAAAGGAAAAGGTGATCGCTTGCTTCTAACAGATGATGAGCAATCATCTAGATGGGTAAAGCATTTAAAAGAAGTACTTAATCAACCCATGCCAAATACCCACATAGATTTTGATAATGATAATGATAAGAATGTGATTCAAAATACGGAAATATGTATTGATGACATTTCTGTAACTGAAGTGATTTATGCAATTCAAAGGTTGAAAAACAATAAAGCAGGAGGACTTGATAAAATAACTGCAAAAATGCTCAAACATGGAGGTGATGTTGTAGCACGTGAGCTTGTTGATTAATTTAATATTATATGGTATAATGAACAAGTTCCAAATGATTGACGGCAAGGAGTAATTGTTACTCTTCCCAAAAAAGGAAGTCTGAACAATTGCAATAATTGGTTTTGAAAAGGAAGATCGAAAATGGTATAAAAAAGGTTGGTAGACTTAGCTAAGAACTATTCGAAAAGATCTAATTGAAATAAATGTTTTATAGGATCAAGTAAACCGTTTGGCAGAATTTTCAAATACATGGAAACATTTTGTTGTCTCACATTCAATTTGAATTACGAGACTTTGTTGTTGCTGTTGTTTTTTTGCTGTAATTGTTGTCTTATTGCCCCATGCTTATTTTTAAAACAAAAAGGCTTTGTATAACAATAATAATAGTGCAATTGTTTAGATAAGACGAAAATTACTAGATAATTTAATTTATTATTTAATCTTAAGTTATAACCGGATGATTGAGAGGACCTATATTGAACATTAGAAATGATCCTTATCAATTTGCATACAAAAACAATTATTCTACTCTAAACTATGTAGCCAGTCTTGTTTATTATATTACTGAATCCCTTGATAAAGAAAAATATTTAATTTACTACCTGTTTCTGGACTTTAAATCTGCATTCAATAAAATTTCGAGTAAAAATTTAATTCATCGTCTTTAAGTACTACTTGAAACACCCGACCACATCTTAGGCTGCCTACAAAATTACTTTTTAAACCGAAAACAGTTTACACAAATTGGTCGTAACAAATCAAAGTTAACAAAAAATAACAATGGAGTTCTACAAGGTACAGTACCACCTACATTTTTACTTTTATCATATGTAGATCCATTACAAGTGCCGGGGTGGTCTATCGGTACAGCGCTCGATTTGAACCTGGGTGGGCATGGGTTCAAATTCCACCACCGGTACTAAAATGCGGATTCACGTTCTACTTCGCTAAAATGTCCACTGCTGAAAGATGTTTCTCGCAAAAAAATTCAAAGAAGGAAATGTAAAAAAGAAAAAATAGCCATCATATTTGCTTAATTTTTCCGATGATATGATTTTGTGCACAAATATTTCTTCAAATAATTATCTAAAAGAATTTTAAAATTCAATTAATAAAATTGAACAATAGTCAACTAAGTTTGTTCTTAATTTAAATCCATTATAATGCAAATTGGTTTACAACGAGGAGTCCAACAAAAGTAATGAAATTAAATAAAGCATTCGAATTAAATCAGACTATATATATATACAGCCATTTCAAAAATTAACGCAAAAAATTACAAAGGTATTAAATCTAAATGAACTTGTTGTGCCCAATTGATTTTTCGTAAAAATAAATATTGAGAATTAAAAATCATGTCAAGTGCTTAATAGTTCATTTATATTTACTTACAAATATTTATTTAACAAGGCTGAGACGGCCAAAATAGCATCTTTTGAAAGCTACTTCTATATGAACGTGGATAATAAGTTAAAGTTACATAATTTTTATAATAATTAGCCTATTATTATTTTGTGCTTAATTGCATTAAAAATGAACAATAACTAATCCTTAAAATTAATGTTAAACGCACATTCAAATCTATCGTGATTGTGATGTCATAGTAATTATCAAAAAATAAACATTTAATGATTCTAATCTATATAAATAAAAATAATAAAAACAATAAAAACAAAATTTTACATAAAAATTTTAAAACAAATCGAATAATTTATTATTAACGTTTAACCTTGAGATTCCGCTCATCCGCTTATTTTGCTTTCTGATTGCATCGTTTGTGAAATGGACAGTAGTGATAAACATGTTTTCATCTTACCGAAAATAAATATCTTGTCATTTAAGAATTAAAAAATAAAGGATTTTTACCCAAAAGATTGGCAAATTTATAGAGAGTTAACCTTTCAACAATTTATCGGATTATTAATTGTCAAAAACCACGAAATTACGATATTGTTGGAAGAAAATATGTAACAAGCACTACGGATGATCAGAAAATTGTTATAGAATTAAAAATATATAATAAACCTATTTCAGAAACTAAAAGAAATAGTTTAGACAATTTTATTTATTGCACACTAAGAAACCGAGTAATTGAATCTGGTTTAACTCTTCAATCACTAAACGTTAAGCCATTTATTACTAAAAAACAAAAGAATAATAGATTAGTCTTTTGGAAACAATGGAGTAAACGACACTTGTGTTATTGGCGTTCCGTATACTTTGCCAATGAAACAATGATTCGGGATAAAGCATTTGGCTACAAAAACAAAGTGTTGCGTGGGTCCAGTTTTCAAAAACATTTACTCCTGGTTGTTAGAAATAAATCCCACCTTCGACAAGTAATGTGTTGGTTTGATATTAACTATAATCAACCTATCAAATGGAGAATTATATCTGGTACCTTAAATAGTGAAAAATTTGTTTCAGTTATGAAGAATGTATATCATTATGAAATGCAGCTCACTTACACCAAGGTTACTACTGTTTTTCAGGACAATGCTCCATGTCATACGTCCAAAAAGGTAACGTCATATTTATCTAAGTTCACTTTATTTACTGTATATTTACATTTAGATAGTAGATGGGATAAAATTGAAAAAACTATATTTCACTCAATTGCCACCTAACAGCCAGCATATCAATGTTATTGAAAATTTTTTTTAGTATGTTAAAGCGCAACATCAATAAGTATACTGAACTTGGGGATTTGAGTGAACGCATTCGGCTCGTTGTTCAATATGAGATGAAATAAGAATATATCAATACTCTCATTGACAGCATTCCAAAACGCCTGGATCAGGTTGTTCAAAAGAAAGGCGATCATATAGATTATTGAATTTTTTGCACTTTCTAATATCCTTAATCATTTGGTAACTGAAAAATTGCATGAAATCCGTATTTTTATTAATAGTTGATGTTACTCCATTTTCGATTTTGCACCAGTTGATATTTTATATAATTTTTTTTACTTACATATATATGTATATATAATTATAATTTTTTTCAATTATTATATAGTATTGTATATTGTATAATCAAAGTGACGTTTCTCTTGTATGCTATGTAGTTGCTAGAAGGGTTTTAGTTAAATAATCACTTTTTGCGGTAATTGTTGTGAGAGTTGTATATATATGAGGATTGAAGACAATGCTATTCGCCCACTACACAGCTTTGAACATACCTAAACTCTCTGGAAAACAACATCTCATATGAAAACCAAGATTATTCAATACAAATACTCATAACTGCTATATCTATCCATAGTATTAACCATTCCAAATTCAAACAAAATTAAATAAAATTCAATTCAATTTTTCCACCCACGCACTTGTTTGAACTAATTTGTACATCCTACATCATAATGTAATTGTGACTCATTCAAAGTATGGTAAATTTTGTTTTTTCAACACGTTTACCGTATTGATTAAATTTATATCCATATGACATATTTTATATGGCATATTTCATTTTGTTCCCTACTACTACTTTTTTGTAATTTTCTTATTGATGGTGAAAACGTATTTTTGTGCATAATGTAACCCTAGTAAGGTATTAAAGCTTATTATAATAATTATAAAAATAATTAAAACACAAATGAAAAAATAAAGCTTTGTGTAAAAGATTCACCACACATTAACACTGATAAGCTTGACAATGCACTTTTACGGAGTAATTTGAGCAATCTCAGTGCATGATTTAAACGAAGCAATAGAATATATTGTTAGCATTTTGAAATCGTACAATGATTGTTACCCCAAACTTAATATTTGTACAGCTGTCAGCAACATTAACTTGTTAAAAATAAAAGATTACAACTGAAAAAAACTGCACACAAATCTAGATGCTACAATAAGGTTAAAATTCTTAATAAATATATTTAAATAGAAAAAAGGTAAATAAACGAATGTACAAATAGGTCATACAAATCTAATAGCAATCCTAAAATAATGAATATTAATATAGATGTCAATCTTTTAAATAAGCATTTTATTATAAACAATTTGCCTCCGCAAGACCATGTTAATAACATTTCTAGTAAAACTCCTGACATAAAGTTTTGGATCGGACGGTTTAGATATTATCGTGCCTAAGCAATGCTAATATCCAATTAAACATTCCCCATGATTTATTTATCTATTAAAAGTGCCCTCAGTCCTAATTTAAATTATTACTATTATCACTTCTTAATTTTGTACTAAAATAGTTTGAGGGATTTGAGATTTTTTGTATAACCATGTTACTGATGAATTTAATAATTTAAACTTTAATTTTTTAAAATTATAATTATTGAATAATTTTAGTCTCCAAGTCCTTAGCTTATACCAATAGTATAGAATCAATTTTTTGTACTTTTTAATGAATGTACTTCTACTAAATAATTTAAGCTGACTGTAATAATAATTATTATTGCATTCCACTTCTAATATAAATTTAAAGAAAATAGTAAGCTAGAAATAAGATTTTTAAGCCAATCGGGGTGGTCTAGCGGTACAGCGCTCAAATTCGGATCTCGGTGGGCATGGGTTCGAATCCCACCACCGGCACTAAAATGCGAGCTTCGCCAAAATGTCCACTGCTGAAAGATGTTTCTTGTAAAAACATTCAAAGTAGCAAACATAAAATAAAAAATAAATAAATCGTACAAATTTAACTCTTTTGCAATACGTTTAATAGCTAAAAGGCACACATATAATGCAGCACTACATCAATAATAGTAAATAAAACAGAAAATTTTAGGAAATATTAGCCAACAGTAAAATTCTATGCTAATTAAAAAAACATAAAAATAAGGCTTCTTACTTAGCAAATAACACATCACAAACTTTAACTTCAATTCAATTAAAACGGAAATATAATTTTAAAGCTTGCGTTTAAAACAAAAAAATAGGTTATATAATTTTGTCACTCAATTGAGACACATTTGTAAAACAAAGCTTAAATAACAATTTATTTTTTTACATTTAGGTCTTAAAATTTACATAAGTTCAAAGTAATCAAAATAAAAATTGTTAACAAATTTTACTTTTTACATTATTCATTTCATATGTAATTCAATTGGATTAAACAAGATCACAATGTTTATGAAAACAATGTTATGCTTGTAATTATAATCAATCAAATAAGACCAAGTTGAACAAACTGATTTAGGTTTAAATAAACAAACAACACATTTTTCAAATGACATTTTCAAAAATATTAATACTGAGATAAATCTATATTGCTACGGAAACAGTAAGTGGATGCCATTCCGGTAAACATCTGCAAAGAAGTGACAGCATAACCCGTATGACAGGGTTCAGTGAAAGCTAAAAAATAGCTCAATCTTTGATGTCAAAAAGTTAACCAGTGTTTCTCAACATGGAATGTGCGCACGCTTTCTCATAGCAGATATTTAAAACAAGTTCTTCAAGGAACAAATGTAAATATTTTAGGCATTAACGAAATGCAATGGAAAAGTTAAGAACATTTTACGGGGAGAGATATATCTATTTTGTTTTCTGGACATAAAGTCAATCATATTCATGGAGTTGGTATTATGTTGAGTAAAAATGCTGTTAAAGCTATGATTTGATGGAAGCCTGTCCGCATCACTTCAGACAGATTCAACACTATATTTGCAAAAATAACAATTGTGCAAGTCTATGCTCCTACTGAGGCTACTAAGGAGAACCAAAAAGATGCCTTTTACGAGAAATTACAAATTTTGCTAGATATTAAAAAATAATAATAAAGTATGAAGATTTGACAAAGTAACCTCGGAGATGCTCATTTATTTAATGTTATAAAATGGCATAAAGAACAAGTTCTAATCAATTGGAGGCAAGGAGTAACTGTTACTGTCTTTAAAAAGAAATCTGCACATTGTAACAATTAGAGCTAAATAACCCTATTGTCTGTTCCTAGTAAACTGTTTTGCAAAATAATTTTGAACCATTTAAGTAATGAGGTAGATAAACATCTTTGAAAACAACAAACGGATATTGGAAAAGGAAGAAATTGTATTGAACAAATGCTCACTTTTCATAAAAACAATGTCAAAGATTTCAACAATCACTTACAGTCAATTTTATTAATTTCATAAAAGTCTTTGACAGTGTTCATTGAGATTATTTGTAGAAAATCGTTAATTTTTATGTAATACCGTTAAAATATGTGAATATTTTGCATTCGTTATATCAAAATTCAAGTTGTTGTGTTGGAACAAAAAGTAGTTGCACTGCTATACTTGAATTTGTTACATGAGCTCATAAGAAAAACTGACTCTCATCCACTATATGACACCATTACATATAAACAAAGAAAATTATTTTGTCAAATTCTACGTTTACAGCCCGAAAAACCAGGAAAAATGGTTTTAGAATAGATAATTAAAGATGACAAAAGAAATTTTGGTAGAAAACTTGACTAAGAATCATTTGGGAAAATCAAATTGAAATGAATGTATCATGGGATTAAACAAAATTGTTGACAAAATGTTCTAACACATGGCATCATTTTGTTGGTCTTTTGTTGGTTCTTTTTAAATTATGGGAGTTTGTTGTCCGATGCTTTTTTAAGTAAAAAGGCTTTTTATAATAATAATAATAATAATAATAAATTTATGTTTGCTACTTTGAATGTTTTACGAGAAACATTTTTCAGCAGTGGACATATTAGCGAAGCCGAACGTGGGCCCGCATTTTAGTACCGGTAGTGGGATTCGAACCCATGTCCACCGAGGTCCGAATTCGAGCACTGTACCGCTAGACCACCCCGGCACTTTTTATAATAATAATAATAGTAGTAATAAATATACATTTAACATTTAAAAGAATTAAAAATTAATTTTAATCACTTACATTAATCATGTGCAAATAGAAAATAGTACCAGAAATCGTTTCTTAGACCACCTCAGACGATAGTTTAATAATCAGGAAAAAGACTTCGGTAATCAATAAGGAGCACCAGATCAATCTTTTCATGTTAATCAAAAGATTAAATTAAAAACTTAATATACAAATAATTCTTTTTTTTAATATGACTCTATTTAAAGTTTTTAAGTCACCCCATTCAGGAAAAAAAAACATTTCTTCCAATAACATTTTGAACAGCAAGAATATAACAATAATTTGAAAACGTTTTACATACTGTAAAAAAAAGGAATCAGAAGTAATTCATGTAAGTTTAATATGCTAGTTTAAAAGATTGAAAATAAAACATAATTACTATCAATATGGGTTAATTTGTAAAGCTCACAAATTAGATAAATTTGCACAAAGTTCATTCTAGAATTAAAATTTAGAATATAAAATAGAATTTATATATATATATATATATAATATCAAATTGCATATGCAATAATTAGTTTTTAAAAATCCTCTATTCCTATTTTAAAACAAAATTGAATTGCATTTAATAGATAATAATTAAAAAGTTTCTTCATTTCTCTAAAGCTAAAAACGCTCAAATTACATTCACACAAATACTACAAATATGCTTTAGAATTGTCATGACTAAAAATACTGATGGCTTTAATATAAATCTTGTTATACCACACATGCCAATAATAAGTAATCATAATTAATGACCTTCAACATTATCAGACATCGTTTTTTTATTACATATTTGTGGTGCCTATTTCCGTAATTACGTATTATTTTACCTCATATTTTATATTTCTGTCACAACCAGTCCCAAATCAGTGTTCAGGAAAGAAAAGTGTTAAACCTTATGTCTACCAACTCTATCCTTGTAAAAAAATAAGGGAAATCAATTTACAAAAATACATTAAAATGTAGAAAAAACTACAAAAGTGTGTGCCAATCACAAATGTTTATTTTATTACCCCACATCCTCATAGGGGATCTAAAGTGAACTAAATTGTATAATGCTTTTTAAAAAATTAGATGCACATATTTGATATTGATTATAGGTACATACGTACACGTGCACATTGAAAATGCTCAAGTTTGACAAAAGTACATAAACGAAATGCAAATTAAAAGATATATGCAAGAGAACACGGAAAATAACTTTTTTTTTTTTATTCAATGAGTACCACACACCTATATATATATATATATATATATATGCATACATATGTAAAAAATTGTAAAATGTATTTTGCGTAGACGTTGCAATATTCTCAACAGTGAAATCAAAACAGTGAAAAAAACGCGCGTTTTTTTATTTTCTAAATTAGATTACTAAATGTTTAGATACGTGATTAAAACAAATCACAAATAATGGTGTTTACAACCTAAGAAATGTAATTATAATCGAATATTATAAGTTACATATTAAATTGTGGGCTCAATTTGTCAAAATAGGGACGTTGGTGGGTTAAAGTAAATTTTTTCGCATTTAATTTATGGAATAGATGGGGAAAAACAATAGCAACAAATATGTATCAAAAATAAAAAACGTCTTATTTTGTTGAATATGTTTAGAAAATCAAGTGATCAAGTTCATACTAAGATAACTTAAATAATTCTACAATGCCCTTTAATCTGTAATTTGTGTTGTTACTTACATTTTATTAAATGTCAATTGTTAAAAATATGTCAAAACTGTAGAAAATTATTTTTATATTTTGGTTTGAATTTTACTGGCTGAATTAATAGACCATAACGGCTCTGCATGTCAAAATCATCGTAAAGGTAAACTTTTGAAACAAGTCACAAACTTGGTGATAATGGAAGAGCAGCCTGTCGCCAAAATAAACGTGTATTTGTTTAATTTCAGAGTAAAATGGACTTCAGATTCTAATTATATAACAATGACCAATTCATATGAACACAACTAGTATTTACTCATAAACTAAAATTATAAGCATGTCTTATTGATTACAAAACTACGAATAATTACACAAATGTAGAATAGGAGTTAAAATCAATACAGTATCATTGATTAGCTTGTGTAACTTTACCTAATTATATTAAGCACATATACCTTTTACTAAACCATTCTTCACACATTATTTTAGCAGTATCAGTAAAAAATGTAAATGAATATTAATATTTTCTACCAACATTATTATTACAAAATTTTAATTTAGACCAAAAACGAGAATTTAGACATTTAAAAAAACGTAAAGAAAAAGCAAATTACTTGCTTGAAAATAAATTATATTATAAAACATTTATACACATAAAAATAGAGGTATTCTATTGTCTGGAGGCCACTGAACAAATGTGACTGCTTGCTAGTCAAGATGTTTGTGTTTTATATAAATAAAATATATATTCATATCAAAATTATTATTAAAACTATGCTATTTATTAAATGTTGCATGCTATAAAGTATAAATATTTTCGTTCTGTAAAAATTTAATTAATTAATTAATCATGGTTATTTAAAATGTAAACTATTGCAAAATAACTACTTTGCTAAAACAAAACTTTATTAGTTTCAATTAAAACAAAAAAAACGTTTGAAATCTATTAACAGCTGCACGTCTAAATACTGATGTGATGGTGAACATGAATGTGTTTTGTAAAAGGTGAAAAAAACAATAGCAAATTCGAATGTGTCACATAGGTAATGCAATAATGATATAGTATAATATAAAGACAAATTTAGTGTTTAATTCATAACTAGCATTAAGTATAAAAATCACTTGAATTCATTATAATATTTGCCCTTAAATCAATATTGAGCTAAAATTGGAGTGTCTTTCTTTACATTATTTCATGTTTAACCAATAAATGTTTGCTACAGTCTACACGCACGTTGCAGACTGAGAAATAAATTTAGTAAACCACGGGTTTATTACCATTATCAACATTAATTGTCTTTATAATGTACTGCGACAAGAAGGCCTATAAATATATATCAATATCAATCAATGGATTGGTAACCTGCATATTATTTCCGTATTCGCATAACATCTCAAACGATTACCTCTTGTTTTCTATATGTAAAAAAACTTCTTATTCACAATAAATATAGAAATGTTTCTTGGATAATAGACAACATTCTTGTGATAGCACAACTCTTCACAAAAATTAACGAAACCAACTATTTTTGTCAGGGTTGTCACCCATAGCCTAACGACTACATATACCTTGAGATAACTTCTAAGTATCGTGGATGTATGCTTGCATTTAGTCCTTAATCCAGGATGTCCAGGATGCACCATATAGAGGTATGGAAACAGGATTATCAGTATTAATGTAAACTGTTGTACAGTGGGGACTCAGAAAGGAATGGAGTAGCTATCATTTTATCAAACAAGACAAGAAAGAACCTAGTTAAAGTAAAAAGGTTCAGCAGACGGGAAATTATGGTGAAACTGAATATAGGTAGTTCGTACATTAATATTATTAGAGTATATGCACCCCAAGCTGGACATGAAGAAGAAGTGATAGATAAATACTTCGCAACATTCCTCTGATAGGGAAAATAATAAATAGGGCTGATTTAAACGGACATGTGGGACAGTCTAGAGAAAGTGTGGAGAGATGCCACGGCAGATGGGGAATTGAAGATACAAATGAGGATAGCAAAAGAATTTAAGACTGTATGGTCTCACAAGACATGGCCCTGATCAACACATTTTTCAAGAAAGAGAGAAACCAACTGGTTACATATCAGAAAAGTGGAAGATGAAGCCAGCTAGACTTTCTAGCAACGAGGAGAACAGATGTAAAGTGGGTAAGAGACTGCAGAATAGTAAATAGAGAAGTTGCTACGCAACACAGGTTGGTGCTAATGAAAATGAGTTTTAAAAACGAACAACAGAAAGTGACGGAAATTTGGGAAAAAAATTAAATAGTGATAATTAAAGGAAACCAACCTGACTAAATAATTAAAAACGAGGTCATACAAAACTGGAAATCCTCGGAAGGAGTGCAGGAATGGTGAACATTAAACAGCAGAGTGATTACCAAAGCAGCTGAAAAGGTATTAGGGTTAAAATCTGGGAAGAAAGCACCTGCAGACAAAGAATCTTGGTGTTGGAATGTAGAAGTTCAGCAAGCGGTTAAAGATAAGAAAATTAAAAAGAAGAAATAGGATCTAAATGAATTAGAAACCGACAAGTTGGAATATCAACAAGCAAAAAGGGTAGCTAAAAGAGCGGTAGCAATGGCAAAAGCAAAAGCGTGGGATGCAATGTATAAAGAACTGGAGACACCTGAAGGAAAGAAGAGGTTGTTTAGTGCTGTTAAAAGCAGAAATAAAGCGTCAACAGACCTGATACCCATTAAACAAATGAAAGATAAAATTGGAATAGTATTAATAGAAGAAAGGTAAATAAAGAAAAGGTGGAAAGCATATTTTGAAACACTGTTAAATAAAGAAAATTCTAGAGCAGTGATTGAAAATGGGACACCTTATCTAGGCATAACACAAGAAAAATCCCACGAAAAAGTAATTAAAGGAGTAAGTAAGATGAAGAATGGATAAGCTCCAGGACCAGACGGAAAACCTATCGAAGTATGGAAATGTTTGGGAAACTATGGAATTGACAGATCAACTAAACTGTTAAATTTAGTATGGAACGAAGAGAAAATACATGACGAGTGGAGAAAAAAAGAAAACTGAATTCAGTAGAAATGTAAATGCTTTGATGATTGTTGGGAGTGTCCAAATTAGACAGAAAAAAAAAGAAGTTGTTAGAAGGAAACTGAAAGTCATCGAAGCTCATAGGAAAATACAAGAATAAAGGTTAAGATGGTACGGCCATTTTCTACGTAAAGAAGAAAACGACGTTACAAGGAGAATAATGACATTAGAAGTGGAAGGTAAAAGAAATCGTGGCCGACCAAAGAGAAGATGGTTAGATTGTGTGGAAGCCAATATGAAGGAAAAGGGACTAACAAAAATTGACGATACGGACAGAACCAAATGAAAAATGCTGACCACAAACAGCAACCCCTCATAAGAGGGAAAAAACTGTAAAGAAAGAAGAAGAAAAATAAAAATGCCGTTAAGTTGTATAAATATAAACAGAGATTAATAACAGGAGTTGCGTTTTTAGTAAATCGCTTTTGGGCATATATCGCATTAATTAAGGTTTCTATCCTGCTTGATTAACCCAGAATTCTAAAAAAAATTGAACTAAAATCGTCTAAATGGTTTTGTACACTTCCACCCGGATTACAACACTTTTCAATCCAGAACAACATGTAACCACAACTTAACATTATATTGATTTTTTTCCAAGCAAAATTATACTTGCCCATTTGTTAAATGCATATTGAAGAAACTTTTGTAAAATATGATAGTTACAATATAATACATTTAACATGATTTATTCATTCAAATTTGGAAAGAGCGTAAAAAGCACATTTAAAAATGTTTACACATCCAAAATTGCATTTAATTAAACCCTACAATGTGTAATATACTTTGGCCTGAAAACAGGATATTGATATGGTAAAAAAACATATAATAATAATTACACAAATGTACGCACATACACAAAGTAGCAAATATAATGTAATAATTATAATATTATTACATGTAGGTTTTTACAATCCTTTACTAAATCCAAAGAAATAGTTTGTTCGTATATATTTGATTCGTATGTGTATATCTTAAATTTACAACATAAAAATACACTTAAAATGAATGACGCACCATCAAACAGGAATATCGATCCATACCCAAAGTCCGAGAGTTTATTGATTTCAACAACTCGTATTATGGTGAAGTTAGTTCATGGCACTAAAGGCTAAATTAGGTCAGAGCATTTGTTGCAAATATGTTTATTATCAATTAGCCGAGCATGAAAATTGGAAATAATATCTTCTAAATATCATGATGATAATAATGTAAAATGCGAATCAGAGTTGTGTATGCATTGCCAATTATTGCAATAAAATTGATTTCAAAAGTATTCGTTTCAATTTTTGTCTACTTAAGTGAGTTAAAATTAAAAAAGCTATATATTAATATATGTAAGAACCAATAAAATAGCATGGCTTAATAATAGGACTGTCATCTAAGTCTAAGTCTTAGGCATCGGTTACCGTTAAGATTTGATTAGTCTATCTCTATTGTAACCTTTATAAAAAATGGTTATAACAGAAACAACGAATTATTTGTAATTTGTATAATATAGTGAATGTAATCCAAATATATCATTTAAGTAATAATACATAAAATGTTAATAATAATAATGATGAAATATCCAGTACAGATTAGATTAAAAAAGAAAACCCAAATAAAAATATTCACTCAAAACTACAAAATAAATTTATAGTATATTAATTTATTCACTATACCCGCATTATATTCAATAATATTTATATCGCCTTAAAAACGTACACTGGATAGTGATAACAATAATCTGTAAGTGTTGTTTATGTTGAAAAATTATTTAAGAAAATGCCAGTCGTTTAATTATATTGTACTTTAAACTTATTTTAGCTGTCTTTAAGATAAAAAGAACAACTATCTAGACTAACAATAAAATATGGAGTGCCAATTGTTAGTACTCAAAACTAATTAATTACTAACCATTTCACTCTAAGGAACACCATTCAGTTTGTGCACAAGACGTTCATTTTCTCACTATTAATTCATTTATTGAAATACTTGATCGAACTGTCCACCTTGAAATATCTACACAAATTCCATCTATCCGTACAAGTTAAATATTGAGAAATAAAAATCTCACATCTCTTAAATTAAGCTTCTTTTCAGTTTTCATTGAACTTTATCATCAAAATTCACTCTTTTACAGTTCTTGTCAAAATAGCGGTCATTTGTTTTTTCTGCCAACCTTTCCCTCCAACCCTATTTCTTTCTCAACCGGAATTGGTAGAGACTATAACAGAACTTGGGTTCGTATCGCTATAATTCACATTCTTTTACAAATAACGAAGGCATTAATCTTACCTAACCGACTGCCAACGCAGAAAAAAAATTCTGTTTCATTATGTCCAACAGGTTACAATACATCTAATGCAATTAAATTAATGCTTTAAACTAAATATGTTTTACTGTAAATTAAAAAAACTTCATTTCCCAATTTAAATAAAAAATTATGTTAAACAAATTTCTTACTATTAATAATGTTATTTGTAGTTACTTAAATACTTAAAGAACACGTTCAATACGATTTTCAATTGTTGATTATTATTAACATTCATTTTGGTTGGTGATATGATCACCTCATCATTATTTTCCGTATTCATATAAACGATCGATTTTGATGGCTTGATAAGTGTAACAAGCGTAGAAGAAAGAAGTTTCTTGACTGGTAAATGGCATCCTTGTGACGTCGCCACTGTTCGCAAAGATTGACGAGGCCACTTAATTTTTTATCAGGGTTATCTCTCTTAGCCCAAAGACTACATACGGTATACGTCTTCCGTAAGACATCTTTATATATCATAGATGTATGCTTGCACCCACCCTCTAAAGCAGGAATCCCGTTATACTGCTGTGCAGTTGGATCCTGCTGTTATTAGTCTATATGCCTGTTGGCACCTAGTCCAGGAATATCACTGAATATCATTGAAAATTGAGACTTTACAAGCATTACTCAAATCCTCAGGATCAGTGGCATCCCATTATTATTAGCATTACTTTATTTGTTAAGATCGTTTTACTGCCATGTTGTTTAAAACATTTCATTCAACAATTGAATGTTAAGCAATAAAAAAGTATATCCCCATCACTCTCTACACTAATTAAAGGTTTGATAAAATGTTCTAAAATAATTTGATTAATATGTTTTTATAACATTGTATTTTAACTCGTATGTTAAAAAAGCACTAATAATTTTTAAGTCTTTAAAATTTTATTCTTAAGCCTTTAATTAATTTAAATTCACAGCTAAATAAAAAATTTTAATCTGCAATTACTATTTTTTAAAATTTTTAAATGTTATATATAATTTCTGATATAATGAATTTAAAAAAATGTTATATTAGTATTGTCAGATTCACTTGTATAATAAATTTACTAGGTTTTCAAATCAACCAGAAGCACTGTACAGCTGTTTCATCCTTATTTAGAACACTGGGTGATTAGAATTGATCAGATTCACTATAAATAATAAATTCACAGGTCGAAGGTCATCCACCCCTGGCTCAGTGGTTTAAGGTGCTGGCCTGACACCAGATAGGGCGTGGGTTCAAGTTCATGTGTGTGTAAAACTTGAAAGGTATGCGCTGCTGATGATTCCAAATAAGGATGAAACAGCTGTACAGTGCTCCTGATTGACTTGAAAACCTAGTACATTTATTATACAAGTGAATCTGACAATACTAATATAACATTTCTAAAAACAAATAATCCCTTAAAAACCCATTGCTGAATAATGAATTTTACCTATACAGTAGGTGAACGAATAAATAAATTTTAAACGCTTTATTTTTGCTTCAAATGAGAGTAATTAAGTTGATTTTTAAAAACTAAATATTATTTATTTATTTTCACTACTGTAAATGTTTTACGAGAAACATCTTTCCACAGTGGACACTTTAGCAAAGCTGAACGTGGACCCGTATTTAGAGCCGGTGGTGGAATTCGAACCCATGACCACCTAGATCCAAATCGAGAGCTGTAAAAATATAGTGTAACTAGCATTCGTTTGGGTAGCCCCAACATCACAAAAAGTTTTTGATACATTAATTGGTCTCAAACTATAACGTGATGCCTTAATAAAAGCAATATTCTGGTTTATGTTTAAAAAATACCATAATTTTAAGATAAATATATTTTTATTTGTTTAAGCCGAAATATTATTGACTAGCATAAACGTCACATTTGTACAATTGCCTCCAGACAACACAAACGTTAATGCAATTGTTTAAAAAAAAATTAAATTAAAAATAGTAAAAACGGCTTAAAAAATAAAAATGTTTCATTAAAAAATGGATTATGTAGTGGAAAATAAAATTCCACATTATGTTAAACAAACGGAAGAACCCATATCTTAAACGTTTAGAGGAAATTATGGAAAGCAATGTAATTAACCAAAGTTACAAAAGCCAATCAATGATGCTGCATTGATTCTGACATGGGACCGTCCACATACTGTAGAAAGAAATAAGTTATGTTTTAAGCTGAAAAACTGGATAAAAGTACAAAATATAAAATGCACTAATATGAAAAATGTTTCTATAATGTGTCGGCTATACTTCTGCTAAAATATTAAAAAATAAATAACTAAATTATTTTATATAATCTGCATAAAATAAGTAAACCAAAACCAATCAATCAATTGAAAACAAAAACTAGATTAACAGCCTATCAAAAAACAAATATATCTAAAACCTTTATAATTTTTAAAATATTGTATATATATACAGGTAAATTGAAAGCATAAAATATTTTTATTATTTTTGTTATTTATAAAAACTTATTTATTTTTAAATAAAGAAAATTTCTAAACGCATTATACTATTTATTTACACAAATTAAAAAAAATGTCATAACTAAAAATGTACCCAAATATTGAATTATTTTTATAATATACTTTTACAACGGAAATGAATAAGTGTTAACATAAATAAAACATTTTCCATTCATACATTTAATTGGTAGATAATTATTTTATTAATATAGGAAATTTAAAATGAACCTGTAAGAAATACTTGGACAAACATGTCACATAAGTTAAACACGTTCGATTATTATAACTTTTTGAACTGGTCAAATAAATTGTTACATAAACAAACACTTTATGCTAATGTCTGATAAAGGTCAAAGTTGTTATTTAAATTCTAAATAATACAACGAAGTAGAACTTCTATATAAAAATGATGTGAAAATAAGTATTATTAGCGGAAACACCTATAATAAGCTTGTAAACTGGTTACAGTTTAAAAAAATAAAATACCTCCAGTAGTACTCACAAGTAAAAGAAAATCATTAACAAGAGACTATGATAATTTTATAATTAAAAAAATTATAAACAAATTGAATAGAGTTTGCAAAAAATAACAAAAATTAAAAAAGGTTTTAAAATTCACCACAAAAGAATATTCGTATACGTAAAAACTTCAAATTTTAAAATGTATAAAAGTTATCCTCATGAAATAGTAAGTACACTAAAAATATGTATGCTGTTTTTACGAATCTTAGACTCAACAGTTCAAGATCATTTGCGGTGTGCATTTTTTTAAACATTACAAATGTTTTATAATTATGTATTACTTAGAGGTCTTGTTTACGCAGTTATCTGAACTTACCAAAATGGGTCCTTATTAGAAAAAAATTAATCGGTAAAATATTTAGCAAATTTGTAAAACATTATCCTAGGCTAAATTGCATAAAAATACTAGCAATTATTTTAAAACGTGTTTAAAATAATTCTCAGATTCACATTTTAAAAGTGACAATGTATTTTTTGGTATTTACAATTTGCTGTTTGTACTGTTCGAATACATAACATTGGAAAGGCCAAAAGCTGACCTTTATACATTACCCTGCTACAGTGCGGATTTAAACGCTAATGAACATTTTTACATTTTCTTTGAGTGTAAGGTTAATCGTTTTAAAATAATAGATTATTTGCAGAAAAAATGTTTGCTATAAAAATTGCATTTACAGGCTTCTATCCCAACTTTTTGAATGAGTAATTTTTGTTAAAATTTTTAAATTTTTAAACTTATAAAGTCCATAAATTTTATTTTATCTATTTCTATCTTTTTTGTAACATAAGTATTTTTTTTAAATCCGTGGATTTTTAAGATTTAACACAACGGTATTGTGATTTATTAGTAAAATTAATTTTAGTATATAGGAAAAGCATTTGCTGGGTCAAAACATATCAGTAATAGCTAAAAAGACCGACACAAGTAACACACTTATTGAATTAAAAAATCATTTAGCCTTAGTTGTAGAAAATTGTTTGAATTTTTTTAAATGCTTAAAATAGTTCTACAGCCTATACTTAAAGCGTCGTAATGTATGTCTTAGTCAGCCATACAGCACTCAACTTGGACCTCGGTGGACATGGGTTCGAATCTCACCACCAGCACTAGATGCGGGCTTCGCTAAAATGTCTACTGCTAAAAGATGTTTCCCGTAAAACATTCAAAGTAGTAAAAATGAATAAACAAAATTACAAAAAAATAACCTACAACGTACTACAGCTACAGAATAAATTAGTGTTTAAAATTCAAAAATATTAATCTAAATTAATTTGTTATCTACAATTATTTTTTTGGTAAAAATAAATATTAAGAACTTAAAATAATGTAAAATATTTAATTGGTGTTTTATATTTACTTAGAAATATTTATTTTAAAATGCTGAGTCGACCAAAATAGCATATTTAAAAACAACGCTCATATAAACGTGGATAATAAATTGAATGTACATAATTTTTATAATAATTGGTCTATTATTAAAAATAAACAACGTTTAATAGCTAAAATTGATGCATTCAACTTTGATCTAATTGTAACGTCATAATGCTAATTAAAATTAAAATTAAATTACTTAAAAATATGTCCGAAAAATTATTTATTATTTTTTTTAATAATTTTTTTTCGGTAATCTAACAAAGAATTTAAATTTTAAATTATAATTGACCTTGAGAATCCGATTAATTTCCTTATTTGTTTTCGTTCTGTAAAATGAATACCAACGATAGAAAAGATTACCATCTTAATGACAATCAACACCATGTTATAAAAAATTTAAAACAAAGGATTTTCGCCTAAACAACTAGCGCAATTATATAGAGTAAGTCTTAACACTTTATCGTGTTTTGAATAGACAAAAGCCAAAAAAACATGGAAGAAAAAAAGTAAAACCGATAATCAAAAAATTTTAACGGAATTAAAAAAAATAATTACAAGCCTATTTCAAATATTGTAAAAGATAATTTACAAGAATTTAGTTATTCAACGGTGAGAAGCCGTAAAAAAAATTTGGTTTAACACGTGAATCACTAATAGTTAAACCATTTATCAAAAACAAAAAGAATGTAGATTTATGTTTTGTAATAAGTGGATTGAACGAAGATGAAACAATGATTCGGGATGAACCATTTGGATACAAAAATAAAGTACTATGCGGGCCTAATTTTTTAAAAACATTTACTCCCAATAGTGAGAAAAAAAGCCCACCCTCGACAAGTGATGTGTTGGTTTGATATTAAGTATAATGAACCTATCAAATAGAAAATTATATCCGGTACCTTAGATAGTGAAAAATTTGTTTCATTAATAAAGGAAGGTTTTCATAATGAAATGCAACAGTCATACTGGGCTTACTAATGCTTTTCAGAACAATGCTCCATGTCATACGTCCAAAAAGGTAATGTCATGTTTATCCAGGTTTACTTTACTTGTTTTATATTTAAATTTAGACATTAGAAAAGCTAAAATCGTAAAAATTTTCTTTTATTCAATTACCACCTAACAGCGCAGATATAAATGTTATTAAAAATGTTTTCAGTGTGCTAAAGCGCAAGATCACTAAGCATACTGAAATTGAGGATTTGTGTGATCGTATTCAGTTTGTTGTTCAATATGAGATTAAACAAGAATATATCAACAATCTCATAAACAGTATTCCAAACCGTCTTGATCAAGTGGTTAAAAAGAAAGGCGATTACATTAATTATTAAACACTTTGTTCTTTATCATTCAATCAATCATTTGGTAACTGAAAATATTCTATGTGTTCTGTTTTTTCATATTTGATGCTATATTTTATATTAATAATTTTACCTGATTTGTAATTTTAAACAAGTATAACTTTTATATATTTTTTTAATATCAGCAGTAGATATTAATAAGATTGTAATTGTGTTTTATTTATTATATAATATTGTACATATCATAATTAAACTGAGTTCTATTTTGAGTTATGTGATTGCTACAGATGTTTTAGTTTAATAAATACATTTTCAACACTAATTATTTTAGGAGTTGTATATGTTCGACCTGTTTAAACTGTATACAAAAACTAATGTTTTTCTCCATTCAGTCCGGATTTAAATGCTATATTTTTAAATATGAGGTTAACTGCTTAAAAATAACATATCATTTGTAGAAAAATCATTTACATTGTGAAAACATTGAGCATTACACGAATATAGTAATATATTTATAAGCTCTTATTTTAAACGGCTTGATAAAATAATTGAAAACAATGAACATTAATTAAATTGTTAAAACTATAAAGTTTATAATATTTATTTTATTTATTTCTATTTTTAAAATGTAAGTATTTATTTTTTTAAATACGTTGTTTTTAACATATAATGGTATTGTGCTTTATAACTGCAATAAATATCGCTGTAAAATATAATCAAAAATTATTTTTGCAAATTAATGATTTATGAATATTGCTATAGTATTATATACGAAATAAATTAACAAGAGTATACAATAATTAACAGGTATTAGACTTTTAAATGTAGTGAGCTGTGCTTTTGTTTTCAGAAACTACTATATATATATATATCAGTATAAACGTAAATAGTCAACTTATGTTTTACATGGAAAAACGTAGATTTTCATTTGTAGTGGTTAAGTGGTAAAACCTGTAGTATCCTAATGACCAATTTTTCAAGCTTAGACAACCTACTAGTACTTCCGCCAATATAAAACCAACGACTAGTGCAGTTAGTTATACAATTGAGCCTAAACACTTATATGGGAAATCACGTATAATATAGCATTAATTCAAAAAACGCTGTTTACTTAAACCATTCGCTAAACAGAAAAATTCTCAAGGAACTCAAAATATATACATATATATACCAGGCCGCTTTTACTTTAAAAACCTAAAACATAGAAATCTAAGATAAGATTGATCACAAATTCTGTAAAAAAAACATTCGCTCGAATTCTTTTTAATAGAAAAAATAATATTATCTACTATTTAATATTTTTATGTAATACAATTCATTACAATATTTTTTAATTTAAAAATTTATTGCTTTTAATTCCATTTATTATTAAAACAAAAATATTGATGTAGCAACCTTGCAATGCTAAGAATTCTAAAAATGTAGGTAATGTTTTTAAAGTCTTAATTTCCAACAATAATAATAATCCTGTTTTTGTACCACCACATCATAGACTCAAACTAACATAAATCAAAAATCAAGTAAACAGTGAAATAACAGTGCTTCCTCTTTAACAAATAGGTACATTCATTAGCGGTACTTAAACGTTTTCTTAAAGTATATGTATACATATATATGTAACATATATAACTGTTAGGCTAAAAGAGATAACCTTGATAAAAGATCAGACGGCTTCGTCAATCTTTGAAGGCACTGACGCCTTCAAAATTATTTCATTTATCAATCAAAAAGGTTGTTATTCTCTTACACTTTTAAAACCATTGAAGTCATTTGTTTCTTATGCTGTACAATTACAGAAATAATAGAGGTGATCACATCACCAACCAAAGTAAAATAAAAAGCAATAGGGCCTTGCTACATCATTTATAGTATATTTCAACAATAATAAATAAACAAAAAATAAATTGTTTTATTCCGGTATATAATTATAAAATAACAATCATTGTTAATCAATGTTAACAAATTTAGTACTTTACTAATGTAAGTTAAACAATTAACCTTGCATTTACATAAATTTAATTGTTTTCTGAACTGTATTATATAATTTTTACAGGTTAAACTATTTAAAAAGTTCTAAATTCTAAATCATAAACAAAATCTATAAATTTGACTTTATAAAGCAACAAATTTATCTGTGAATTTCCAAAACAATTTTAAAAAGCATTAATAACAAAATATTATTTATATAAATAACATTTACTAAATCATTAAATTCATCTATTAATTTTGTTTTACTCGTTAAATTCTAAATAAAATCAAAAATTGTTTACTTAATAAATAATAAAACTTTCTTAAAATGCAAAACATTCATAAATTTAGTGATTAATTTTTATTTGGTAAATATCATGTACAAACCATTAGTATAATCTTATAGAAAACACTAAATTATATATATATATATATATATCATATAGTATAATTTTATAAAGTACATAGTCATTTAATAACACACTACATTTTTCAAGTAATCAACTGATTTAAAACAATATACTAAAAACTATTGTAAATACTAAAGTGCTTTCTACATAATATACATTGTAATAAAATTGCAAACAAAAAGCATAAACAACTAATAAAATTTCAAAAACATAATTATCACAAAATAATAATATGTAACAATAACAATTTACAAAAAAAATTAAATGCCTAAATATCATACAATATTATTCTATTTTCTAGAGACAATATTTTAAGTATTTAAAAAAATTATAAAACATATAAATTTCATGAATAAAAAATTAATATAATTAAAAACGTTTGCATTACTCAATGTTTAATTTTTAAAAATAACACAATTTAATATATAGAAAGTTTCGATTAGTCTTTAAAAAATTAAAACAAAATTAAAACAAAGTCTACAAAAACTCCTTAAATATATACGGCATAATAGTCATTTTTACAATCAATATTAGCACTGTATTGGTTTATCTAAATATTAAGATGTATATTTCTAAACAAATACACATATATTTACAATATTATACAATAAAATGCTTACTTTATTGTATTTTAAAATTTCATGTTGTTCATAATATGATAATTTATGTCGATATACTTCAAGCGCTTTAATTGGTGTTATTCCACGAGAACTATCAGCACATCTATGAACTTGAACATTACAATTGACTGGTTCTTCTATGGGTAACAAGCCGCCATTTTCAATATACCGATTGTTCGTAAATTTATCAATTTGTATAGGCATTGTTAGTAAAAAGGGAAATCATTGAAATATCATAACAAAGTAAAACTATATAAATCGACCTTGATTTTCATTAAAATGCTTATACTAGAAAGTAAAATATTTACTTAGTAAAACTAATACCAACAAATATATTTATAATATTAATTTTTTAAATTGTTTTATTTAAAATTTATTAACATATTATTTTTATTATTTATAAATTTTAATGTAAAACAAATTATAAATATTAAGTAGTTAATTGTAGTTAATTATAATAAACATTGCATAAAATTATTACTTAAAATTTTATCCTTTAGAAAAAAAACTTTAAAATTAATGATAATTTTATTAAAAATATATAAATGATAAAATTTATTGTTATAATTATTTGTACTAAAAATAATGTGAAACATTAATTAACAACATTTTAAATTTAATTTTAAAATACACTTAAAACTGTAAATAATTTTTTTTAAATATATACTAGAGTAACAAAATTCAATAGTCACGAGTTTGTGTTTTACCATAGGTACAGATTACAGGTTATAATACGGGTTGAGTAGAAGAAACTCCTTTTTATTCTCGGTTCCGAAGTATCAAATATTGTGGGTGCTAAAAGCGTACTATGTTCTTATGTGTAAGTAAAACACATTCATAAAACAGGTCTTCTGGAGCAGAAAACTATGTTGTGCAAGATTAATCAATTTATCGTTAACAATATATTCTAAGAAATGGGCTTTTACTAGCCTTTCTGAACTTTGTAAAGGGTGGCAAAGATACTTACAATACTTATAAGATAAATCTATTTCCCAACTAATAGTCTGATAGGATCTTCTCTAAAAACAAAATATATATAAAAGGACTGGAGCGTTTATATTTTCACATTTATTAAAAACTTTATCCACAACATGCAGGTTTTCATTTAAATAACCGCTCAAATACCAGATTGACATTTATAATTGAGTAATTACCGCTAATAATGGATTTAAATAGAGACAAACTAGGCTTATTTTTAGTACTTGTGTTTTTTTAAATATTAAACTAATATATATATATATATATGCGGTTAAGAATGCGTTTTGTTTTTCAGTACGGATTATAAGTTAAGAAATCATTAACTGTTTATTTAGATGCAATAAATATTTATTTGAAAGTAATAACAATTACCCACTATATGCAGCTTTTAACAATTCTAAAGCTTCTGGAAAAACAAGAAGAACTTACCTGCACATGAAAGCCAAAACTAATCAATACAAAAATTCATATCTACCTTACTTATCCAGAATATTAACCAATCCAAAATCAAACAAAATTGAACTACTAAGAAACCTATCAAAGTAGGAATTGTTCCACCCACGCATTTATTTGAACTAATTTTGACATCTCACAGTATAATCTAACAATTGTGCTTATAATGACTCATTCTATGTATAACAATTTTGAATATATTTTTTAAAAATCACATGCATACTATATAGACTATATTTATATTCATTAACATATGACATTCTATTTCATTTTGATCCCATTATTTGTACTACTAATTTTTTTATATTGATGGTAAAAATGTATTTTACGCTGAATGTATCTCTAGTGAAATATAAAGCTTAATAATAATAATAATAATAATAATAATAATAATAATATCTAACTGGTATTTTTCAGTTTAAAATCTATATATAAATATAACTTATTATTATTGTTATTATTATTATTATTATTATTATTATTATTATTATTATTATTATTATTCTTATTAACTCAGTCTAGTTTGGACTAAAAAAAATTCAATCTAACCAGTCCCAAGCCTAGATAAAGGAGGAGGGTTTCAGCACAAAGTTAGCAACCTACCATCTGTAAAATATTTATACTACTACGGAAACAATAAAAAACCGCAATTCTGGCAAATAACGGCATAAAGATAATTGCACGTATCTGGGTGACAGAATTTCACAGATGACAGGGTTGAGTAAAAGCCGAAATAAAACTCAATCTTTAATTTGCAAAATATTTAATGCAAAAACTTGACCAGTGTTGGAACATGGAATGTGCACACACTTTTTTGTACTGGACAGTTGGAACAAATCCTCTAAGTAATAAAAAAGTACAACTTAAAAATTTGGGTATTAGCAAAAGGTGAGATATATTAATTTTATATTCTGGACATAAAGAACATCATATCTATAGAGTTGGTATTATATTGAGTAAAAATACTGCTAAAGCTGTGATTGGATGGAAGCCCGTGAGCAGCTGCATCAGTTTAATCAGATTCAACACCAGATTTGTAAAAGTAACAATTGTGCAAATCTATGACCCTACTGAGGCTACTGAGGAGAACCAAAAAGATATCTTCTATAATCAATTACAAAGGCTGTTGAATAATGTGCCAAAAAGAAACATCAAGATATTGATCGGTGATTTTAATGCGAATTCAAACAAAGACAGATCTGGGTACTTTTCAAATGTTGGACTACATGGCTATGCTGATAGCATAAATGATAATGGTTATATATTGTTGACACTAAACAGTCATTGTGGAATGAGTGTTGGCAACACATTTGTCGCTCATAAAAATATACACAAGGTAATGTGGCTTTCTTCTGACGGAAAAACAGAAAACGAGATTGACTACATTTGTACAAGCACAAAGTAAAGATGTTTTTTACAATCTTGTTGTTTAAAAATTTTGCTTAAAATTAAAGACAATAAAAACCACAAAAATTATTTCTATTTTCGCGTAAGAAACTTAAACAGTCAAATATCTCAAACCAATTTTACGATTCCTTAAAAAATACATTTCAAAATCTGAAAAGAGTAGAAAGGTCTGATGATTAATGGAAATTGTTTCATAAAACAATTACAAACTGTGGAAAAAATGTGCTGAGTAGAAAATGTTGCTCTGTAAAGAAACAATGGATTTCACCAGTCTCCTTGAATCTAATTAATAGCAAAAAAAAATTAGAAAGAGATCAATCTAACAATCCTGTTATCTGGAAAATATTTGATGATAAGCCTAGAACTTTAGATAAATCGGTTAAAAAAGTTGTCGCAATGATAAGAATAATTGGTTAGAAAGCAGATGCAAAGAAGTAAATAAGATAGCAGCAAAATAATAATCCGAAAATTCTGTATAAAATTGTGAAACAACTGTCGGGAGTTAGAAAAAACACCGATATTCCAATCAAAGGAAAAGGTGGTTGTTACGTTTAACAAATGATAAGCAATCATCTAGATGGGTTGAGCATTTTAAGGAAGTACTTAGTCAGCCCATGCCAAATACCCTCAGATTTTGATAATGATAATAATATAAATGTAACTAAAAATTTAGAAATATGTATTTCTGTAATTGAAGTGATTTATGCAATTCAAAGATTGGAAAACAATAAAGCAGGAGGACTTGATGAAATAACTGCAGAGATGCTCAAACATAGAGGTGATGTTGTAGCATGTAAGCTTGTTGATTTATTTAATGTTATATGGCATAATGAACAAGTTTCAAATGATTGGCGGCAAGGAGTAATTGTTACTTTTCCCAAAAAAGGAAATCTAAATAATTGCAATAATTGGCGCGGAATAACTTTATTGTCTGTTCCTGGTAAGGTGTTTTGTAAAGTAATTTTAAATCGTTTAAATAATGCGGTAAATAAGCATCTTCGAGAACAACAAGCAGGTTTTTGTAAAGGAAGAAGTTGTATTGAACAAATACTGACCCTTCGTAACATTATTGAGCAAAGTCAAGAATTTCAGCAATCACTTACAATCAATTTTAT
The DNA here is from genome assembly GCA_025895645.1 of Cardicola forsteri. NCBI lineage: Eukaryota > Metazoa > Platyhelminthes > Trematoda > Strigeidida > Aporocotylidae > Cardicola > Cardicola forsteri. Next base: position 16,826 of record JAKXYG010001133.1, on the reverse strand, counting down.
TAATTTTATGAAAGCTTTTGACAGTGTTCATCGAGAATTTTTGTAAAAAATTGTTAAATTTTAGGGAATGCCGTTAAAATATGTGAACATTATGCGTTTGTTATACCAAAATTTAATTTGTTGTGTTTGAACAAAAAGTGGTTATCTTGCTATGTTTGAAATTGTCACGGGAGTACGTCAAGGATGTATTTTGTCACTGTTTTTGTTTCTTCTGGTATTTGATTTTACTATGACTCGACTAATAAATAATTTGTCTTATAGTATCAAATAGAACCATGGGAAATTAAAACATTTGGATTTTGCAAATAAGATTGGTCTACGCAGTGAACCTACAGAAATTATATAAAAGTGTTGTGCACTAAGTTAAACAATCATTTGCCCATCAAAATTAGTGCACAAAATATTGATACTGTTGACTCCTTTACATATGTGGGAAGCATCATTGGTAAAAACGGAAAAACCGAAACTCATGTTAAAGCCAGACTTGGAACGGCAATTTCAGTCTTCAATAGACTCAAATCAATATGATCATGTTCTTCTATTACCCTAAAGACAAAACTTTGTTTGTACGCATTAATAATCATTCCTATAGCAATATATGGGAGTGAAACGTGGAAGCGAACGGACAAGATTGATAAGATAGTGAATGTTTTTTATCGCCGATGTCTTAGAAGTATTTTAAAGTTATCTGGTGCGATCACATTTTAAATGATGACTCTGTTCATTACATAACATCATTAAAATTAGACGAAGAAAATTACTTAGTTAAGTTCTACGTTTACTGCCTGAAAGTCCAGCAAAAACGGTTTTGGAATGGACAATTATATATATAATAAATGGTAAATGGTAAAAGAAAGGCTGGTAGACCACAGAAAACTTGGTTAAGAATTATTTGGAAAGATCGAATTAAAATAAATGTTTCATGAAATAAAGCAAAACGTTTGGCAACATGTTCAAATACATGGAAACATTTTGTTATTTCATGTTTTTTTGACTTTGTTGTTGTTGTTTTATTGCCCCATGATTATTTTTAAAGCAAAAGGGTTTTGTAATAATAATAAATAATAACAATTATACAAACTTTAATATTCTACTAGAGGTATATTTAACATATACATAACATACATAGATAAAAACAATTAACATTAATTACATATAAATCAATGTAAAATTAAAGTATAAAGTACTAAACTTTAATGTATTCATGTATTTTTAGTTTCTTTCCTATTTTTCCTATTGTATTTATAATTATTTATATCTTATTGAGTTTTTATTTTTATTTACACTGACAATGCAAAATATTTTCATGTATTTAATAATACTAAATGTATTTGTACTAATTTGGAACTGATAAAAATAATAATAATAATAATGAATATATGCATTACATTTTTAACAAGTAAAAGCATTGATAAATTTAGACAAAATTAAATTAGATTAAAAATAATAATTAAGTTTTATAAATCCTTGTTTAAGTTAAACTTTTGCAATGTCTTTTGTAAATAAATAAAAACGTTTTCAACTAAAAACATCTAAATAAATATAAAAAAACTTAGAACAAAAATATAAAAAAGTCTTTGTTTGACATAAAGCTTAAGAAATGCTTATATGTTTGTGCAGCTTTTAATTTTAATAACTGTTATAATTCCATATAGTTTTGGAAATATATTAATTGTTAAAATTTAACTTATTATAAAATACATGAATTATTAGGTATTTTGTAATAATCATATTAGAACATAAATGTTAGTCTAAATATATTAAAGTTAATAATAGTTAATATAATTTGCACCATAAATAGATAAACTGAAACGTTCAAAGTTACACAAATCACGCCAAAGAATTATATCGCGCATTCGGTGTAGTAAAACAATATAAAAATATTAACAAAATTAAGAATTATAGATATTGTAATACAAACATGTTAAAATAAGATTTACAAAACAATATAATTAATAAAATATATGTTAAATAATAGTAACGCTACCTTGTCTATTTTAGTCATGAACTAAAGCATGCATTGTTTAACTTATACATTTATGCATTTTTGTAAATAAATTTGCTAATACACATTCTATATCTAATGACTCATATTTTATTTGAAATATGTAAGTAATTGTTATATTGATTTATTACAATAAGATTAGATTTGAAAGTAGCTAATTTGCAAGTTCTAAATGTGCATTTTATATACATTTTAAACGATTTTTATACACGTGAATTTAAAAAGTTTAAACTTTTAGAATATTTCGTATTAAAGTTGTTATAGTTTGGTTTATTAAATAATTGTAAATTCCTAGTACAAGAATTTAATTTCTAACAAAAGTAAAGTAAGAGTAAAAATCGAGTGTAATTGATTACAATTTCTGAATTTAGCAAAAAATATTTTTACGTGATTTTACCAATTTCTTATGTAAATCGTCAACACACAAAACTAAATAACCAATGGTTTTACTAGTAGGCTATATATATATATATATATATATATATATATATATATATATTATAAATTTTAATTTAATAATTGAGTTTTATAAAGTAATGACTTACCATATAAACATTTTTGCAGCATGTATTTTAATATATCTATGTGAGTTTTTGTATATATATATATATATATAATGTTAAATCTGTATATATTTTTATTTTAATTAAATTGTTGAATTAATGTAAAATATGTTAACGCATTCAAAAATTAATTTTATGCATTATTTTGTAATTCTTACATATTATGTGTAAATTTCTAATTAAATAACGAAAAATAATACATACTAATTATTATAAAATAAATGTTAAAATATTATATGTTGAGTTTGTAATTGTTAATGGAAAATTAATTACTTAGATGTTTCTTTCATATAAATAAACTTTGTTTAAAAATTATAAAATAATTCATTTTTAATCATTTTGATATAGTAATTTAAATTTTTTTGATTATTATTTTAGCGCGCACCGGATTTTCGTTTCTTACAAAGTGTCGTAAGGATATTTTAAAATAAATATTTTAATTAGCAATTAGTAATTTACAAACTTAACAAATTGTTTATTTAAATATATTTATTAAAAGTTATGTATTCAAATAAACTTTTTTATTATTTATTATTTACTTTAAAGGTAAAATGCTATTTAATTTAACACAATAAATCTAAAAAGATTTGTTTAATTATGCAAATGTAAACATAAAAATGTTATAATGTTAAACAAAATTAATTTTAAACAAAATAGCCATTGTAGTATGTAATACAATTTAAAAATTGTTAAATTGACGATTTATTTGTTACTGCTATAAATCGGACAGAGTATTTTAATTATTGTAAACATTAATTAACATGTACACAAGAATATATAAAAAATTATTTTTTATAAATTTAATTACACAAATTCTACTATTAAAATCTGCATGTTTAGACTAATATTAATTGGTATTTTTAAGGACAGTAGTAAGAAAAATCTTCAGTTATTTACAAATATTTTCAATGTGTTTTTGGCAACAAGTACGACTTTTGGCAGTTACAAAAATGTACAACTGAACCTAAAATAATTGAAAGCACGAATTTTTAAAACAATTTACTACTGCTGTTGATAGCATTCCGGCTACAACCAATGCACTGTCAATGTTAAACAGTATTAAAAATGTTGTTTATTTGGAAACACTACCAGCATAGAGTATACCAATTTATTATTTAATCAAATTTGTTGATTTTATTGCTTTGTACAGGTTTCTGCCTTTTAAAACGCATCAACTATGATCGTTAGCAATTGATAAAAGCCTATATATGTTACTTAACTTGATTAAAAAACAATCTAAAAAATATAATTATAAAATTTTTAAACTCTATTTCTGATTTATGTTTTTAGAAGTATAGCAGCATTCTAACATTAGCAACTTCAAGAAACTGATTTGTAAATACTAGAATTTATACAATTCTTTAAATTTAAGTTTAAGTAATTAAATATTTAATATTTATTCATACGTCAAATAATTCTTTTCGAAGTGTATAATTTAAAAAACATTTCTTATTTTTATTATCATAAATTTAGCACATTTTGGAAATCGATTATTTTATAGTAGGTCATTATATATATATATATATATATATTATAAAGTGAATTAAGAATAAGTAACAACCCGAGTATAAAAATTAAACATTAGGTTTTTTTATTTTATTGGTTTTTAAAGTCTATTTGATATAAAATTTGTACTTGTGTTATTTCTTGTGTGTTGCTTTAAATATTTTTATTCATGTAATTAAAAAATATATATAATATTATATGATATTATTATTCTATAGAAAAATAAAAAACAAATATTTAATAAAATTAATTTTTTCTGATTTATTACTAAATGGTTTTACAATGATTATTTCTTTAAAACTAGACGTTAATAGTAGCTAAACAACAGTACACATGACTGTAATGTAATTCAAAGCCTTGTTTTTTAAAACAGGTTTAAATTCTTTTCAGTGAATTATAATGCTACACATTAAAATTGTACCCAATTAAATTTTTCAATAAATTATCTATATATTTAATACAAAAGTAAAAAATTATTGTTTATTACTTAAAACATTATTATTGGAACTAGTCTCAAGTCCGGTTGAGAAATGAAAAGGGTTTGAGCTTCAACTTACTTGGTTTTTGTAGAAAATTAATATTGCTGAAGAAACAACAAGAAAACATTATTTTTGTAAACTACGACAAAAAATGAAAGCACCCTAATATATATATATATATATATATATATATATATATATATAAAGTATTTTGTTAACGGTTTGGTTTAGAAATTAAAACAAATCAAATAACAGGCAATACACATAATAGATTAAAAAATTTTAATATATAATAAAACATTATATAATATTGATTAATATTATTATAAAATTATGTTTATTGAACTTGAAAACACTAAATTTAATTCATTTTTTAAATATAAACAATGTTTTTACTAACAGAATGCCCAGATGAATTAACCTATACGATTGGTAAGTAAACTATATAAAATTAAATTGTGTAAAAAATCAATATTTATATTTTTAAAAACCTAGAAAATATTAAAGTATTCAAAACATATATAAATAAATACATTAATTTTGTTTAATTTATTTTTAATACAACTAGATATTTTAAGTTTATAAATACTCAAAGAATAAGGAGTTAGTATATCAAAAAAATTAGTGCAATGAATAAAATATGTGTATATTTCTATGTAATATATATATATATATATATATATATATATATATATATATAGCACAATATAATAATACATTAATATTAATTGTAATTTGTATATATGCATATTTTAGGTGCAAACGAAATAGAAAGATATATTGAACAACGTAATTAATTATTACTATATATATATATATATATATATATATATATATATATATATATATATATTATTATTATTTTATGTTTGCTACTTTGAATGTTTGCACAAGAAACATCTTTCAGCAGTGGACAATTAGCGAAACCAAACGTGGGCCCGCATTTTAGTGCCGGCGATGGGATTCGAACCCATACTTTTTACTAAACCACACTTTAAACATTAAATCATCAGTATCAATAAAAAAACATAAAATATTTTTTAATAATATTATTACGCAAATCTAACTTAAACAACAAACAATTATTTCAACATCAAAATAATTATGCTCTTATATTTATAGATATATATATATATATATATATATGTACCTCTGTTAGAAAATTGTACAAAATAATTTTAATTTTTGTTTAGTCTTTAAAAATGTAGTTAGTTTAATTAATATATAAAAAAATAGTGACAAAACATTTTAAAAATAATATAAAATACTCCACATGTTGTTTACATGTTATAAGAAATAATTGTTTAAGCATTTTTTAATAATAACTCCTACATAGACGGAATTGCAAAATGCATGTTATATATTATCTATAATAACTAATTAATTACTAATTATTATACTCAAAAATGTTTTTTTTAATAATTTTAAATACTTTAATTTTTTTAATACTACTTTGAATGTTTTATGGAAAACATCTTTCAGCAGTGGATATTTGAGGTTAGCCAAACGTAAACCTACATTTATTGCCGGTGGTAGGATTTAAACTTATCCGGGTCCAAGTTGAGCACAGTACTGCTAGACTACCCTAAATTTAACGTTATAAGTACTTTATAATAAAAATTAAAAATTAAAATTAAAAAACAACATTTTGTATATAAATAGTTAATTAATTATTTTTGAAATACTTTATTAATAAATGATTTTATATAAAAAATATACGTTTTATTATATCAATATTAAAAATATAGGTTAGTTAATTAAGTACCAATATTTATTTTAAAATTTAGATAAAAGTTAACAGCTGTTACTAAATATTAATATTAACTTAAATAAACATGGATAATTTTACAAAGGTATAAAAAAATTAAATTTAATATGTCTTCTCACAGCAATTTAATAATATAATTACTTTCTGTTTTAAAAAATGTGGATTTACGCAACATTCAAAAATTGTTATTTTTTTGTTTGTTGAAGGAAAATATCATAACTTTAAAGAAATACACTAGTTTTTTGAAGTTATAAAATATAATTAACAAAATTTAATTTTTTACTAGTAAGAATCAGATAAAATAATGTTATAACTTTTAATTAGCCAAAAAATTAGTCATTTTTGTTATAAAAAGTAAACGTCAGACATATATTTTATAAGAATAAAGTCGAATATTTCTTTTTTAGTTGTCACTTTGTTTGATTGTTAATAAAACGTTGATTTAAAATGGTTAATATTTTGCATACCAAAATAGGATACAGTGTATAGTCAATTGCGTAACAACGTAACTTATAGTGATTTAAAAAAATATATGTGCAAAACGTTTTTCTTTTCCTAAGCTATTAAATTGTTTTTTGGTATAATTTACTACAAAAAATTAAACAATAAATGTAATCGATTGTGTTTGTAACTACATGCCTTAGGTACTTAATTGGAATATGTTCATATATGTTTTGTTTTATTATTCAATAAACAAAATAAATATTAAAACAATTAAATAGCAATTTTTAAAAATAAAACTATTTTTATTTTATTCCTTGTTATCTTTAAGTTAAGGTTTTTATGTAAACGAAATACATATAAATGCAATTAAAACTAATCTTGTAAAAATATAACACAAATTATTATTTTTATAAACAATTGTAACCTTAGCATAAGCAAATTGCACTATAACTTAGAAAATATTGTAATATTTACTATAAAAATACCACTGCTTAAATTGATTAATGTAATTTCCACGTAATGATTACTTTATACTTTATATAAAACCGATATATTGTTTATCACATAAATTTATTTTTTACTGCTAAATTGCAATATCTTATTTTAGTATGCTGTGTATAATTAATTTTATACAAACTCACATTTTAGCAGAAGAAAAAACATTTTATGTGACAAACATTAGCTTTATAAAAAGTATAAAATATCCATTATACAGTAAATTATATTAATCAACTTATCATGTATTTGTTTTATTTTAAATCAATATTTTTAAAACTAAAATTCTACTTCCTTATGGAAGAATTACAATTGTGTGAGACATTTTTACAAACATAATTGTAATTGTATCTATATTTATTTAAGTTAACTTAGGGATTACACAAGTTAAAATAAAGAGTTATATTTTTAAAAACTGCCATTTGATTATTCTAATGATAACGATTTCTATTTTTTGTTTGTGTAATAAAAACAAAAATGTATAAATGTATCTAAATTAAAAGAACTTGTATTAACCAATTTTTGTTAAAATGTGGATTACATTTTAACTAAAAGCAAACCAAAATACCTAAAGCCAATAGTTACGAACAAAGTGATTACATTTATTGTTAAACATTTCGTAGTAAATTATACAAAAAACAGTAGTAACTCAAAAAGTGAGGTACGGATTATATTCTCTTTAATATTTCATGTTTTACTTTATGTTGATAATTCTAATCAGTTTGTGATTATAAAGCAGTTAATATCTTGTGTAAATTATTTTTATTAATAAAAAATATATACTGCTTAAATTACAATTTTATGCTATTTAATATTTAATATTATATAAGTAAACAAAGCTTTTTTGTTTTATGGTTGCTACAAGGTAGTAAACAAATTGAAGAAAATTTATAATGTTAGATCTTTGGAACATGCACTAACTTCCTAAATTTAGTTTTAGTCTACCATAAAACAAGTTCCATTTAACTGTAAACAAAGATTGAGGTTAATAGAGTTTTGTTATGAAAAGTTGTTTTGAATAATTTTACGAATTTTGGATTTAACAATTTAGAGTCATATATATATATATATAAATTTTATGTTTGCTACTTTAAATGTTTTGCGAGTAACATTTTTCAGCAGTAGACATTTTAGCGAAGTCGAACGTGAGTCCACATTTTAGTGCCGGTGGTGGAATTTAAACCCTGGCCACCTGGGTCCGAATCAAGCGCTGTACCGTGAGACCACCCCGACACACACATATATATATATGTTTGAGTTTTAATATTTTCATTAAACTGTTTTGTAATTAAATTTTTGTAAATATTTTTTTATAATTAAAATATTATCACATTTTTAATTACACATTGCAAACATCAAATTTAATTAATTGCTTTTAAACAACTCAGAAAAATTTTAAAAAAATATTATTTTAAATTAATAAATAAAATTATTTATTAAAGAGAAATAATAATGTAATGCAAAATCAAATTTCTCAAGCTATGATTAATAAATTTAATAACCCTTAACTTTAACTTTTACCATGATCTAGAGAAAACAATGTTTATTACCCAAAATATTTAAAGTGTATAATTTATATACACATTTATATTGATACAAATAAAATAATGTTTAAGAATGTTTTTTGTAACATTTAGATATACCTAAAGTGATTACGTAATTGTAGAAAGATAATTATTTAATTGGATTTTGAATAAATATTTTTTTATTAATGTTTATTACTTTAAATGTTTTACAGAAAACATCTTTTAGCAGCGGACATTTTAGCGAAGCCGAACGTGGGCTCGTATTTTAGTGCCGGTGGTGAGATTCAAACCCATGCTCACCGAAGTCCAAATTCGAGCGCTGTACCGCTAGACTACCCCGGCATTTTATTTTGACAGCTCTCTACACGCTTGCATGTATGCATTTACAAGAAAATAATTAAAATAAATCATTTTACAACTTATAAAATTACCTAAGTTAAACTAAAAATATTATGTTTTAAGTTAATAATTAAAAACTTAAAAAACAACATTTTGAAAAAACCTTTTTTAGTTACATATTATTATCCCGATTATTACGGTATGTAAAATCAAAATTTTAATTTGTAATAAATTTTGTTATTATGTAAAAATTGAATATTAAATAAAAATATAAATGATTATAAAATATGTAATTAATTTTGAGTTATTTAACTACATTTAATTGTGTTTAATGTTTGTTTAATTAATTTAATTTTTGAATATCTTTTATTAAGTTTTACTTTAAAGTAAATGTGGTTACAAATTTTAGGCATTAGCTTTACATTGTAGAAAATGTGATAGTTTACAGTTTGTTTTTTATTTTTTAGATTATCCTAAAGTAGAGGAAATAGATATATATGTACGTCATGAGCGACCAATAGAAAGTATGTTATTAAAAATTAAATATAATAACTTGCATTAACAATTACACAAATAATGCAAATAAAACATTAAATATTACATAACAATTTATATTAATGCTTAAAATTACTATTTACAAAAATACAAAAACTAAAAATACGAAAAAATAATTAATTGTAACTAATAATGTTACATTACAAAGCCCTTAACCGTAATTAATCACTTTACTAGCACATCGTAATAAATAGTAATTTAAAACACAGGATTCTCTTAATAACTTTAAACAAAAATATTATAAAACTAAAATATTTTTGAAAAAATTATTTTGTACATTCTTTTTAGTTACAAACAATATATATATAAAAGCTAAAATGGGAAGTGTCAAAATTAACACATTGAAATTGCAATTAATCATGGTTTACGTGCGAAAATGGAAGCACTGTAATAATTTGTAGCATTTTGCTCTAGTTACTTATTTTAGATATATGTAACTCTTACATACTCTTACATACGTACCTAAGGTAATACTTTGTTAATACACATTGAGTGACATTATTTGCAAAAATAATTTTTAATTATAATATACAACAATTGCGAAACAATGTCAGTTTGGATATTGCAGGAAGTCATTATTTTTATTATAATAAATTTTAATAAAAATCTTTTATTTACAAAACAAGTTTTATTAAATGTAAACATTTTTATTATTTTTAAAATGCTAAATAATGTATTCTAAAGACAAAATAATTTTTATATGAATTTGTGACTGGTTAATTGCCTATTGTGATTGACTTTCCTCACATCACTTAAACATATTAGGCACATCAACATTTAACTAAAATAACCATTAAACATCAGTTTGCAATACCAATAATTAAAACAATAAATATAATGTTTTTCAATTTATTTGCTTAAAAAAATTATATTATAAAATATGTACATATATAGTTAATGAACATCACTAATTTTACAAAGTTAGTAGTTTAAAGAATAACCATGGTTTTTTATAACTTCGTTTAAACGCTTTGGATAAGGATTAACCAAATTATTGATATAATCTTGTCGAATTCGATTTTTAAACACACAATCAATTTTTTCTTTGAGTGTGCCATTAATTTCTATCCTATTCACTTTTCGTTTAAGATAACTAAAAAAAAATTAATTACATTGAGGTCCGGACTGTGTGGAGGTAATTAAATGAAGCTCATCTTTTTGTTATTTAAAGACTCTATAGTCTAAACAATAAGAAATGCGTTAAATTTTAAATTATGGTATAAAATACGTTACCTTTTTTGACATATCTACTGGGATATTATCTTGAACAACCACTAAATGCTCTGAAAAATATATATATATATAAATTATATATATATATATATATATATATATACAACATTTGAAAACTAATGAATTTTCTTTAAATGCGGTACCATGTACTGGGTTATACAAGCACTTGTAAAATTATGTAAAAAAGTAATCATTTTTGAAATTATTGTTGCGTAATCGTCTTATGTTGTTGACTTAATATGCATACAACTTTTAGGTGTAAATATTACCATTTACCCATTATTACTTTTTAAAATAATATCATAAAAACAGTTTTTAAATTTTATAATAGAATTATTATTTCAAGTATATGTATTTTTAAAATTTATGTTATATTAGAATCGTTAAATTTACTAAATAACATATTAACAGTACATATGCTTGTCAGTGTTTGTAAAGTAATTTTTGTAAATTATTTTTAAAAATTTTAAACATTATATATATACTAAAATTTTATTATTGTTATTATTATTATTATTATTATTGTGATTCTTATGAATAAAATGAAATAAATTTATCTCACAATCTACATTTTTTAAATATTTTAATTTGAATTGAATAACAATGTTGCTTTGTAAATGTAAAAATATATAAACATTCTAAAATTAAGTTTAAAAGATATATTTTAAAGTGATTAGAAAGTAATCCTACAGTATAAAGAATTGTAGATTTTTAATATAAGTATTGTAACAATGACAAAAAAAACATTGTAAAAATTTGAAATAGTAATTAATCACTTTACAGAAAATAAAAAAATAATTTTATTATCGTATTTAAAATAAAATATTATAAATATTATAAAAATTACACATTAATAACAAAAAATAATTTGTGTTAATTAATAATCAGATATACATTACATTTTTTGTTTTAAATTTATATTATTGAATACTTTTATTATTATTTGAAATAACTGGTTAAAATTCAATCAGCATGGAACAACATTTAAATTTAAAAAAGTAAATAATTAATAAACAAATAATAATAATATTTATTTGTTTGAAATAATTTGTTTTATATATATCTTTTTATCAAAAGTAAACAAAGTGCTTTGTAAAGGTAGGCATTTATTTATTTGCAAATAAAAATATTATTTTGCTAAAATTATATATATATATATATATATATATATATATATGACAAGAATGCTAAATAATCCTAAAGATGAGATGCTAAATGATCATGAAGATTTGAGTAATGCTTATAAAGTTCTAATCTACAATAATGGTAATAATCCTGACTGTTATTCCTTCGCATGATCATCCTGATCTAAGTGCTTATAAGCCTGTAGGCATTCTAGACCAATAACAGGATGAAGCGAGTGTACAGCAGTATAACTGGCTTTTACTAGACTTCAGCTCAGTGAATGGGTGCTAACATACACTCAAAATGCTTAAAAGGTGTCTCAAGGTATCAATTTACTATATGTAGCCGGCTAGATTAAAGGAGTTTATCCTAACAGAAAATCAGGTCTTATGTCCTTATCCTGCGCAAACAATCATAAAACTTCGATCAAATAAACAATATGTGCTGGAATCAGTATCCGAGACCCACAGGATATTTGATCTCTTATATTTGACTAAAGAAGGATTGAAATTGACAGGTTTTTGCACGGAAGGATTAACGAGACTTGACCTTTTTTTATCTAATAATGACGAGCCTGACTTAAAATCACCAAGTGTGAACGGTCTACCTCGGATGACTCTCGTGGATTTGTCAACCGGTGTCATTCCTTCTGTCTCCCAGAAAACGTTTTCTTGCCAGTTCATGTAAACACTGACGCCGTCAATAAACTCCATTTATTTCTCCCCTTAAGTCCAATTTGTATCCGACAATCTCTTCGCGTAAGAACATGGAATGTACAATCACTGTTGTCTGTTTTGACCCAAGTGTATACTGCTAGAAAGCTAGATCAATACAACATTAATATTGCTATTTTTCAAAAAAAAGACTGGATTGTTCAGACCCCTTTCGTTTTCCTACAACTTCCCAGTTTGTTGCATTATTTGTCCCATTATCTTACGCTTCAAATTTAGCACACCATGGGGTTGCAGCTTGTCTATCCCCAACAGCTTCCGGTGCGTTAATTGACTGGAAGGCTATATCCCCACGATTAGTGTTTACGTACTTCAAAGTATCCAAATACTTAATAGCCATTATTAATTTCTATGCTCCAACCAATAATTAAAGCAAAAAAGAAATAGATAAGTTTTATAAGCAACTAAATGATTTATACTCCTGACTCAAAACACTATCGCAAATCGTTGTTATTAGAGAAGATTTAACGGCAGAGTTTTTAGGGACAATATTAACTGATCTTGAATCGGCCCTTGGATATAGTTGAGCAAACATTGCGAGAACGAAAGAATTAGCGGATAGATGCAACATGGTTCTCACTAACACATTCTTCCAACATCCCGTAAAACATTTCACAACAGTTTGTTTAAATTGTGGTAGATAATCCTCCCAAATCAATTACGTTTTGATTAGCAAACGCTAGATTAGGGTAATCAAGAATTCATGCACTTACAAAGACTGCCGTGCAGGAAGTGAGTATAATACCGATCATCCACTTGTTTTATGTTCGCTTTGTCAACGCCTCAGAATAACAAAGGCTAGCTCCGATATTCCTGCTCTGGATTATTTTCTGCTTACACACAACAAATGTGCTAGCAAGTTTTCCAAAGTCTACTTGTCAACTCCAGTTGTTGTTCCAAATTATGGTATAGGAATAAATTGATTCTGGAACATTCTGAAACAAAAGATCGACACAGCTAGTTTAGTTAACTTAATTAACTTTATTAACTTAAAAGGGCTACACTGGTTGTCCGTCAATTCTCGATATCTTTAGGCACAAGCAAATAGAGCCACAAGAAAAAGTAAAACAAGATCATTGAGTGTGAAATTTCGAAAAAGTTATGAGGATGAACAAAGAGACTGGGATTCTGTAGCAGATGAGCTAGAGGTTTCTGCTCGCCATAATGACAGGGGCAAAGTATACAATAATTTGGTAACAAAGTTAAAGTTGAATTGTTTGTCATCTCAAACGAAGACTGGTTACTTTACTTTAATCAAACTTTAAACCATTTTGAAATCACAACAGGTTGACTGTGATCTATTATTAACACAGTTCATTGGCAATTTATCTAATCTCCGTAGAACCTTCAACAGTCAATAATATTATGCGCATTTGCATTAAATTCAAAGCTAGAAAAACCGCCAGTTTTGACGGAATTCCTCCGTAAATTTTTAAATGCAGTAGAAAAAATTCCACATTATTTATAATTGAAAGGATTCGCCCGAAGGAACGTCTCAACCAAACTGGTTTTTCTCCTGGTTTGGAACGTGTTGATCAGATTCATATGCTCCTGCGTATTCTGAAATTTTGTGTAAAGTTGTAGCGTTCAACGTACGTAGCGTTTATAAACTACTTTTCAACTTTTTAACTATGCAGTTGATATTATATTTGCCAATGTTTCTGGACAATAGGCACCTGGTACAAAACCCATCACCGACTTGGAATACCCTGACAATGCTGTTTTTCTAGTTGCAGCGTACATTAAATTTGTTTGTTATCATGTCGTCACAAGCTCTTAATGAGAGAATCATATTGAATAATGTTGTGCTCCCCAATGTAAAGCAATTTATGTATTGGTCTCTTCAACTACAACTAACGGTGGTTTCTCTAATCAAATAAATTGTCGGATTTATTTAGTTGCTGCTGCATTTGAAAAACTTGCCAATCTACTTTGAAGACAAAAAACAGCAATCCACACACAAAAATTAACATTTTTGTTCCTTTGGTTTGTACAATTGTTTTGTACGCAGCTAAAACCTGGACTCTTACAGGGTCAGAGATCACGATGCTCAATAAATTTAAAGCAATATGCCTTAGATACATTTGGCACAACACCCATTTTGCATTCTCTGTATTAAGGGATTAGACAAATAGGTTAGCAACTGACAAATTCGAGATGATCTCCAATTTCACGTTCTTTTTTATTGGTTTCGCAACAACGAAAATTGCGCTGGATTGGACACTTTTTTCGTCAAAATCCTGGAGCAATCTCATGTACTGTAACTTTGGCTTTTTTAAATGCCGATTAGAAAAAAATGAAAGGTTTTTAGAAACGTACGTGGATCAATGTTTTTCGGGACGATCTTCACGCTATTTTAGCCAAAATGTTATCCTGGAAACAATGGCAAAATTGTTGAACTGAAACATCCGTGCACGTCTCTGAAAACCATGAACATTGGGAGGGGATTATTTGAGAACTAATAAAGACGTGGCTCTGCCACCAACAGTTGTATACCAGGGTTGTCTAGTAGTGCCATTACAAACACTAACATGTAGGCCCACGCTTAGTATTGTTAAAATGTAAAAGTAATTTGTAATAAGTGATTGTTTAACAATTTTTTTATTTTTTGTTTCTTCTAGAATTGCAATCAAAAATTGATGGTAAGAAAATACTATATCAAAAATATATTAATGTATATTCTAAGTACATAAAAATTAAAATACTAATGTTTTTCGTTTTATTGAATATAGAGGTTAAAGGTACGATAAATATTAATTTATATCACATAAAATGTTAATCTACATATCATTCCTTTTTAATTTTTTAAATTTAAAGTTATTTGTATTCATTTTATTTTGAAAAAGTTTTTCTTTTATGTAATTTACTAATATAGATATATTTATTACATATTATTAAACAATTTACATAAAACCATAAAAAAACAACTTATAAAACAAAAATGTTACATGTGTGTTATAAAATTTTTAAAATATTGTTTACATAATTTAATGTTTAATATAAAAAAGCATACATTACAAATAATTTGTTTTAGACTTGAAGAATCAGGGGTTGCGTAAGATTAAAACATTAACATTTGTATTTAAAGTGTATATAAATTTAATGTTTAATTATTATAATGATAAATAGAAAATTACACATTGTATGTTTTTCAAAAATATTCTTTTTTTTTACAGGAATTGGAAGTGTATTATCATGTACGTCCGCATTATTTAAAACTTACTTATTAAAACAATATTAATTACTAAATATTAATAGTTTATTATATGTACCGGGGTGGTCTAGCTGTACAACGCTCGATTTGGATCTGGGTGAACATAGGTTTGAATCTCACTAGATGGAGGTTCACGTTTGATTTTCCTAAAATATCTACTGCTAAAAGATGTGTCCCGTAAAACATTCAAAGTAGTAAAAATAAATCACTTGTGTCAAAATTACAGATATCGTAAATGACCAAATATATTTAACTTAGAAATTATTTTTATCACTATCTAAATCTTCAATAATTTTTATTATATTTTAAGTTAAAATTTATTTCAAAATAGAAAAAACATGTTTTATTATTAATATTAAATAAAAACCCTTGTTTAGCTTTTTTTGATATTCTTCGTTAACGGCTTTTCTTTTTTTTCATGAGGGTTTGTCAGTTTTCTTTATTTAGTTCTGCATTAAATAAAACATGTTGACATGTTTTTTTATTACCAGTTGCTCTACCTTCCATAAACTCTTCTCCTTTATTTTGGCTTGAAACAAGCTGAATCTATTTATTTTTAATCTTGTCAAAACTATAAAATTCTCTACCATACACTAAATTTTGCATTTATAAAAACGATTACAATATAAGCAATAAATTTTACATTTTTTAATGTTTATGATAACTTTAACATGCAGTTAATAATTAAATTTAAAAATTGCTATTTTATAAGCGTTAACTGTTGGCTTCAATGATTTACTTTCATTTAAAAATACACAAATTATTATTTATAATACAAATAAGATATTTACTATAAGATCAAAAAACATAATTAAATTGATATAATTTTATAAATGCCTGTTA